>JAZEWT010000005.1:4535891-4545909 GCA_036362905.1 Mordacia mordax
GGTCGCCCAAATTTGTTTGAATTTATTTGACGGTGACCTAAAGCAAAATGACCGCTATGGGTACTTTTTTGCCCGGTGTTTAGATCTTAACACCTGCATAATCGCCAGATACGGTAAAACCTGTTGTAATCTTATACAAAATGACCGCATTTGCATCATCTATCGTCGCTCGTCTCTTGTCGTTGACTGGGTGAGTGCATCGCTGCGTGATGGTGAACCGCTAAGCCGCCACTGAAGAACCCCTGGCAACCCGCACCACATGGCCGTACGCGGCACATGGCTGCACGCGCAAGTCGGACCCACGGGTGTCTGGCGGGGTCACGACTGAGGTTGACTCCCTTGGAGGGTTCTCCGCCGAAACACCATCTCATCTCATCTCATTATCTGAAACCGCTTAATCCTATATAGGGTCACGGTGAAGCCGGAGCCTATCCCGGAAACACAGGGCGCAAGGCAGGAATACACCCGACGACGGGACGCCGGTCCATTGCCGGGCATTGCAGGACAATTTTTAGTCTCCGAGTCAATCAACCTATCCAGGAGCATGCTTTTGGACTGTGGGAGGAAACCGGAGTACCCGGCGAAAACCCACGCGGACACGGGGAGAGCATGCAAACTCCACACAGAAAGGCACCGGAGCCGAGAGACTCGAACCCGGGACCTTCTTGCTGTGAGGCGTCAGCGCTAACCACTGGGCCATCGCGCCGCCCGCCGAAACACCACATACAAATCAATCGCAGCCATCAACACCACCAAAAATCATGGCAATCATCGGTTTTACCAAATTAACAAAAATGCCATTAAATGACTCAATTGGGCTTAAACACACACAGCAAGCAAAACATTATCCTCTACTGGCACACGTATGCCCCTTTGTACACATGGACGGCTACCACTTGGGGTGCTCTTTAAAATGTGTTTCGGTGAAGTGTGAGATGTTAAATGCTCCGAGTAGCCACGGCGTATCGGAGGGCCGCTCGATTAAAAGCAAATCATAATCATCATCATCACCACCAACACCATCGTTACCTGCACCGATAGCGCTACGAATCATCACCACCATCACCCAAATCATCTCACCTGCTTTCTTGGATTATTCAGCAAACTGCCGATGTTCACGCTGATACGTGACCCAAAGGACTTCGCTGGAGACCCCCAGCAGGAGGATCCCAGCACCAAAAGGATGACGATGCTCACGCTCAGCCGGGCCATGGCCTCCTCGGTCCAGGTTTTTTCCCGGAGATTGTGTCCTCTCGTTGATGGAGGTACTTCTTTTATAGCCCCCCACAGAGGTGTTGTTTGTAACATTGAGAAAGGGTGGAGGGGGGTGGGGGCGTGCCATTTCAATCTCAACCACCCCGAGCCACTAATCCCCTGCTTGAGACACGGTTGCGTAAATGTCAGGAGGGATGAGATCCCTGGGCGATTAATGGTTGGGTGGGCGGTATGTAATGGATATGAGAGTATTTGGGGGAGCGGTGGTGCGGCAGTTTGCGGACCGAGCCACTAACTCGGCGGCCCGAATTGGTTCCCACCCACGGCCAACACGAGTGCTAGATAGGCATGGTGTTGGCCTCCCACTGCCTAGTGTGCTGTGCGGAGCTTATTGGATTTATTAGTCATTTTTGTCACGTGCAATATTGTGCTAATTTAACACTGTTAACTTTATGATCATGGTTGGGATCGTCGTTAAGCCTAATTAAGGGTTAGCCTGACACAATATAGTACTGTCAATTCGTTGTATTACCTTAAGATTATACTTGTTTGAAGTTGACTGGAACGTTTGTTAAACGCAGATGTTGACAGTTATTTAAACGCTGAGTCACACCAACACTCTAAACAGAAAATAGGGATACTGCATACCGTAGCCCACCGGTCTAAAAAATATGAGACTAAATAATGTCTACAAGACGAGCTACAACATTTACAAATACTACTCAGCAATAAATACACAAAAACAGAGATCAACTCGCCATGAACAGAAAAACACGATAGCAAAACCAAGACAATGAGGACGAAGACACCTAAACCCGTGTATTCCTACAATATTCCATGGGTACCATGAAAAAAACATCTGTAAATATCTCGAGAAATACAACATAAAACCATCTTCACCATCACCCAAAGACCGACTGCCGTTGTAGACATGAGGTGTTTATTGCAAGAAATTTACATCAGTCAGACAGGGATAACCGTCATATATCTTCATAGGTGTACAATTCGCTAACAGTCTCATCTCATCTCATTATCTGAAACCGCTTAATCCTATATAGGGTCACGGTGAGCCGGAGCCTATCCCGGAAACACAGGGCGTAAGGCAGGAATACACCCGACGACGGGACGCCAGTCCATCGCCGGGCATTGCGGGACAATTTTAGTCTGCGAGCCAATCAACCTATCCAGGAGCACGCTTTTGGACTGTGGGAGGAAACCGGAGTACCCGGCGAAAACCCACGCGGACACGGGGAGAGCATGCAAACTCCACACAGAAAGGCACCCGAGCCGAGAGATTCGAACCCGGGACCTTCTTGCTGTGAGGCGTCAGCGCTAACCACTGGGCCACCGTGCCGCCCCCATATATCTTCATAGGTGTACAATTCGCTAACAGTACTGGCCCCAATAGTCCGCCAAGGCTATACAGAGGATCGTTGTGTCCCTAGTGGCCTCCATACTTGGCACCTGGTTCCTTCTCTGGGCAATCTAACACTTCATTCCCTCATGCTGCTGCTGCTGCTGCTGAGATTCGCGCATGCATGTCGTCTTTCTTCAAATAAATACATCTTATCATGAAGCCTTAACTCATTTCACCTCACTAGTTTGTTAAACATAATAAATATTGGCCCATTTATCACTTCGTCTGTCTTTTATTATCTCCTATACTCTGACGACGTCCAGCTCTTTCGTTCTCTTTATCTACCACTGACATATCTTCTTGACTTTCTGTGCTTGGGCCATTTCATATGGGCCATTTCATTTGAAGGAGGTCATAGATGTATGTCAGAGTCGCACCAGTGAGGGCCTTGTCGGTGAGAAGGTAGATCTTCACTTAAGGCCTGTCTTTAACCGGTAGATAGTGGAGAGACACCACCACTTGGGATATGCGATCGTGGATGGGTGTGCAGGTCAGGACTCCAGCAGCCGAATTCTACACACGTCAGATCAGGTAGGCAGAAATTCCAGGGAGTCGTGCATTGCAATAATCGATTCGTGAAGAGATGAAGATGTGGATTAGCTTCTTAGAATGTGGGGGGGGGGGGTGTTGACAAGTTGTTAATAATAATAATTACATTTATAGAGCGCTTTTCACCCGAGGGTCACAAAGCGCTGCCCAGAGCTGCGGCAAGTACGGCACGCCAAAAACCACGACATTGCAATGGAAAATCGGCAACAATAATTTTTTAAAAAATATACACATCGTTGCAGAACACCGTTGTTGCACAGTCTGGCTATGTTTCTGAGATGGAAATGAGCTGCCTTCGTCGCCTTGTTGATGTTTGTCTCGAAGGTAAGTGAGGAATCAAGAATCACTCCTAGACTCTGGACTGCCTTAACAACTTCGATGGACTGGTCGTCAAGCATCAATTTGATGGGTTCAGCCTTGGACAATTGATGCGGGGTTCTGACAAGCAAAATTTCTGCTTTGTCGCCGTTTCGTTTTAGGAAATTTGAATTGAGCCAGGCTTTCAGAGTTGACAGTGAGGACATGCAAAAACCAGACGCATTGATGGATGAATGGGAATCACAGTGTTAGAGATGGCAGTCACATTCGTCTGTGTCTTCCTACACACTACATCTCTCTCTGTCTACACACAAAACGACCTCAAGTAACTGCTAGTAGCGGAATCTTGAAAACAGTTGTAATGAACGGATCACATACGTAGGCAGACCAGCTGGAGAGAATCACATTAGTCTATGTGGGGGATAGAAACAAAAAGCCTTGACCAGGAGTTGAGCTGATTCCGGGTAAGAAACGGATGGATTTTGCAAACGTTGACAGTTTGGAGTTGCCACCTTCGTCACTAATCTCTTCAACAACTCACTTCGCTCCGGTATTGTTCCTTCCACTATTCCAGTGTGCCGCAGTTTCTCCCCTGCTCAAAAACCTGACCTCGATTGCAACATCCCTGATAATTATTGCTCCATCTCAAATTTACCATTCGTAAGGTCGTTGAGCGTGCGGCAGCCGAGCAACTCCAGAAACACATTCTCAACAATGACCTCCTCAATCCCTTCCAATCTCGGTTCATATTCAGCCATAGAACTGAAACTGCTCTGGTAAAAGTAGTTGATGACCTAGTCGTCGCTGCCAATGAAGGCTTGTCAAGTATTCTTGTCCGCCTGGACCTGAGCGTTGCCTTTGATACCATTGACCACCCAATTTTACTTGAACGACTTGAGAGTATAGGGGTCTCGGGCTGTGCCCTGCATTGGCTGCGTGGCTACCTCTCCGATCCGAAGCAGTTTATCAGCCTTGGAGGATAAAACTCAGAGTGCCATCCTGTTTTGTCTGGAGTTCCTCAGGGTTCAGTTCTCGGCCCACTCCTCTTCAGCATCTATATACAACCACTTAGCCATATCCTGCGCAGCCTCAATCTCAATTACCATTGCTATGCCGATGACATCCAAATCTATATCCATGCAAAGCCATCCATCAATACGTCTGGTCTTTCCATGTTGTCCTCAGTGTTAACCGTGAAGGCCTGGCTCAATTCAAATTTCCAAAAACTAAATCGCGACAAAATATTAATTTTGTTTGTTGGAATCCCGCACTAATTTTCCAAGGCTGAACCTATCCAATTGATGTTTGACGACCAGACCATTGAAGTTGCTAAGGCAGTTCAGAGTCCAGGAGTGACTCTTTATTCCTCACTCAGCTTAGATACACACATCAACAAGATGACGAAGGTAGCTCATTTCCATCTCATAAATATAGCCAGGCTGTGCAACATCCTGTCACCCGTTGATGCTAAGAAGCTAATACACATCTTCATCGCCTTACGAATCGATTACTGCAATGCAGTTCCCTAGCACCCCTACATACCTGGTCAATCGTCTCCAACGTGTGCAGAATGCGGCTGCTAAAGTCCTCACTCGCATACACATCCACGATCACATATCCCCAGTACTGATGTCTCTCCACTGGCTACCGGCTAAATACAGGACCGAATTCAAGATCCTCCTTCTCGCCAAGGCTTTCATTGGCGCTGCTCCAACATACATTGGTGACCTACTTCAGATACCCTCCTCAACACAACATCGATTCTCCACTGCGGGTTTGCTGCATGTGCCCAGATCCCACCTCCATTCGATGGGTGACAGAACCTTCTCGTGCACTGCTCCCAGACTCTACAATGACCTTCCATTGACGATTCGATCAGCGGAGTCCCCGGGCATCTTCAAATCTCATCTCAATACTCACGTAAGGCTTTCAAGCCATCTGGCTAGGACTGCTGATGTGGCTCAATGTTGTCTTGCCGGGATGATGGCTTTCTGCCGACCTGAGCCTGCTTGGGAATATTCATTCCTTCCTTGTTTGTTGAAGAATAATTTTTTTCTCCGCTTACCTTATGTCCTATAATTTATTGCTACTCTTGACTTTCAGTTGAACTGTCCTGATGTTGTTGTTGACATGCCATTTTCTCCACAGCTCGGATTTGTAAAAAAAAAAACACAAAAAAGCTCTTGTTGCTGATTTTCTGTTCTTATGTCGTTGTCGACGTGGCGTTCTCTCCGCAGCTCTGTGCAGCGTTTTGTGACCCTCGGGTGAAAAGCGCTCTATAAATGTAATTGTTATTATGAGCTATAATTTGTGCAAAGCTAAAACTCTAACCATAATCACAAAGTAAACAGTAACAAGCAATATAGCACGGCAAAATGACATCATATCACAATCACACCCATTACAAATTAAGACCACAGAGGCTTATATATACAAGCATTATAGGGTTTACATCTAAAACAACACTTTGTAATGTTGGGCAACCGGTAGCATTTATTTCGTATTTATTGCTTCGCAACGTGTATTGTGTGATGATGTAAGTCGCAATGGACAAGGGTGTCAGCTAAATGATGATGAATAATACATCGTGTGGCATTTACTGTGAAATCTCCGATAAAGCGGTGAATCACCTCACCCTCGAGAGCATCCTCCTGAACGTGTCTTCACAGGTCTCGTTCGGATGTCTTTTCATTTCCTTGTTGCTCATATCGAGATAGTATCGGTCACCTCACGCCCTGTTGTTGAGGTGCCCATTTGTGTTCTGAAGGGCCATTGGCTAAAACATCAGGTTGATTTGTCATTGTAAGACCACATTATTGACGAATGTGTTGAGTTATTTTTTTATTGTGCGTGTCGCACCACTGCCAACGCAGCAGCATCACAAAATAAGTTTCATTAGAGGTGTCCGAAGCGTGGTACACTTACGGTCTTACCACTCACAGCCGAAATATTCTCAACAGCATTGAATGTGAGAGTTCAAATGGCTTTGGGAGGACGTTTCACACAGTGAGGGAAGGAGGAACCTCCCAGGTTGATAAGACGGTGGCTCAGAGCCTCCTGTACGTAATTATTCTTTTGCAATACTTGATTTTCTTATGTAAGAGACAATAAATGGGGCCCTTGCTAATCATGTGGCTCATGTTGTGTGAGAATAAAAGATAAACCCATCTTCTGGTCATCTTCCATTGTCTTCGCCAACGGCATAATCGGCCTCCGGCCGCGACCAAATTTTCTTCCTTCCACGTCAACTATCATAAAAGCTTTGGCTCAATTATTATCTTCTTTCCGATGAACATGACCTACCCATCTCAATCTACACTTTCTTACACACATCCGTTAAATTCTCTATCCCTACACGCTTAGTTGCACACTGCACACTGGCTTTCTTGTCTTTCAGGGAAACCACATGCATCCATCTGATCATTCACGTGTCTATTCTTTCAAACATTTGTCGATATCTACTGTCATTGGCCACGTCTCTGCGCCGTGATTACTCTGTGAACACACGCTGAGTACATCTTTCCGTGTTGTGTCAGTGGAATTTCTCTTCTTGTCAGAATTGGTTGAGTGATATTTACTAAATTTATTCCAGCCTTTTCTTACTCTCGTTGTCTTGCCACTGCCACTCTTCCTCCCGTATTTAAAATATCCCCCAGGTAGCAAAACTCCTTAACTCCTTCCAATTCATATTCTTTATTAATAAGCATATATTATCAATTTTCAAAACCTTCCCTACGTTTTCTCTCCTATTACATTTTGGGCAGACAAAAGTCGTTTGCTGTACTTGAAATCAATATTAGTTTCATTCCACTACATTTTTTATGAATCAATTTCTGTAATGATGTGGGTTTTCACGGCTCGATGCATGATTATTGCTTTGAAAAGCTGCTCTCTCGGGACAGCCGCATCGATGGCTCCCTCTCCTCTCCTCGCGACGTTTCGCCTCACGCGTTAGAGGCAGGGCGGCGCGGTGGCCCAGTGGTTAGCGCTGACGCCTCACAGCAAGAAGGTCCCGGGTTCGAATCTCTCGGCTCGGGTGCCTTTCTGTGTGGAGTTTGCATGCTCTCCCCGTGTCCGCGTGGGTTTTCGCCGGGCACTCCGGTTTCCTCCCACAGTCCAAAAGCATGCTCCTGGATAGGTTGATTGGCTCGCAGACTAAAATTGTCCCGCAATGCCCGGCGATGGACTGGCGTCCCGTCGTCGGGTGTATTCCTGCCTTACGCCTTGTGTTTCCGGGATAGGCTCCGGCTCACCGTGACCTTATATAGGATTAAGCGGTTTCAGATAATGAGATGAGACGTTCGAGGCATCCTCAGGCGCACAGTAATTCCCATAGTAAACCTTTCATAGTGCTATTTGACACAGCCTGCATAACTGTAATGAAAAGTACCAGGCTCAGAACTGAACCTTGATATACGCCTACTTTAACTTACGATTCCACACTCGCAATATTTCCTACTCTCACCACAATTCATGCATTCTCATGCATCATCATCACGGCTCTAACCCACCACTCTTTTACGCCTTTCTTCCCGCGTGCCCATCTCGTTGGGATCACGCTCAAAAGTCTGAAAACCCCATAACACGGATTATTTCTTTGCATTGTTCTTTCTTTCAATTGTCTCAGGATAAAAATATCATTCACCATCCCTCTTCCATGCAAGAATCCGAACTGCATTTCATCCATATTTTTCCATTTTCTTGACGCACTTCTATAAAACTCGATCCACAACTTTCATGCTTTGCTCCAAAACTTTTATGCTCTGAAAGATCCACGATTGAGCGGGTCTCCTTTGCATTTTAAGATAGGAACTAGTACATGTCTCTGAAAGTCGATTGGTATTTAACCTTCTTTCACGATTGTTCTACAGTTGTGTTATCTATTTTACTCCTTGCTTTCCAGACCCTTTCAGCATTTCTCCAACCACCCGTTAGACCTCCCACCTTGCCAATTTTCATCTCTATGATCGCCTCTTATATTTCCAGTTCCATGATTTCTTCTAAAGGACATTCTATCGCGTCACTCTCAGCTTTTCCATCCCACTCATATTCCTCAACAGATTTTTTTAACTACTTCACCAGTATATTCTTTAAGCAATTAACTTTAACAACTTTATTATTCTTCACCATTTGCTTAGCAATTCGGAAAATGTTTTCTTCCATTCACAAACAACAGATCCTTTGCAAATTCGTACCTTTTATTCCTGTGAGTGAGGGCGGCACGGTGGCCCAGTGGGTAGCGCTCTCACCTCATAGCAAGAAGATCCCGGGTTCGAATCTCGGCTCGGGTGCCTTTCTGTGTGGCGTTTGCATGCTCTCCCCGTATCCGTGTGGGTTTTCGCCAGGCACTCCGTTTTCCTCCCAAAAGCCCCAAAACATGCTGCTGCATGGGTTAATTGGCTTGCAAACTAAATTGCCCGTAGCGCCCGGTGATGGACTGCCGTCACATCATGGGTATATCCCTGCCTGGCGCCGTGTGTCGGTCGGGATAGGCTCCGGCTCACCGCCCCCCTGTACAGGACTAAGCGGTTTTTGACAATTTGATGAGATGAGCTTCCGCAACAGCTTTTTCGCCGCTTTCTTTGCTCTTGACTGTTTATTTTTCCTCACTACTCTTTACCCTCATCTGATCTTTGAAGCTATTCTACGTCTCGAGTATTAGTCATTCCACCAAGTTTCCTTATGCCTAAGGGGACAATTTGTCTTTTCGACTAAGTCTTCAGCTGTACACAAAAGCATTTCTTTAATCTTTCCCACGTATTCTTTACACTGAGATCCTTTTCGAGAGTGATGCTATTTAATTTTTCTTCATATTCCCTCTTAACGTCTTTCTCTCAAACTGCTCCCTCGACCCTTTTCCATCCAAACTCATCCAGGCAAATTTTAAATTCCTTGCCACCTTCGTCAATAATCTCCAAAAAAACTCACTTGGTTCTGGCATCGTTCCTCCACTCTTCAAATGTGCCGCAGCTACCCCTCTGCTTAAAAAACTGGCATCGATTGAAACATCCCTGATAATTATCGCCCCATCTCAAATTTGCCATTCCTCTCGAAGGTCCTTGAGCGTGCAATAACCGCGCAACTGCAGAAACACGTCACAATGACCTCCTCGATCCCTTCAAATCTGGGTTCAGATTCGGCCATAGCACTGAAACTGCTCTGTTCAAAGTAGTTAATGACTTACTTGATGCTGTTGATGGCTTCCCAAGTACTCTTGTCCTCCGAGACCTGAGCGTTGCCTTTGATACCATTGACCACCGTACTTTACTTGAGCAACTGGAGGGTGTAGGGATCTCTGGTTGTGCCCTGCACTGGCTGAGCTCCTACCTCTCCGTCCAGAAGCAGTTTGTCAGCCTTGGAGGACGTAACTCAGGGATCCATCTTGTTTTGTCTGAAGTTCCTCAGGGTTCTCAGCCCACTCCTCTTCAGCATCTACATACAACCTCTTGGCCACATTCTGCGCAGCCTAAATCAGCTAAAATCATGCCATCGCTTCTCTATGCATGCAAAACTTGTCCC
>JAZEWT010000005.1:4547429-4564734 GCA_036362905.1 Mordacia mordax
TGCCGTACAGATGGGTTCATGAACCCGTCTGTGCATCTGTTAATGAAGATCTAAACCGAACGATGTTCCGATGGGTGGGAAGTGATTGCAGGATGACTGCAGGTTCGAGAGACAGACGCCTATAGGGAAGACCGGAAGCCGGATGGTGCTGACAATGCGACTGAAAGAGTGGTCCTTGAAAGGCATTTCAAAGGTGTCGCAAGCGGAAGACCTGAGCGAGGTAGTGGTGGTGGTGGTGGTGGTGGTGTTGAGGCTGTAAGTGGCGCTTGGGATGTCGGGTGTCAAGGACCTCTCGTTTTCAAAAATAAACAAAATGCTTCAACATAGAACGCTCAATGAGCCTATTCTTGTAGAAAAGTGGCACAGATATACACCTCATTCCCATAAACAATGTCTCCCCATATCTAAGCCAGCTCATAAATCACAGAAATGTCGTGAAATTCCCTTCCCATGCACAAGGAGACTACCAATCATGCTGTGGACAGTTTCATTATATTTTAAGTGTAAAATACAAAAGACAACGGTGGTATTACGATCCAAAACAAAAACTATTGTGAGTTAATCATCTTTCTGGACCGATGCTTTATTGTCCACGGTCCATCAAAAAAAGGCATCATTCAATGTCGATGCTGAAGGTTTTTGTGACTTGTCCGGGGAGTGATGAGACATTTGGACTGGGCTTTATATTAATTAAAAATAAGCATTTAAAAAAGTTCTTGTAATGTCTTGCCCATCATAATGCACGCCCATCCACATGTGCCCAGCAAATATGCATAGATGTTGAAAAACACACACATACACACTTATACACCCAACACATGTATACCAGTACACACAAGCACACAACAAATATCCTCAGCAGAGCCTTATCAGACAGCTGGAGCGAGTACTGTTAGCGAGCACCTATTAAGGCCTGTGAGTGACACCGGTAGGGGTGGTGTAGCCACAGCCACTTTTACCTTCAAAGTACTATTTACACATCACACCAGATGCTCACTTTAGGCTAAGTCAACCGAGTGTAACACAAGTTCAGATAACTGCCACTGATGTTGGCGGTGGCCACAAATTTGACTCAACTCGACAAGTTCGTGCACAGTTGCGCTAGCCATGGCACATCACCACTCTCCACACACACACACACTCGTTACACACACACCAAACAGATGCTTACACAAAACACACACACTCACTACATTATCCTCAGTCATACAAACGCACTGAAAGTAAAACGTGCATCCTCACACACAGCTTCACTCCATCATTCTCAAACGTACACGCAGCCCAGCGCTCTAATTGCGCCACTGTCGCACCTCGCACACACATGTATGCACCCACATGCACACACACACACACCTTACACAGTCACACGCTGCTCAGAGAGCTCCCGCCTCCTTCTCCTCCTCGCGTCGGATCTCGTCTATGAGTCGCTGTCGCTCGGCCGCCTGACGCATCCTCATCATCACCACTGACTCAAAGTCTCGCTCCCTGGGCTGTGGCGACACGGGGAGATGAGAACACAGCAGCAAGAGGTCACAGACAAAGGGACACAGGTACACGAGGACGTGGAGATCGAGAGATATGGAGATAAGGTGTCAATTTGGCTGTTGTCCAAAAGGGTAATTCCCTAATACCAACACAGTTCCATACTGTAATGATGTAGGTTTTCACGGCTCACGATGATTGCTTCAAAAAGCTGCTCTCTCGGGACAGCCTCATCGATTGCTCCCTCTCTCCCCATCGCGATGTTTCGCCTCGCACGTGTGAAGCGATCGACGCAGCTGTCCCGAGAGAGCAGCTTTTCGAGGCAATCATCACAGTTTCATGCTGCAGGTTCATTCATATTTCGTCGTCTATTGCGTGAAAGTACAAATTTCACACAGAGAGGCATCCAAGTAGGGATTCGAACCCAGGACCTTCGTTGCTGTGAGGCACGAGCGTGACTGCTGCGTCCCCACCCTGCCGCCAACACACCTGGCTTGGCAACATGAGTCGCGACGTAGTAAAGGCCGTGCAGCTCACCTGGGTGGGCCTACTGCTGGGGTCGGTGGGAGGGCGGGATGAGCAGAACCCGTGAGGACGTCCCTCCAGCCAGGACACCGAGATGGGGTTGTGCGCAAGGCCCAGCTCATTCCGTGCCGCCAAATCCTGGTGGGACGACGGGCACAGTGGTGTCAGGGTGGAGCCGGGCGCAGCGGTGTCAGGGTGGAGCAGGGCACGAGTCTCTTGCCAGAGCGTGATGGCACACCGGCAACAGCGTGGCCACGTAATGGTTAACTCATAGAGTTACTCCATATGGCAAGGCTACACAGCAGCTTATTTATAGAGTTTTTCTATACAGCATGGACAAAGCAACTAGCTCATCGAAAGCTACTCTATACAGCATGGAACTATAGCAGCTATAGTTCCAGGCTACATAGTTGCTAATTCACAGGGTTACTCTACATAACGTGGACACAGTAGCTTGCTCATAGACAGTTACTCTTAACAGGGTGACCACATAGCAGCTAGCTTATAGGGTAATGATCTTGGTTTTCACCACTCGATATTTGACAATTACTCTCCACGCTTTTATTTTGACACGGCTGTCGCAAAATAACAGCCATGGACAACAATTCTCAACCCATCGGGTAACAATATAGCACGAGCACACAGTGGCTATCTCAATATAGTGACAGCGTGATCGCTGGTAACTCAAGGTACACTCAATACAGCACAAACGCATGACAGCTATCTCACAGCATTCTGCTCAATACAGCATGAAGAGCCCTCTTTCAGACCATTGCTGGATGAGGGCTTCCCCACACCGTGGGTCGTCACGGTTACTTCACCATACTTCACCAATCTGGTGCATACAAGTTGGTGAAGGTGGGAAACATAAACACGACAGTATAAAACTACAGTACAACTTTAAATACTGCCTCTGCTACCCAACACGTAGGCACAGAGCAACCTATGATAACCTATTTACGGATGGTGGTCATCCATCCATGCACTATCCAGGCTCAACCATGCATAGTTTCTGAGATCTCATGAGGCTGGAAGTATTCCGTGAGCGACTCGGTCACAGCCGACGGCATCACAGCGATTTCAGAACAACGCAATCGCACAGCGCGTTGACTTTCAATCGGCAGCACGATGCGGCATCACGCTCCGCGCCGCCGCAGGCGGCACACCCCGCACAGCGTCTCACCGCGCTTTTGGGCGAGGCGAACTCGACGATGGCCGATCCTTTCTTTTTGACGGAGACGAGGAGGTTCAGAATCTCACCGTACTGCGCCGCAATCGGGAGCATCATCGTCAGTATCGTCATGATGCCAATGGTAAACAACTTCACCATCATCAACACTGTAATCATTATTATAATATTAATTTAAACAGCATCACCACGGTTATGAAATACATGATACCCAAAGATTCCCCCCTTAAGCAACAGATACTTTTGCCAGTGTACATATGTAAAGAGTACAAAAGGGTTTTACCATTTCTGGCAATTACACAGATGTTAAGATCTTCTCATCTCATCTCATTGTTAGAAACCGCTTAGTCCTGTACAGGGTCGCGGTGAGCCGCAGCCTATCTCAGCAGACACTGGGCGCAAGGCAGGTATATACCCACGATGGGATGCCAGTCCATCACCGGGCACTGCGGGCAATTTAGTCTGAAAGCCAATTAACCTATGCAGCAGCATGCTTTTTGGGCTGTGGGAGGAAACCGGAGTGCCCGGCAAAAACCCACACGAATACGGGGAGAACATGCAAACTCCACACAGAAAGGCACCCGAGCCGAGATTCGAACCTAGGATCTTCTTGCTATGAGCTGACAGCGTTACCTACTGGGCCACCGTGTCTCCCTTAAAACACCAAATAGACATATTTTTTAAAGTGTCTAGTTTGCAAAAGCCACACATACCTGTGGCGAAATATGCAAACAGAAAGCTTTGATAACGTGGTTTTTACCATTTCTGGCAATTGTACAGGTGTTAAGATCTTAAATCACCAAAATAGGCACCTTTCACAAAGTGTCTAGTTTGCAAAAGCCACACATTCTTGTGGTGAAATATGCAAGCAAGAAGCTTTCATAACATATGCATTGTCCTTCAAACTGAATGGCCTACACCAGACATGGCTTTCTTTTGAGCCTGATTGTCAGTGTTAGCCAAATGTTGCTGAAAGACAGTCAGCTCAGGACAATGCAATATCAATGATTAGTAGCTCAGGTCGAGCTGTTAAAGCTATGGTTACTTTTGCCAGTGTACGTATGTAAAGAGTAGAAAAGGTTTTTACCATTTCTGGCAATTATACAGGTGTTAAAATCTTAAGCGATGCGGCCGTGTGAAATTACAGTTGGGTTTAATCTGCAGTTAAAACTTCTGAATTTGTGAAAGTTGGACCATGACGCCTGCACGGCCCACTCATGTTGAATGACATCATAGGATAGCTAACGTACATTGTGAAGCCGATGCTGCATATTTTACAGTTAAGACGCACAACGGTATTAAAGGGGGCAGCCTGCCGGATCGAAACAGTGAACCTCTACAACAACCAGGGGGAACGCATTGCTGCTGGGCAGTGTGACCGCCCAGTTAATTATAATAATAATAATTGCATTTATAGAGCACCTTTCACCCGAGGGTCACAAAGTGCTGCACAGGGCTGCGGAGAGAATGACATGCCAACAACGACAGAACGTAAAATCAGCAACATTTTTTTTGCGTTTTTAAAAAATATATATATATACACAAATCCGAGCTGTGGAGAGAACGGCACATCAGCAACATCAAGACAGCTTAATCGAAAGTCAAACAGCAGCGAAAAATTATAGGACATAAAGTCAGCAGAAAATAACAATAATTATTATTCAACAAGCAAAGAAGAAACAAATGTTTCCGAACAGACGCAGGTTGGCAGAGAGACAACATTCTGGCATGGCACCACTGAGCCACATCAACAGTCCAAGCCAGAGGAAGGAATAAATGTTTCCGTGCAGGCGCAGGTTGGAAGAGAGCCAAAATCCTGGCATGACAACACTGAGCCGCATGAATAGTTCTAGCCGGAGGTCTTGAAAGCTTTACGGAACAAGTGAGTCTTGAGAGGAGATTTGAAGATGGCCAAGGACTCAACTGAACGAATTATCAGCGGAAGAGCGTTCCAGAGATTTCGAGCAGCACACGACAAGGCTCTGTCACCCATCGAAAGGAGGTGCGACCAGGGCACACATGGCAAGCCTGTATTAGAGGATCGAAGTTGTCATGTTGAAGAGGATGCATAAAATAGGTCACAGGTGTATGTCGGCGCTGCGCCAGCGAGAGTCTTGTAGGTGAGGAGGATCTTGAATTCTATCCTGTCTTTAACAGGTAACCAGTGGAGAGACATCAGTACTGAGGATATGTGATCATGGATGGGTGTGCAAGTGAAGACTCTAGCAGCCGCATTCTGCACATCACGTTGGAGACGATTGATCAGGTAGGCAGGGGTGCCAGGCAGCAGTGCATTGCAGTAATCGATTCGTGAGGAGATGAAGATGTGTATTAGCTTTTTAGCATCAGCAGGTGACAGGATGTTGTGCAGTCTGGCTATATTTCTGTGATGAAAATAGGCTTCCTTCATCAACTTGTTGATGTCTGTCTCGAAGGTGAGTGAGGAATCAAGAGTCACACCGAGACTCCGGACTGCCTTAGCAACTTCAATTGTCTGGTCACCAAGCAACAATTGGATAGATTCAGCCTTGGACAATTGCTGCAGGGTTCCGACAAGCAAAACTTCTGTTTTATCGCCATTTAGTTTTAGAAAAATTGAATTGAGCCAGGCCTTCACAGTTGACAATGAGGATGACACGCAAAGACCAGACGCATTGATGGATGACTCTGCGTGGATATAGATTTGGATGCAATCGGCATAGCAATGGTAGCTGAGATTGAGGCTGCGCAGGATATGGCCAAGATGTTGTAAGCAGATGCTGAAGAGGAGTGGACCGAGAACTGAACCCCGAGGAACTCCAGACAATACAGGATGAATCTCCGAGTTTTGTCCTTCGAGGCTGACAAACTGCTTCCGGTCGGACAGGTAAGAGCTCAGTCAATGCAGGGCATAGCCAGAGACCCCTACACCCTCAAGTCGCTAAAGTAAGATCAGACGGTCAATGATATCAAAGGCAGCGCTCAAGTCCAGGAAGACAAGAACACTTGGCAAGCCTTCATCAGCAGCGATGAGTAGATCATCAACGCAACTGTTATTATTACTTTTACCACAGCAGTTTCAGAACTATATCCGAAACTGAACCCAGATTGAAAGGGATCGAGGAGGTCATTATTAAGAAGGTGTTTCTGGAGTTGTGCAACTACGGCACATTCAAGGACTTTAAAAATTAATCGTCGATTTGAGATGGGATGATAATTATCAGGGAAGTTGCAATCGAGGCCAGGTTTTTTGAACAGGGGGGTAACTGTGGCACATTTGAACAGTGGGAGAATGATACCAGAGTGAATTGAGTTATTAAACAGATTAATGACGAACGTGGCAAGGAATTAAAATTTTGCCCAGATGATTTTGGATGGGAAAGGATCCAGGGAGCAATTTGTGGGCTGGGATCTGGTAACTAAAGAGGAGACCTCGGATTCCGTTAATTCGTAAAATTTCAGGAGATTTGAGATCATGGACGGTGGAGGAACAATTATTGAGGTATTGTTTGGTGATTTAGGATGGGTAGAGACACGATGGGCTTCAGTTTTTTCAGAGAAAAACTGAATCAACTGATCCGCCTGATCTTTATTAGTGAAGGGAGGTGAGGATGAGTGGCTGGTAGGACGAAGGAGCTGATTAATGGTTGAGAAAAAAATCTTGGGCTTGTCACAGGTATCAGCCAGAATGCTGGAAAGCTGGCTGGTATGGGCACAGTTAAGTGCCTTCTTGTAACGGAGGAGTTGTTCCTTGATTCAGCTCTACAGTTTTACAAGTGTCACATCCCCCCCAACCCCATCATCTGGCTGGCAGTGTGCTGCCTTGCAGGTGAAAGCCAGTTGCCACCCACCTTTTGAAATATGACCATCAGCTGTTGCTCCGAGTATCCACCATTACACTCGTCGTCCTTCTTGCTTTTCCATGTCACCTGCGAGATGGCGGCAGCAGCAGCAGCAGCAGCACCAGCAGTAGCACAAGTAACAGCACAAGTAGTAGCACGCACACATGTATTCGGTTTTAATAAGCAGCAGTATTCGTAGGACTACGATTTTGACGAGAAAAATGTGTTATTATAGTACAACGACAGTCTGCAGTAGTTTCACAGTGAGGGGCGACGTTCTTCTGTAGAAACAAAATTGAGTCATATACAGGTACATTTTATAATCTGACAAACTTGGGCCATGTCAACAGTATAAATTGCTACTCTTGGCCTACTATATTAAGGGATAGGGAGTGGTAGTGTAGTGAACTGTGTACAACTGCACTGTGTTATAAATCAAATGATCAGTTCTTGGTCATGGTTAGCATCAGTGGTGGGATATATCCGAACTTCTCTTGGATCTGCCCCAGGTCAGCTCGGCTTTAAAATGAATAGTGAAAGATGGGCATCACACGACATGTCTATTTGTCTGACACAGAACCATGCGTGAGACCGACCTTCAGCTTGGGTGTAACTTGATCTGAGGACCTGGAATAGCCTGAAAACAATACAAAACATAACATTGCTTTAGGACAAACGCCAACAGGGTTCCAAAGTCAATCATAAGAGGAACACATGTTGTAGATGGTTGATGCACAGATGAAGATTCCCCCGCAGCCAAAGCCTGTAACAGACCTCTGTAGAGGAGGTTCATGAAAGGTGCTACTGTAACTGCTGTTAGAGAGCTCTTATTGAGACAAAATATGGTGCATGAGGGATGGTGTGGTTCACATGGCCACAGCAACTTAAACAACTCGACCTGAGTTGCTAAGCATTGATACTGCATTGTCCTGAGCTGACTGCCTTTTAGCAATATCTGGTTAACACTGACAATGAGGCTAAAAAGAAAGCCTTGTCTGCTGTGGGCCAATCAGTTTGCAGGGCAATGCATGCGTCATCAATGCTTCCTATTTTGCATATTTCGCCACTGGTATGTGTGGCTTTTGCAAATTAGACACTTTGAGAAATGTGCCTATTTGGTGTTTTAAGATATTAACACACAATTGCAGAAATGGCAAAAACCTTTTCTACTCTTTACACATCAACTTTGTCACCCTAGTGTTGCTGTTCACACACTGCACCACATATTTATTTAAGGATTTTAAAGCTTAAGACACAAAGCACAAATGTATATACGCCCAAACGCACAAACGAACAAAAACAAAGAACATCATAGCCTATTGGGAGAATTGCTGTAAGTGTACATTCGAGCTGACATGGCACCAAGGGGGTGATACGGCCAATATCAATAACCGCCGCTCACCACTAAGTGGCAGTGACACCACCATGGCGCCTGTGCCAGGTCAGGTGTCCTTGAGGCCAAGCAACGTGTCAAAGGCTCACTGATGGGAGGTCATAGGACAGACCCAGGTGCATAGCTCCTCCACGCTATGGTGTTGTTGGAGGGCGACTGCCTCCAACTGCTCAGTAGCACCCTTCATGAACCTCCTCTACAGAGGTCGATCTTGACACCGCTGGTACCAGTTCTCTACAAGTCCAATCAGTTTCGATGTAGCCAGGACACACACATGCGTGGGCTAATCAGAAGGCCTTCAGTGCTCGTGGTTAGGCTGGGCAGTCTGTCCCGGTTAAGCAGGGTGGTTGCTGTATGAGGGTCGGCTCGTGTGCACTGTATTCATGAGTGAGCAAGCTCAGGGATAGCTCTACCTTGCCCACTCGGCTCCCTCTGTCGCCGGATTTGCTCTCGGATCAGCTTCTGTTCTTCCTCCAGTTGGCGTGATCCCTCCTCTCTTAGCCGCTCAATCTGCAAGCGTAAGCATCAATTCGAGTGGTTTATGATTATTTAGGCGTTACTCAGCAGACATAATATACAAGTCAAATTAGTTTTGGATTGTGACCCGAGGACTGTTACACGAAAACTGAGTGACATAGGGATTGTAAGTTGGTCTGATTTCGAGTCACCCGGATTGTGAGTGTAAATAGGATTGTGCACAACCCTGGGTTTGTGTGAAAAACTAAGAATGTGTTATTAGAATTGTCTCATCCCATCTCATTATCTGAAACCGCTTAATCCTATATAGGGTCACGGTGAGCCGGAGCCTATCACGGAAACACAGGGCGTAAGGCAGGAATACACCCGACGATGGGACGCCAGTCCATCGCCGTTATTAGAATTGTGATACTGCGATTGTGGGTGATACAAAGATTAAGTTATTGGGATTGTGACACAGAGACTGTGTCGCTGGGATTATAAAAGTGGTACTGGGACGGTGTCACCTGAGATTGCGTCACTGGGATCGTGAGTGGCACAGAGACCGCACCTCCTCTTGTAGACGCTTCGCTGCTGCTTCCTGCTCCTCTCGGCTGCTCATTGCGTTGCTCTCTTTTGCTTCGAGGTCTACAAGACAAGTACAACGTCTGTCTCACTTGAGGTCATCAGGTTCCTTCTGCCAGTCGGCATTTGGCTAATGATGTATGGATAGTTGATGCTTTTTGGTTGTTTATATGTTCTCCCCCCGTTTTTGATTGGCTTCCTCAAGATCGTCTGGTTTCGTCCCATAGTAAAACAATGTTGCCACCTACGGCAAAAATATTGGGAGGACTCTCCTAAAAAAAACCAGCTTTGAGATTCACAGAGGGTTTCTCAAGTAAACAATAATTATTATTATTATTATTTTTTAAGGCATTTTTTTCCCTAATTTTCATCGGGGTATGCCATTACCAGGGGCGATTCTTTTTCACTTATTCCTGTCCTTTGCACTGCCTCTTGTTAAAACCATCCTGGACATTTACAACACCCGTCTAGCCCGCAAAGCCACCAGCATTGCGAGCGACCCCACCCATCCCTCACACAGCCTCTTCAGTCTCCTGACATCTGGAAGAAGATACCGGAGCCTCCGAGCCTCCTCCACCAGACTGTGTAACAGCTTTATACATCAAGCTGTCAGAATGCTGAACTCTGACACCATCTTGTGGCGCACCAGTTGTGGCACCGGCCGAGGCACTGGGTGAGGCACGGCCGGGGTGGTCAACAGGGTGTCATTGGACACCGTGTCAGCCCTCTCGTCCTCCGTGTCACCCTGCGGCTCCCTCTCCTCTCGCACCGCCAGCCTCCCCCCGAGCTGGATCACCACCTCCTCACTCTCCGACTCGCTCATAGCAGGGCTCCGGCAAGGGTCTTCACTGCAGAACTCTTTATTGACCACCATGTACCAACGTGGTCGAAGCTGAGACCCGCGCACCCAGATCCGCCGCGCGCTATCCGCAGCACCAGAGGCTCTTCCTCCCCCTCCGTTCCGTACCTCATTATCTGAAACCGCTTAATCCTATATAGGGTCACGGTGAGCCGGAGCCTATCCCGGAAACACAGGGCGTAAGGCAGGAATACACCCGACGACGGGACGCCGGTCCATCGCCGGGCATTGCGGGACAATTTTAGTCTGCGAGCCAATCAACCTATCCAGGAGCACGCTTTTGGACTGTGGGAGGAAACCGGAGTACCCGGCGAAAACCCACGCGGACATGCAAACTCCACACAGAAAGGCACCGGGGCCGAGAGACTCGAACCCGGGACCTTCTTGCTGTGAGGCGTCAGCGCTAACCAGTGCGCCACCGCGCCGCCCAAGTGTAACAATAACGATAATTGTAATGTTGATATTGTGTGACGGCTATTGCTGGAGTGAGGTCTATTGATTGGTAAATTAGTTGTGAGGATAGATTAAGGTCAAACCTAAGGTTTAATAATGTAATAACTTACCAAGTTTCACCTTCTTTCGTTTATCATCGAGATTCCTGGTCCTTTCCGCTGCAAGACGTTTAGCTTTTTGCACTTTATCATAGGCTGCCTGCAAGTCACACACAGGTCAATTATAGACTGCACACACATTATGTACCAAAGATGAATAACCCTGGCTCACCCAAGATACTACACACAAGTCAGTATGCAACACTTGGAGTGCCGGCAGGTATCTTTCACAGATACACACGTCCATGCATACACAGGACACAGAAAAGATGATCAACTCAGACACACACACACGTTTCTTTTGCTCACACAGCACACACAAACGCAATGCATACATAATCAACAAACACAACCTACGTCTATGCAAAAAAAAACAGTTAACCATTCGAAACAACATAGACGTCTATGGACAAACAACAGTTAGTCCATGCAGACACAACCCACACAATGAATGATAGATCATCAATGAAGACACTATATACACAACAGATGATCAACAGAGACACAACACGCACACTGGAGACCACTACAGTCCACCATGTCGGTTCTGCACCTCACCCTGGCAGCAGCATCAGTCAGCACTTCAAGGGCCCGGGACAGCTCGTGAAACAGTTCAACTGTGGGGACAATAAGTCAGGAACACACCATCATCACCCCCCACACAAATTTGCAACAGTTTAGTCCCTAGCTTGCAATACGGGCATCCACGACTCAACTTTCTAAGTCAATATTTTCCAGGTCGCTGGGATGTGACTGGAGTATGCAGCACGTGATTAGTAGTAGTAGCAATAGCTCGTAGCAAGAGACATATACTGGGTGTGGTAGGCTAGGGTACAGAGATGTTTGCCAGGTCGCCGACCTGAACACAACTAGCACATATTAATCTCTGCATACATCATCTTAAGCCCATGAGAAATGGTTCAAATGCATGCAAATTCAAGGATATTAAGGAAAAGCAGATTCAAGATCTGGGCTAATTTATGGAGCTCGACAGATATGTAACCATATGATGAGGCAAGAAATAGTGGTTCTTGCATCAAGTAGCGACTTGGAATCGTGATAATTCAACAAACCGTGGGGTAGGTAGTTACACGGCTGAATACAGAATAGGACCCTTAATAGAAGAGTGGGGTAGGCTCCCTGAAGAAGAAGGATAGGCCCCCTGATAGCGAATAGGGCCCCTGAAGGAGGAGGATAAGCACCCTGATGGAGGAGTGTAGGCCCCCTTATGGAAGAGAGTCGGCTCCGTGATAGAAAGTAGACTACGGAAGGAGAAGGGTCGGCCCCCTGATGGGGGAAGGCTGGCATTCCTTACCAGCGCTGGGGTTGTCTGGGTTTTTGTCCGGATGACACTCAAGTGCCTTCTTCCTGTATGCCTTCTTGATCTGGTAAATACACAAATACACGCACCACTCGCGTCGTTGTGGATATTTCTCTGCTGTACTGTGTGCTGCCTGTGTGCTGCATTAATGGATTGTGTTTTCGTTTGGGGTTCGATTGTTAAGGCGTAGGGGCTATTGTTATGGTCGAGAGTTAGCGATTAGAATTCGGGGGTTATGGTTGTAATTTTGGGTAAGGGTTTACGGTAAAGGTTTAGGTGTTTGGGTTTGGGGGTTCTGGTAGAAGAATATAATTGATAACGACGCAAATGCCATGGTTGGTCATGAACGAGATACGTTTAATGATGCACGAAGCAATCGCAGAGTCAGCCAGGCGGGCCACCGGTGCCAACCTGCAAAACACGGCTTCCTAGTTATTATGCATCAGCCAGTTAAGTCATGAGTGGATTTTTCTTAATTGTGAGAGGTAGCCCAAGCAGAGCAGGAGGAGTACACACTAACTCCACACAGAATGGGGCCCAAATCGGGAATCCAACCGCCTCGGGCAGAACTCCAGTGAGGTGCAGATGTTACCATTGCGCCACCCGAGTTACATTGTGCTTAGGGTTTAGACGAGACCTTCTTACCTCCTTCTGGGACGCATTCTCTTTGATGCTTAACAGGCCGTACAGATCCATCTGCAGGACATCTTTGCAGTCCTTCGCCGCCATATGGCAGCCGAACCCAGTACCACCGGCCCGACCACTGGTTCTATTCCGACAGCGGTCCGCAGGTCCGTTTGTTTCGTCCGCTCACCGGCACCACCGCCAGTAGCGGCCGCAACACTGCCCCGATTCAAACCCTCAAGTCCCCCCCCGTCCCCCTCGGGGGCCTGGTACTGTTTTCACACCGGCCTTAAGAGCGTCCAAGTATCGCCTCCCACCCACACCGGCTTCAAAGCTCCAGTCTCCTGCACAAACTGCCCCTGCTGCCCCGTTCCTCGAGCGTCTCCACGAAGCCGTCCCGACACCACAGGCCGACAACGTCCTCTCACAGCCGGCCGCGATTAGAGCGAGGCGGCCCTCTCTCTGAGCACGGTTGCAATGAAGGCCTCGCCGGGGACTGCCGTCTCGGGCGGCCATCTTACTATGGGAAACGCTCCCTCAAAGCTGAACGAATGAGTTGGTGGTGATGCCGCTATTGCTTTATTGGCAGTGGAGCACAAATTATAAAATAAACATCACACCCGTTATGTTAAGACCACTGTGGCCTTAAAATAAAAAAACCCCGTTAAAATATATAAGGCAATGGAGTTTCTGTAGTATACACAATATGTATAGATGCATATTTTTTTTTATGTATTTGTATGTGTTTTGCAGAAGCTCCATTGCCATACAGAGACGCCGTCTGTTATTTACGTTTCATTTTAAGGCAGTGTGTCTTTATAAACCGAATCACCGAATGACGGGGATTTCCCTACCCAAGATGACGGCACGTGGGCCGCTGCCCCGACTTGTAACGAGTGCCCATCGTCACTCTGGACGGCGATGGTCGCTGATGGTGGTGATGGTGTGTGGAGCAAGGATGGACGCCCCCTCCTGGTTGTGCTCCCTCACCCCGGAAAGAGATGCTGCTGTTGCCCAGGGTTGCGGCGTTACTGCGCTCTGGCGAGGTCTCGGTGCTGATAAGCTTCATTAGGCCCCGTTGTTAACATTCATTCTCCGGGACACAGCTACTCGCCGCATGTTTGTGCTGCCTTCATCGCTGTCCCGATCTCAAGTCTACTTGCATCTCAGTGCTGCCCTCCGTCCCACTGCTGCCCTCCGTCCCACTGCTGCCCTCCGTCCCAGCGCTGCCCTCCGTCCCAGCGCTGCCCTCCGTCCCAGCGCTGCCCTCAGTCTCAGTGCTGCCCTCCGTCCCAGCGCTGCCCTCCGTCCCAGCGCTGCCCTCCGTCCCAGCGCTGCCCGCAGATCGGTGCTGCCCTCATTCCAGCGCCGCCTTCACGGGCGAGGAGACGGTGCCATGGCAGACTCGCCCTCACTCTCGTCCATGGACTTCGAGGTGTTCGGCAAGGTGCAAGGTGGGTGACGGTCGCTCCGGAATCAATGGGATCAGGGGATAACAAGGGGGCGCCGCTACTGTTAGGGTGAGGGGGGCCCCTCTCACAACTTGGGACCTTAGCAATGAGGGTCTCGGCGTCAAGGACAATAATCTTCGTCATTGTTTAAAAAGGGGCAATTTCTAGAGAGGGTAAGCGTGCGAGAGAGAACGCCACAGCGCTTGCAAGACAATCCAGAGCGATCGTTAATGTTGTAAGTTTATGCTTCGCGTTGGAACCCTCATTTGAAACCTTCCGATTAATTTGGCAGTATTTTTGACGGATTATGGTGATGGGGTGTTTTCACGTTTGTGTCTTATCGGGGGACACAAGCCAGGGGCCGCACTTCAGGCCACCAGGGGCCGCCAGTGGCTCGCGGCTCTTGCGGTGACGATCATTAGGACATGGGTGATGAACCTTTTCGGATATCTCATCTCATTGTCAGAAACCGCTTAGTCCTATACAGGGTCGCGGTGAGCCGGAGCCTATCCCGGCAGACCCAGGGCGCAAGGCAGGGATATACCCACGATGGGACGCCGGTCCGAACCCGGGACCTTCTTGCTGTGAGGCGACAGCGCTACCCACTGGGCCACCGTGCCGCCCCCTTTTCGAATATGACTTAAGTGCTGTTCGCGAGGACCTATGAAGGCAGGCACGGCATACGAGGGGGGTGGTATAGCCAGGAACACGTCTGGTCGCTTTTGTCTCTTCCCCCCGCCCCCACAGTGCCGATATTTACACACACCGCCCCCGTTACTCATTTATGGCCGAGTCAAGCAAGGGGAGGTCCTCTACCTGTTCAAGTATTCAAATTTGACCGGCCACTACACATTAACACACATTTCAGTCATCTAGGTCACTGCGAGAGGCTGCTTGTCGTGAGAGATCTGACTTGAGTGCGGTATTAAAATTAGAACCACGGTTATGTTTCCAGGTCTGAAATGTACCTATAGCACCCGACTAGTGCAGGTGAAATACTCGCTAGTCACGAATACATATCGCGTGCGGACTGTGTCGAGGTGGTATGGCTCTCATAGCGCCTAGGGTCACTGGTGACAGCTTCATGTTTGAAGGGGTCACGGGACTCAACCATCGGGATAAATGCTGAAGCCATTCATCTCTCTACCCCAGCAGATTGTCGCTGGTAGTGTAATGATAGCAGCCTGTTGTCGGATTGCGTCAAAATGTAACCATAAACATGCAGATTTGGTTCAACGTTGCTCTACCGTTGGCATGTAGTTAAAACTGTTGAACCAACGCGTGGGGTTGCCACCTGTCCTGTGTTTTTTCCCCCAAGATCGTCCTCTATTTTAGGACACCTATTTAGGGAAATATTTATGTTTTCACGTTGTTTCAGCCCTCGTTATGTTCTGTACATCCAAAAACACTTACCGTTTTTATATCTCCGAAGTGGCAGCCCTACCAACCTGGCAACCAAGATGATAAGGATGTGGAGACCCTGTAAAATGGGCTCGGTCTCAAGCCGAATGTAAATGGTGACAAGACGCAAAACGGTTGTTTTATTAAGTATAGGTGTCGACTTTGCACAGCTGTGGAGTCTGCAAGAAGGAAGCAATTTGCAGTCAGGGTGTGGTGACATTTTTGAGAAAAGCCACAATAACCTATTTCATTTTACCAAGCTACTAAAATAAGCGCTGCGAAAAACCAGTTTTGTATGGGCAGCGTTAACTCAACTCCTTAACACTGACCGGTGTGCCTCCTCTGCTGTTCTATTTTACAGGTGTGTTCTTTAGAAAGGTAAGCAATTTTCATGTCACTCACGCTCTGCAAATATTTCCCTTTTTTTTTCGTCGGTTAGATCTATACACGTAATTTGTACGTTTGCTGCTTGTTTGAATTTGTAGTGACAGCGTCAATGAATGGAAACTAATTTCTGGGCAAAATGGCTCCTGTGTCTGATCCCAGCACTTTGAAGGCAAGATTTGGTGGACCCCACAAATTGTTAAACACCCAGACCCACTTGTCTGAGAGGTGGCAAAGGGATGGCAGTACTGCAGGCGGATTATGAAACCCATCTGTGTGTGCTTATTCTCTCGCATGCATTATGGGATTTTCTCGGTTTACTCAAAATTTCTTTTCGCCTATCAAACACACATTCAAAGGTAATTGTCAGTGAGGTCACCGAGTGGCTCACAGGTCAGACGTCTGATTGCGGTCTGCAAGTGCCATGTGGTACGAAATGCGGGATGTGTAATGGAGGAGTGTTGGCAGTGGTTTAATTGGATAAAACTTAACTCTGGAAATGCACTCCAGTCTGCGTTCCATTTGGAGCAGGGGTCCTCCTCAGAAAATGTTGAGTTTCACAAGACAGTTTCTGCATTTGTGACGTGTGTTCCCATCTCTCCAATCTCCTTGTGTTCCCCCGTGTGCCCGTGGAGCAGTACACGAGACAAGAGGCGATGCGGCTCAGCCTTGTGGGCTGGGTTCGCAACACTGAACGGCACACAGTGGAGGGGTGCGTGCAGGGCCCGCCGGATAACATCGAACAAATGTAGGTGGCTTCCCTACACCGACCACCAGCATTAGCCATTGTGGCGGTGAGGTCACGATGACACCTATGCCAGGTGCATTTTGATGCCACGAAGTGTTGAAGGCTCACCAATGGGAGGTCATGGGAGAGAACCAGGTATTAGGGGTAGCCTGAGATGCACCACCTGTGCTACCTACTCTGCCAACCTGCTTTATTTTAGCCGCCTGGTGCTCCACTCATAGTTGTCACTTCTCTGCCCTCCACTCTTGGAGGGTCACTGTCTCCAACTGCCCCGTAGCATCCTTCACGATCCTCCTCCACAGAGGTCGATCTTGGCACTGCTGGTATCAGTCTTCAGCCAGTCCATTCAGCTTCAGCTCCTCCTGTGCTACAATGCGTGCGTGTCTCCTACTCTCACTCATAGCAGCATTTGCAGCCGTAACAGTAGCACAAACCTTACTGTGAATCACAGCCAGTAAGCACCTGTGGTCTGGCACCGTGGATGTGAGTGTTGTGGCACACACAGTTATGAAACG
>JAZEWT010000005.1:4565475-4576253 GCA_036362905.1 Mordacia mordax
ATATCCACAATCAATTCTAAAAGTGGTCTTGTGTTTTAAAAGGTTGGAGATCACTGTTCTAAGTATTCCAGCCACCGGTCAACATTGGCCAGTATATTATTGGATTGTTTCCCCACCTTTGCACTTGATCGGCATGGTGAAGAATGGTAAAAATCATGGGCAGGTTCTCATCATTCAGTAGTGACAAAACAGACTGTTTAAGAACATGCCAAAACATAGAATGCTGCACAACACAAGACCACAACAAAGTTAGGTGTGGAAGATTCACGCCAATTAACGCACATCTGTCGCGATGACCTCTCCTTTTCCCTTCCACTTATCTGCCCCGCAGGAAGGTGTGGCTGAGCTCCAAGGGCAGCCCCAAAAGCCGCATCACCCGCGCTGAATTCTCCTCTGAGCGAACGCTAGAGAAAGCAGAGTACAGTGACTTCCGTGTCGTCAAATAGAAGCCCGAATAGTGCAAATACAACACATGCCGAATTATTCTCATCCATGCGGTCGACTCCCTGCCCCACTGTTCAAGCTCAAGATCTCCACTGCTCCTCCACCGACAGTCACGCGTCGTATCATTCCTAAACGTGTCCGAGCGTTGTTTCCATGCCTGGTATTGAGAGCATCTTCACACGCAGCCGTGTCGCTCATCCTACAGCCCTGAAACGCAGTTGCATAAATGACGCTGCTGTATATACGGTTATATTATTATCTGCATGTATATTTGTGTCACATTAATAAAACATTTCAGTGAGAATTTCTACTCATTGTTGATAGGCGCAGTAATGCTAGTTACCACTACTTCAGTGACCTCCAACATTTTTAAACACGAGATCACTTTTTGAACCGAAAGCACACGTAAGCTTTACACTTAAAAATTCTATCCTAAAACCCACAAAAATGGACGCAATTCTTAGTATGACACCTGTGTTGCATACTAGCTGTGCATACTTGCAAATTACCTCCAACAGCTTAGATTTGTGACCGAGGGCCACCATAATATTAAATACAACCATCTTACAGAATATTAGCTTTTCCCACGTTTATATATTTTTTAAATGTCAAGATCGACCTGTCATTTGCGATCGACTGGTTGGAAACCACTACACTACACGGTAGTAAATGTCTGGGCAATATCTACCCAGTGGGCAATAACGGACTCCATGTGGCGAGTAAACTGTTAGGGACCATGTACCCACGATGGCTGCCAAGCCCGGGCCTTCCTTACCCTGCCCACCTCAGCCAGATAACAAACGACGCTCGTACAAAACATAGCGACACTCAATTTTATAGTCATGAGTACGGGTGTTACAATCTGCTGTAAATACCTCGGGGAGGACAGACTCAAACCCTGGGTAGACGGTTAATACATCATTGTTGTAAAAGCTGTAAGTCAGCCACGCACACAAGTACAGGGGGTTGCATTTTACAAAATGAACGCTATTAGGACATACCCTAAACATGCCTGGATGTTGTGTGTGGGAGGTGTAGGCCTGAGTTTGGGGGCACCTTAACTTGAGAGGGAGAGGTCGTGACGACAGAGGCGGTGGCTGTTTAATCGAGAAATATGAACGTGGGGAGAATCTTGGGAGTCGATTGAAAGTTGGGTTTCCAATCAAACAGCAGCCAACACACACACCTCCCAGTGTAGATCAGAGACATCTAGACTTTGTTCCCGGGCTGTCTGGGATAAGTTTCACAACCTTTGATCATTAGAAGTAATATATATATAATTGAAAGTTACAGTTGAGTTACCTGATGAGCACTAACGAAATCACTTGCGCAAATCATGAGCGCAAGGTAGTGATATCACACAATACGTGGTGCCGAGCTCTTAACAATAATGGGGTTTTTTTTATTCTTGTCAATGGAGCATAAAACGATTGTACAGCCCACAACACAACCTCGAAATGTAGCTGCAAGATACGAGCTCGGGTCATCTTGTGCACCACACAGAAATCTGTACATGGTGAGGAGACAAATTCCTTTGCCGCTAAACATAGTGCTACGCAGATATACCCACTGTGAACAACCTGGGTCCTTTGTAAATGAGACTCGCAATCTGTCCTCTTGAGCTTTCACCCGTCTGAACAGAACAACATTCGAGCTTGAAACTTAACGATAGCGCAATAAAGGCACGGGCATTCCGTAGCAGCCAATCGGTAAACGATTGTGACATTGTCTTACTGCATTCTAACAAACGACGCCTATGTTCATTCCATCAGGAGTGGTGACATGCATTTGTCGCGAATTACATATCAAATCAATTTTTGTCAGTACCTTTAAACCTCCCCCGCCCCCCTCCCCTCAATTTTTTTTATTCTGAATGTACGACAGGTTCAACTCCATTGGATGAAGACATTTCCAACATTACCACCCCTGCGTGTAATCCCCATCTTCAAACCTCGTGCTAGTCTTGTTGTTGAGGATATCCCTAGTACTACAATTGTCCTCCATATCTGGTCTTTCAGGATAGCCGTGTTGACAGCAATTGCAGTACGAGGGATGTCAAGAACAACAGCTATGAGAATAACGACACGGCTATCCTGAAAAAACAACTAGAGAGAGCAATGGAGAAGAATTCTTATCACACATCGAGCTGTGAAAACCCACATCGCTACATTCATCGTATTGCCTTTGCTGTTGCCATTTTGGTGCTGTTGGTGGTGCTGTTGGTTGGTCCTGCTGTATGTCCTTGATGTTGATCTTTCTATTACTGACGTTCGTAGGTGTTCCTGAGCTTCTGCTGCTATGTTCCTGCTCACAGTAGGGTTGCTGTTGTGTCCGTTCCTGATGTTTCTAGTTGCGTGTACCTGACATTGATCTCTGCCATTACTGCAACTGTCGTTGCGAGGTTTTCCTGTAGCTGCTGCTGCTGTTGTCGCGAAACCTGCTATTTTTGTTGTGATCGTGTTCTGCTATGCGTTGACACTGCTGCTGTCTCCACTGCTGTAGATTAATCGTTGCTACGCTCGCTGCTGTTGAGTGGTCCTGCTGTTCTCGCCACTATGCGACAGTGTTCTGCACTGCTGTCGCTATTCTAGATGCGTCGCTGCTGCTGTAGGCTCGTCGCTGCTGCTGTAGGCTCGTCGCTGCTGCTGTAGGCTCGTCGCTGCTGCTGTAGGCTCGTCGCTGCTGCTGTAGGCTCGTCGCTGCTGCCACTGCTGGGTGCTGCGTCTCCTGTGGCCGGCGCCACGCAGCGCTCAGCACAGCGGTTTCAGCGCCACCATGTTCTGAGCGGCGGTCAGCGGGAAGTTGAATCCCTTCTGTATGAGGTTTCCAACCTCGACGCAGCAGCTGATGCAGGCCGTGAACGGCGACACGAAGATCCAGAGGCAGGCGCAGAAGAAGCCAATGGGCCAGGCGATGAAGATGAGGATGACGAACCACAGCAGGCCCCACAGCCACCCGCAGTTAGCCATGTGGACACCTGGGCTGCCAACGACACACACAGCACATTAAGATATCGTCCCCCCCATATAGCTATTAATAGACTGCAGCAAGCGTTGTTAGTGGACGCTTAGTAAGGGCTCAATGGCACGGGAGTTTGGTGGTAGGTGGCCAGCACCATGTCCAGTCACCTTGAGCATTCTCAAAATGCTGATATTTCCACACTGCACTAGCTACTCATTTAAATGCATAGTCAACTTAGGGGATGCCCAGCACTGATTCAGATCATCCTCCCACAGGTGCTGGTGGCCGTGAGCTGGAATTGCGTTAAAACGTGTGCCCCATATCAACGGTCACGGCCGGGAGATCGTTGGCGTCGTCAGGTTATTTGGCCTGGCGTCACCAGGCTTTCTGACGATGCCATCACTGCGGCATTGGCAATCTACGGCAAAACTCAACCAGATAGCATCGCGTGTTTAGACCCTTTCAAGCAGAAATGCGTCACAGGCAAAGCTTTTGGTGGGGACCCCATTTATTGCACGCAGAGTTAGACAACTCGGCCAGTAGCCAGATAGTGGACGATCATATAGATGTTTATCATTGGATAGATGTATTACTTCAGAAAGAACTCCGTGGGCTTGCAAGCTCTAGATCTAGGATTCCTGTGACACCAAGCGCTTTGTGATCCTCGGGTGAAAAGCACTCTAAATGCAATTATTATTATTACCAAACATCTAAAATAAAAAAAAAGGTTGGACGCTGCACTTCACATCATGGGATCTGACGTCAACAAGTGTATAAAATTTTATTGATGACTGGTCTATTGCCAGTGAAGTACCAGCAAATTCCTGGCCTATTTCCAGTTTATTTTCAATCTATTGCCAGTGACCCAAGTCCAGTGTGCTAACCAGCAGACCACAACAGCACCCCTCCCAAAATAATTATAATAATTCACTCAGTATGGGGGCCAAGGCTGGTGGAGGCCAAGCCCCCACCCTGCTGATGCTGAAGGTTCAACAACAATCGCCGTTAGCCACTAAGTGATGGTGACGTCACTACGACGTTGTTGCCAGGCCAAGTGCACCACAAGTCCGCCGTTCAGTGTCGGAAGGCTCACTGGCAAGAGACTACAGGACACAAACTCAGGTGCCATGGGTTACCTGCCCGAGATGACTGGCCATCACTCACGCACCCACCACTCAACTCCTAACTCCAATAGTCCAAGTCAAAGCATGCTAGCATACTATATTGAATACAAGTGGCGGTTCCAAGTTACAGTTCCACGAAGCACGTGCGGTAGCACGTGCTACCGCACGTGCTGGAATCTAAATGAAGAAGTTGCCGCCACTGGGGCCTGTGGTCTAGACACTGCTGTTTCCGTTCCCTGCAGCAACACGGCAGTATTGCCATAGGAACCGTTCTGACCGGTGCCAGTGAACGACAGTACCGGGTGGGCACTCACACAAGCGTGGACCGGGAAATGAAGCGGTAGCGTTGGCGTGCGGTTGGATCAACGTTGGTACAAAGTTCACACAACGTTGACCCATGCTTAATGGGGGCATGGCAGACTGCGCATGTCGATGCGCTTTGCTACCCTGGTGCCATCATGGTGAAATTACATTCCAACATGAATCAGGACGACAGAGTCACGTCATTTCATAAGCTATTCAAGACACATCTGTACAGCCATGAGTAGGAACGTTTGTTGTGTCGCAGGAATCACGCATATTGAGCGTGCAAATTAACTGGGTATGTTCTGCTGTAATTATATCTTTAAGGACACGTTTGACAGCAACACATTGCAATTGTAGGCAACCGATAGTTTTTATTTTGCATTAACAATATATACGTGTGTGATGGCATAATTCGCTCTGGATTATAGCTGCTAAATTTTAATAATAATAATAGTTGGCTTTCGAGTGACTCGTCGACCAGAGCGGGTGCTTGGTGGTGGCTGCTGGCGTGGGCCCTGTATCCAGGAGAGCCACACTGACTAGCGAGGAGACTATGTCAGGAGGTTCCTGCTGTATTGGATTTTAACATATTTTCAGTGAACTATGAGCCAAGTTTATTATTCACATGGGAGGAGTTTGGAGCACTCGGGGGAAAAAAAACGCCACGAGCTTGTGTGTTCTGTCCCCCTGTGCTGCGTGGGTTTTCTCCGGGTTCTCCAGTTTCCTCCTCCAACTAGTCCTCGCAACTCAAACTAAAAAAAAAAATCATGAATTGTTAATTCGCTGCTATAATAGAGGATGCGGTGTCTGGCGGGTTGGCGTCAGCTAATCGCGTGGTTTGACTTCCACCTCTACAGGTGAAGTCATTCTCTCTACCAATGAATACCTTAGAAGTCGAGTGATTATTAAGAGGTGTTACCATTTCTGGCAAAAATGGTAAGACCTCTTTTTGACATTTTAGTACTGGCAAAAAGTACCCATAGGCTGAGCGAATAGAAGCCACGCGGCGTTACACATTGTATTTATTCCGCGTGCAAGCCGACTCGATTATTGTTCCTCGCCATCTGAGACACGCCCAGCAGGCGGGCTTGGTGTGCGCACGCTCGTGTTTGATCTACAGTCAGTCGTAGCCAGAGGGCTCTGGACACAACGCCGGACTGAGGAGGAGGTCGCCGCTCCTCGTGCGCCGCACAGGGCATGAGAAGCAGAGCAGAGTGCACCGCAGACAAGCAGTTCGTGTCACAATCGTTGAGCAACTGAACAAAGAGTCGGAGGAATAATTGCTTGCTTCGATAATCAGAGAACACCCAGCTCTGGTTTGGAATTCACCTTCAGGCGAGTGTGAAGCTTTGTGTGAATGTTATTGTGAGGTCTAGGGTACGGGGCTATGCAAACACCAGGGCAGCGTTATAGTAAGCCGTGTCAACACACTTAACAATTGCTCTCCATAGCTGTTCTTTCGGGATAGTCGTGTCGAGTGCTCCTGCTCTTTCCTTCGTTTCACCTCCAACGTTAGAGAGATCACCAGGCATCCGATTCAAGTGGTACCTCCAGCACGGCCGTAGTGCATTCACGGTTTTATACACATGCCACGGTGCAGATCCGGGACGGCCCCCCACCGGACTCCAACTGCGAGACTCTTGCAATGAACCGCCGGCTCTCAACTCGTGTTAGCGTAGGACCTTTGGCCACGTTAATGTGGCCTCCCCCGTGGCAGTTGCTAATCAAGTCACCGTTTTGCAACCGTCCTGACTTGACGCCCGTGTTTGAAGAAACCCGCGGCTGTGATTTTTACGGCCAACACGAGACGCTCAATAACGTAAATAGGTAGTTATTATCGCGGCTGGTAAATTGCCATGGTTTCGTAGGTGCGTCACGGCCACCTGTGGGTAACGGGCACGAGCGAGCAATGTAGTGGGAGGAAGGATGGGTTTGGTGAGATCGCAAGGGGTTCGCTTGCCCCAGGAGCTCGATTGGGACCCACTGTGCAGGGAACAGTTACGGCTTCACCTGCGCAAGCGTGGACCAACGATACGAAGCAGTTGCATTAACACGGTGTCAATTTAATAACCTTACTGAACCGGTTGCACAACTGGTGTCATCATTCAAACAGCATGCTCCGTTGCTTCTCTCGTAGTGGCCGATTGCATGATTAAACCAATTCTGTGGAGGGGACTCAACACATTCATAGTACCTACATATAAACAGGCGTCACACACACACGACACCCGCACACTGCGCCTGAGGATGCCTCTAACGGGAGGCGAAACGGCGCGAGGTGGAGAGAGGGAGCGATCGACGCGGCTGTCCCGAGAGAGCAGCTTTTCGAAGCGATCATCATCTATATTTTACTCGCCGCCGCACTGTTACCCAACAACCCGCATGCCCGCACATGTGCGTGTGACAGTGTGGGATACTACGGAGAGCGGTGGCCCAGCAGTCAGCGCGCCGGGCTCCAAACCTTGCGACCTCAGTTCGAATCTCGCTCATGACCAACACCAGTGACGAGTTTCTGAAACCGGTTCTTGGCCTCCCCCAGGTAGACTCAGCCAAAAATGAGTGCCTAGTGCGGTGCGTAAGCATTGCCACTAGGGAGACAAAGGTGGCCGAGCGTGGTGCTGGTCATCCTCCTCCTCGTATGCTGTGCCGACCTTCATAGTTGCTCGCTTACGGCACTTGACACCACAGTCTGTTAAAGCTATTTGTCTGTGTACTGCTCATGGTGATGGTCGGTAACGTTATGGTGGCTGCTCTTACAAGCAAAAACCGCCCACTGTGGAGGGGGATCGTAAAGGACGCTAGGGGGCAGTTGGAGGCAGTCTGCCTCCATCAATAATGGAGGGTGGAGAAGCGACGCTCATCACGAGTGGAGTGCCGGGTGGGCAAAACACAGCAAGTTGGCATAGTAGGACGCATAGGTGGTGCATCTACCATTCATGCCAGTCAGGCAACCCATAACACCTGTGTTTGTCCCTATACCCCATGTCGGTGAGCCTTCGACACTTCACGTGGCCTGAAAGTGCATATGACCTGGCACAGGTGCTGTGGTGACGTCACCGCCACGTAGTGGCGAATGGCGGTTGTTCTGTACTGGAGTCTCTCCACACCGAGCACCAATCCTCACGCGTCGATGCATCTGAGTGTGTGTTTACCCGACCTGGCCCGTGACTGTGCAGTCTGCAGTCACCATCCCATCGCACCCTCCCACTGGACGGGTAAGATGGTTGGGGCCGGGATCCCAGCCTGGCAGGGTGGTGATGCTGCCCTCCCGACTTTGCGCAAAGAGACGGCTCGGCTGCGCACGCTCGCTGGCACTGTCGGGTCGCTGCGCAGCCGCTGCCACGGCTAGCGCGGCGGCTCGTGGTATCTCCATGTGCCCTCGTGCTTAGCCTCACTGCTCTCTTTGCTCCGTGTCTCTGGCGGCGCCCGCATCTCTTCTCCGTCACTCTTCCCTGGGCTGCCTGATCTCTTGCCGAGACAGCCGCCGCTCTTTCACAAGCCGCCCCTGCAGCTGTGCGAGCCACGCTTGCAGTCGCTGCTGCTGGAGATGTTTTTTTTCCCCCGCTCACCCGAGTCAAGCTCGGTCTGCTGCTGGCTTGCGCTGCCTCTCCGGAGCTGCTTCCAGTCTCAACGTCGATTTCAAGATGTCCCTCGTTGTCTCAGGTTTTCTTTTAGCGGGTGGTGGATTTCCTCCCGCTCACCTCGCTGAACCACGCTTGTTCTCACATAACTTGGCCAAGTAATCTCCTTACAGGAACTTTCTGTTGACTTGTACCACGCACTCCATTGAGCTCAGACTGCTACTTCTTCACTATCATCGTAACATCTCCTTGTGGTCTCTTCCCAGTGTTTGTTCTGGTCCCTCCTCGGCGTTCTCCCTCTGTATCTTCTCCGAATCTCCCTCTCCCGGTATTTTCATGTGCCCTCTTATTTTCACCCGGACAACCGTTTTAGTTTCGACCAGTTTGGTCCGAGTGGTTGTCGGCTCTCAGTTATTTAACACATCACCTTATTTCACATGCCTCCACCGATTTCAACCAGTGCACCTCAACCTCTCTCAACCTCAACCCGATGATCGCACACCACGTGAGTTGGCAATTATAGACTTTCCACTCTCCTCAAATGACTGTACAGGCAGCTCTGCCTGCACTATTATTTTGTAGTGCCGCTTGCCACGTAGTACTTCACCCTCCGACAACTTTGCGTCCATCGGGCCCCCCGCCTGGGGTTACCATTGGTATTTATGTACAATCCTAGTCTTTGGTCTGTGTATGTGCGTACATCCATTCACTCAGTCCAGTTATGCATTTGTTCAGCACTTTCGGTGGAATGAATATGCGGCTTGTGTGTACGCCCAATCCATTTCGGGTGTACATATGTGTGTGTGTGTTAAAGTGTGCACGTGAAGACAATTAGCCCGAATCCGCAACGCCGTGTCACATGACCCTACTTGATGCGTTTGCGTTTTTGTCCAAAATAAACTTCTTGCTCAAGTAGGTCAGAGTGGGGTTGAGCGGTGTGGGGTAGGGTGGTGTTCACAATGGCCGTGTCCAGATCACTGAGCCGGCACCAGAGTTTATCCTGGGTTTCAACGTTTCGGTTGGCGAAGCACGATGGACCATCAAGGTGAGGGTTCATAATGACCACGACTGTGCCACTGAGCCGACCCTGTCCGCAAACTAGTAGATGTGTTGGGTGTCTGAATGTCTCAGCATTTACAATGGCCGTATTAGAGAACAGATTCCACCAAGACCCAGGGATTGAAGCACCACGACCAGGAGTCTGAGCCGAGGTGTCTCTTGCAAATACGATTGTTCAATTCCCTGCAGTTACCACTCATACAGTCTGTAGGTCTATAAGATAGGTGTGTGTGTGTGTGTATAGGCATTGTGGGGAGCGGTAGCTCAGCGGTTAGCGCGTCGGGCTAGAAACCTGGCCACCCGAGTTTGAATCCCACTCACGACAGCACCAGTGATAACTTTCTGAACCGGTTCTGGGCCTCACCTAAGTCGACTCAGCCTCAAATCAGTACCTGATGGGACGTGTAAAAATTGCCATTAGGGAGACAAAGGTGGCCAGGCGTGGTGCTGGCCACCCATCCCCTCATGTGCCGTGTCGGCCTTCATTCGGTGCTCGCTAACGGTACTTGACCCTACAGTCTGTTAAGGCTATACGGGGGATCTTTGTATAGTCATCTCAGTCAGGCCACCTCTAACACCTGGTTCTGTCTCGTGACCTCCTCGCTAGCCTTTTGGCGAGCCTTCATCACTTTACGTGTCCACAAAGTGCATTTGGCCTGGCACAGGCGCCGTGGTGACGTCACCGTTAGTGTCGAATGGCGGTGGTTGATAAGCGCGAGTTCGGAGCGTGGCGACGCAGTGATTAGCGTCCTGATAACTATGTCTACTGGTTCAAGGTCTCCGCTGGGACAACTCAGCCTTAAACGTGAGCTCTGGTGAGACAAAGGCGGTCGAACGTGTTACCAGCCACTCATTACCCATCGCTCGCTCACAGCACTTCTACAGCGGGGATTTTGTACTTGTTTACGTTTGCTGTGTGTCTCTGCACCAGTGTTTGGCTGTTTCGTTGGTGGGGTGGTGGGTTACCTGCGTGTCTGTTTCACCGGGTGCAGGGTTCCTCGAGGAAGTCCCTCAAGCCGGAAACCCACACAGCACGCGATGCGAGTGACAACGCGGGGTGTTGACAACATTAGAGGCGAAACGTCGTTAAGGAACGCTCTATCCCGAAAGAGCCGCTATAGAGAGCAACTCTCAGTATACAGATGATGATGATGATAATGAAAAGGATGTTTCGCTTTCTGGCAATAATGCAGGTGTTACGATGCTCAAACACATAGCTCACCCATAGCTTTTTTGTCTCTCGAGTCGCAGCCGTTAACACAATGCGAGGCTGCCTTACTGGACTGGTCTGCCCGGCTTGTCG
>JAZEWT010000005.1:4581548-4602300 GCA_036362905.1 Mordacia mordax
ACTCTCGATTTCCTAGGAAAGCTTGGGCACCCGCACTGAGCTTGTGGCAGTACGGCCACTGAGATATTTCTTGTCCAAATACTCGAATCCCGTTACCGGCCGCAGATGTTTGGGGATTCAGCCTAGTGTGAACCTGTATTGCAACAGACTTGTGCCGGTGTTGCTATTCCCAAGTGTCTGTGTGACAGGCACGCATGTGATGGAAATGACTCGAGTGCGTGGTTATGTGTTGAGACGTTCTCACTCCCGGAAAAAGTCTGAGACGGAATACGTTTACACGAGGCTCTTTGATTGGTATCCAGACCAAACTGGTAACCGTTTCCAAAACCGACCGCTCACAGATTCCAGTGGAAATCTAGTCCTGTACTCACCGATTTGCAAGCTTAAATGTACAAACCGTAGGTCAATTGATAAGAGATATAGGTAGGAGCCTTAATAAGGTGCAAGTGCTTGTCCCACACCACTGCTAACAGAAAGGCGTGTATTGTCTTCTCTTCCACTCATGCCCGAGAATACGTCCAGTTAGTTTGGGATTAAGATGGAAGGAACCGTTGTCTCTTCCAGTTCTTCAGTGGGGAGGGGTGTTACATCTCAGCGCACCAGGGACAATTTGGAAAGGACAATTAATCTAGACAGCAGCAAATCTTTGGACCATGGAGTCGGACCAATGAGTGATGAGATCAACTCGCGAGCAGGAGCCCGATAGGCAGAGATGACAACGGCTTAAGCGCCTTCTTCCAGCAGCGGACAGACCATGGCTGATGGCGATACTCTGCCACGTGAAGCGAATAGGGTCTCAAATGTATACCAGTTCGACTATAAACACATCCGCTGTTCACATGAGCAAGCAAAACTTGTCCTGGGGCGTCAAATTAATTCGTCAATGCAAATGTGTGATCACTCGTGGTGGATTATAGAGCTCTCCCTGGCATCCTGCCTCGTGAAGGTGGGAAACCCCAAGCCACGACTCGGCGTGCTGTGACTGAAGCTGTCAGCCACTGAACAATAGCTTTTCACGCAAAGCTAATTCATAGGCAAACAAGTTAAAATATCATTCTTTATTGAATACATTTACAAAATTGACGTTTTGTTACCGATACAAAATGAACCGTTCCAAAATGAAACAAATTCCTGCATCGCACGGCGTTGTGGGTACCTGGAGACCTTACCACAAATGTCAGTGACGTAATTTGCTCAACGTATCGAGTGATAAAGGGCATTACCACGGATGTACAGAACGATCCATTTATAGGTACCCCACTCCCAAGTACAAAGAACAAACTAAACAAAACATTTCAGCTCAAGTCTCTAGAGTAGACATGAACCTCCCATGAACCTCCTCCCGTTACCAACCAAACGAGTGCACAAGGGTCATTAGAATTCAATGTGGTATCTATACAACGATCGTTAAGTATTATCCGCTGACATTTCAAGCTATGGCCCTTCTTTTGAATAGGGCATAATGACTTCCGGCAATTATACACCATGGGGCCCTGACAGTGCTGTGAAGTTTATAAACAAGTCGACAGAACATAGTCTTGAATTCATGCAATAACAGTTTCCCCATCAACATGTATTGAGTCGCAACGCCTTAAACACTGGTTCAAGTTATACTTTATCAAAAGATCCCAATAAAGGACGCTCGTAAAATTGTCATGTAACTCGGCGATACTTTACTGGTTAAAGAACACGTTATAATAAATATATGCTACGCACCGATGTGAATGAATGGCTCTACAAAGCAGAAACAAGTGGAGATGCCCTGCTGTTCAATTGAGCATAGGCAGTGCTCAACTCCCGTTTAGTCCTGAGCCCACGGTTGAATTTCCACTATTCTGTTCCTATGGCAGGGACTTACATATGTCCATTACACAACCACTGCTAACCTCACAAATTGGTTCTCATTTTATAAGACCCCGTATAGGTATAATGGGCCGAGTCAATAACAAATCAGGATTTGCAACCTTCCGATTGACAGCAACTCAGTGCTACCACCAAGCCACCGAGCTGCTCATGGCGGAGGCAGGCAGGTCGAGTGGCTTGGATGCCCGCTAGCCGGAGATCGCATTTCATTGCTGCGGAAAGTGGGAAAACACGCTGGGAAATTTGAAAGACGTTGACAAATGCACCATTTTGAATTCACATTTCCATCAGCATGTAACAAGAGGCGAAAATGTCAGCATAATGAAACGTAACATTGTCAAAACATTGCTTGCTTTTCAACATTCTGCTTTGCAGACAATATGCAATTGCTATATTTGCCCACGTGACAACTTGTTTTAATTGGCTGTGAGGTGGTGGCGCATTGTAAATAATGATTTTGACACACTGTACCCACAAGCTCTGATTCAATAGAAACGAATGATGAATCAGATGCACATGACTGGAATCTTTTTTGAACACATCACCCAAACATAAAATATGTCGCAAACCCTTCATGAAATGGTCCAGAGTCTAATGAGGCTTTCTTGACTAAACACGTACATTGTAAAGATAATATATTTACAGCAGTGTTGAGTATATATGTTTAGAGCTGAACTATAACAATCGTTTACACAGAAATCAAATAATTCATTCATGGAATGACGCATGAATCATTCTTCTGTTCAAAAAAGACAACTTTACCTGAAAAACTATCAATCCATCTGCCTCTTATTATAGCACGAGTATAAATCGGTCGCAAATATTACTTGAAACTTAATGAAAAAAGCAAAACACACAAACGCATCCTACGTTCAGAAAAGGTTTCTCTGCCGTCGAGAAACACATCGTCAATTGCGATCTGTAAAAAACGAATGACTTTAAAAATACAATTGGCTAGTGTTTGTAAAATCTATGCCCGTATCCGAACCTCTTTAGAGGCCGATATGTATAAAAAACGCATTTAAAAATAATCAGTTAAAAACATGGGAACAGCCACACCACAAAGTCCATGTGAACTACCGAAATACATCTCTGTAAAGGGTTGTCTGACAAGGACACGCATTCTCGCCAGTCATTCACAGCAATGTTCGGAGATGCATTGCAAAATATCGGGTCAGAGAAAGGCATACGTAATTATATGAATGTAAAAAAAAGTTGTGATGACAGTCGTTATAATATCAGACAGGCATGAATGAGTGGAAATGTTACGCGTGCTTAACAAGAGGCTGCAAGGTTTTAAAATATATGTATAAAAGCAAAGCAAAAACAGTTTGCTGGTACAGCAGAACGATCAGATGTATTTCGCAATGAGGCACACAGCTGCACAACACAATATGTATGCCCAGGTCAGCTATTGACGAGACATCAAAAACGATGCCCAAAAGATCGAGAGGCGAGGTTGACGATGAAAAAACGTATCACACTGCCTCACACCATGTGAACCTGCTACGACATGGAACTGAAACATGGGACACTGATGAAAAGGGACCAAAAACAAAAGCGCTTAAAGAACACCACAGAGACGCACGTTCGGAATCACGCCGAGACACAAGAGGCAGAACACGTGGACTGGAGAACACGAAGCGGCGAGCGGGTTTGAGCGAGACACGTCGCTAGGAGCGATGACGGTCGGCGAGAGTGAACAACTGCCGAGCGGCGACCGGACGCGCCCGAGAGCACGTCCATCGCGGAGATGGAGTGATGAGATCGGCTCGTATGCAGGTGCTGGGGTGGACTGTCGAGTCGCGTGACCATGAAGGATGACGACGGACTTGTGGAGACCTTCGTCCGGCAGAGGATTGATCACGGCCGATGATGATGAAGCGTGATGATATGGCGGAGCTGCTTTCACGGTGGATCGGCGGAAACGTTGGCCTACGTATGCATGTCACCGTGAGCTGAGGACAAAAGCGACGAGGTGATTATATCACATGGATTACCAGTTGCACATCAGAAGTAGGGTTGCTGCGATATGATTGCACGATATGATACGATAGCAAATTCCATGACGATCGTGAAATCAATGTCCCATAACCTCAAATGACGTGAAAGTTTGTCATCTACCGTTAATTTTCTCAATTTAGGCTCTACAGTCTTCCCAATCGTCAAAATGAATGAACACATATAACGCACATGCTGTTACACGCCAAGATAAATTCTAATATTCAGCAGAAGAATCATGACTATCTGGTACAATAATCGACACGTCGTCAATTACTCTGGAACTCATCTTCAATTAAAAGGGAAACCACATTTTGCCAAACAGACAATTAGTGGAACATATATCCTAGAAGTTATTGTAAGGTATTATCGCAGCAACCCACGAGACGTTTGGCGCTAGAACGTTTTATGAGCTTTTCAACCCCCTAAGCCGCAATGCCCAGCGATAGCGCATTCACGACTTGTTGGAAAGGTTTGTGGTTCGAATTTAGCAGTTACCCCGGTTAATACTGCTGGCATGATAGCCATAACAATACTATGCCCCGTCCACTCTCAGTGGATGTTAAATATTCTAAATTTCATCCGCAGAGTCCAAATATGCCAAATTCGAAAACAACACAAACTAATGAATTTGGATTATATAGCATAATCCAAATGTGCACACTAATACATACGGTTCCAAGTTAGACGGTACTGGTCTCTCGAGCTCTCACCTGGTTAACTAAATTAGAAAACGCTGCACACACATTCAGCCAAGTGCGACAGCAAGCTACAGCTCCTTTCGCAAGGTTTACAAGTACACGGCCCTTGTCAATCTATTACTGGATGAGGGCCTTCCCACACCATAAGGGTCATGGAGGTGGTTTTACCATACGAACAATGATGGTCAATCGAAGGTGGGGAGCATAGACGCTGTAGCAATGTACAATACAATAATTGTTTTGCTGCACTGCGTTCACCTGAGAATGTAGATTTACGGGAGCCTACAGCATCTGTTATGCATGGTTATTGCCCATTCAGGAATTATCCATGCTCAACTGCACTTAGCTTGAGACCAGGTGCTTGAATTTGGTAACAGGCAAACGCCCAATATTAAACTGAAGCAAAAATGTATTTTTAAACCCTAAAAAACATTCTAAATTCCAGCACACATACAAATAATAACCCAAGATCTAACTAGCAGCAACGCCAGACATCTCTGCACCATACGAACGTTAAAGTGGGGTACATCGCTGCTGATGACACCGAGCCCTTAGAATTTTTCCTATAAAAAGGGGTCAGTCTTTTATAGTTTAGACAACCATTGCCAACTTCCAACAAAAGAGTAGAGCAGTACCTGATTTATCAACCTTGATGGAATGTTGATGAGCTTCTTTGAGTCGAGTGTTCTGACCAGCCTAACTCGAGATGACGCCGCCATTGTTTATGCTAAAGGACGAGTGGAGGTGATGTCGACGGGTGATCACTTGAATGCCTCCTCAGCAACCATGCCACCACCAAGATCGCTCTCTGCTGGGGCTCAATCGCCATGAACCATCCACCATGAATTCCTCATACCCGTGGCTAGATGTCTTTTTGGGGGGTATTATGGCTATGTCTTACCACTGCCGAAAACATGGGTTCAAACACCACTGGCTGGGTTTATATCGTTGTGGGGGGGGGGGTCCAAGACACGGAGACAGCACTGATGAGATCCTGAGTTCAAATTCTACGGCTGTGAGACTCTTAGACATTAAACAAGTGGCAAAGTAGCTTAAGGTTAGTAGTACTAAGGTGGGATGGCTATACAATTGAAGGTTCGAATCCAGGCAGCCACTGGTGATTAAACAAGCTTCCCAAGTGTAGGGAGTTAATGGTCTCAGCCTGTTAACCAATGACCATACAAAACAACACCATCGCAATCAACTTGGACTTCGCTTAAAACTCAGCACACTTTCTATGGTGACAATAGATGATAGTATATCAATTTGATGGACACTGTTGGTCAGGCATATGAAAGGTGTGCATCGAGCATGGGTGAGACACGACTGAAGAATCGGTTGCAGGGTGACATCAAACCCGCTCGCTGTGAAAATCCTGTACGGAAACGTGTGTTATGACTCCGAGATGACGATAACCACACATCTGGAATAAAATTGGAAGGAAGAAGAAACATTAAAGATGCAAGACAAAAAACAAACAGCTCTGATCCGTTAGATTCATGACTAGGCTGTCAAAGACAGTACAATACCAGCTTTGAAGCTTCTCAAACTAGGTCTGAGAGGCTAGGTAACGTTATACCCAACTGCAGATTGTTTATCCACTAGAGCGTGGAGATATAAAGACGTTTCAGAAGGATCCTTCTTGCTACATAAGGATGTATTATTACATCGGCGTTTGGCTTTACATGGCAGGAAATGCAAGTAGTCAAAGAAACCTCACTACATGACAAATACTCAGCACTACGATCAACTGGCTATGCTTGAACAATCATGCCTACAAAACCAAGTAGGCCTGGCTATGTCTTCCATGTACTTGACAGCCTAAACCCTGTAAAAAGCTTGGCAGCGTAGCGCAATTGGGGGGGGGTTTGAATGCTGCCTTGGGCATCTATGGAGTTTCTGTTATCCAGCCTGTACTGCGTTGTTTCCTTCAAAATTTTCTGTCTCCTCCCAGAAAGTATGAAAACTTCATTAAATGGCCAATAACTTAATACATAGGGAGTGTCTGGCAGGTTGGCAATGGTTAACCATGTAGTTGCCTCCCCCTGCCCCCCCCAAACTCTGCGGTTTCCTGCAGCGCTTTGATACCTCTGGATGAAAGGTGTCGCTACATATATCTAATACATTATTGTGGCAACAGACCTCTGGGAACTTCAAAAAAAAAATATCCATTAACTAAAGTTGTTACCGCATCACATTGGACTGCCTGGAACACACGACCAATTTGTATGTCTGCAAGATAGCTTCCGTTTGTTTGCTGGCTTGCATCTTATAAAGAAGAGCGAGATTCCAGAAGGCGATCAGAGAGCACGCAAAGATGGGTATCCCACGTTCGGTTAAACCGGTTTTATTTAAAGAAGTGATTACATGCAACGTAATTTGGTAATGAAATATGAAGCAAACAAAGGAGTTCACATTAAACTGCAGCTACATACGAACACTACAGTCTCACTAGCGGGCACGCATATTCACAATGCATCGTTAAACGGATGGCGAAAGCTATAGAATGAAAGTATGCGGCTGTAACTTGTCGCTTCCGTGGTATTTTTTTTATCATTAATTATGAAAGGTACAGTGAAAACACAAACAGCTTCTGGGCCAAGACTAATTTGCGGTGCATCTCTCCTGCCATCCTTTTAGCTCTCTGCATGGTACCGCGAAAAACCCTTTACATTCCTCTTCCTGTCCAAAAAACACAAGTGATTCACCAGCCCGGTGAATCACTGAAGCACGCAATAGAAGTGGGGGGGGGGAGGAGGGTGGTGGCATTTCAACATAACTGTGGATGCCATTCCCCCCCCTCTTTTCTCAACTTTCTTAAATTTAATTCCTTAACACCATCACGACGATCATCGACTAGATTCTAGGAAAAAAGAGGAAAGGACTCCTTAAAAAAAATAACTGCTAAACGGAGGGGGGGAAATGTTTCTAAATGCTCAAAAAACTTTCAGTTCCCAACCGCCACTGTATAAAATATACACCATCGTACTCACGGCAACCAAGCGTGCTGCATCCAGGTGCGTGGCCTGCGCAGTCCAAGTTTGGTGGGACAGACACTGTAATCATAACCAGGTTAATATTAAAACGAAGGCTTAAAACGAGAGCTCTCCCCAAAAAAGGGCCCTTGTGCCCAACGATTAATCGCCAATTCTCACACGCCCGTTACCACACACTATAAAGCCTGCTCAGCCCACATCTACTCAAGACACTGGCACGGCCTCTCTCTCCACATCCGAGTCGGGGGCGTATGGAGGGGTTTGTTGGTCTGGAGGAGAGGGGAAACTGAGAGCGTGGGGGGGGATGAAGATGTTAGGGGTGGGATTGGGTTGGGCGGTGGCGTGGGAGATGATGTGGACAGTGGGGGGGGGTGAGGGAGTCGCGGTGGAGGTGGTGATGACATTGGCCCACCCGCCCATCCAACAGCCCGCCTGTTGGACTAGCGCCGCTTGCCGGTGGCGCGGTGGATCTGCTCAGCGCCGACACGCTTGCGGATCAGGAACTCAGCGGCTTTTCGCGCTGCAGCCGTACCCACGATGGTGACCCGCCGGTTGTTGGTGCCAGGCACGAACTCGCCCACGCGCGAGATCTGGATGCGGGTGCCCGTTGCCTCCTGGTAGTCCATGAGCGTTTGGCCACCCTTGCCCAGGACAGCGCCGATCAGAGATTCGTGCACCTCCAGCTCCGAGGTGCCCATCTCCTCCACGCCGTAGCCATCGGCGGGCAACGCATCGCCGTGTTTCTCCTCTTCGGCACCTTCCGCCGCGATGCCCAGGGTCTTCATGCTGTAGCCGCAGCGGGACAGGCGGTCCAGCGCCTCCGTCACCGCCTGCAGTTCTTGGCCCTGGAAGCCCTCCTGCAGCACTGGCTGGGGCACCGACGTGACGCGCGACTCATAGCCGCCCACCGCCATCGCCTGCGGCCACTGATACTGCTGCATGGCGGCGGCGTATTCGCCCGCGCTGCGCCCGTACCATTGCTGCTGGTGCTGCTGGTGGTGTTGCGGAGGCAACGCCTGCTGCTGCGCGTAGGCCGCCGGGGTTGCGGCAGCTGCCGCGGCGCCCCCGGCCGAGTGCATGCCGAAGCCCTCGGGCTGCGCCGGGTAACTGAGGCGGGGGCAGCTGCTGCTGTCCGGGTGCTCGACGATCTTCTGCACGATGAGGCGCACGGCAATTCGGTTCTGCTCGCGGGTGCCCGCCACGCTCACGACGCGCTCGCGCCCCGCACCCGTCCAGCCGCCCGTCATCTTCTGGGACACCTCGAGCCAGGAGCCCGACTCGTGGATGATGTAGCGCACCGTGTCGCCGCCCTTGCCGATGATGAGCCCCGCCGTGCTGTTGGGCACCACGATCTTCACGTGCTACGCCACCGTGGACAGAGTGGGAAGAGGGGGTGGTGATAAGATGTGTTAGGTTAATGTCCATGACATGTTTTGATTAATTAACTCATTCCCCTCCCCCCTCCTAGTTTTGTCCAATGGTGTGGCAGTTGTGTAATGAGACAGAGTAAAGGGTGTGGCCTAAGTCGCTTTACCGAGAATACTTAAATTACCGTGAGGAATAACGTATTAGAAATTGTTCAAAGTGTCCTCAATCATGTTCAACACGCACCTAGTATTTTGAAACACTAAACAACAAATCACGGCACATTTCTTTGTTATTATGCAACGCTTCACATGCTGGGCGTATCCGAAAATGTATTCTCGGTAAAGCAACTTATGCCACAGTGTAAACAATTGCTTCTCTCCCATAGAAATGTTTATAGAAAGCCTTGGCGTTGGCATGTCAAGACACTTGGCAAGGTTCGATTCATATACCATCCATGTAATGGCTTAATGCCACCTCTGTGCCCTCCACACAGAGGACGTGAAAAAGGTATTATTTTCATGAACCACATTATGACGTTTCAATTAATCGCCAACTCCACAACATGAAGGTTTCACATGTTTTGCGGTTAGGTGGTGGAAAGGACCAGTATCTGCTTTATTGTTGTCACGTGATCGCATCACACGGAAAAGCTTGGAGAGGCAAAGAATAATAATTGCACATCTCAGATAGATTTTGACCCAAGGGTCACAAATCGCTGCACAGAGCTGTGGAGAGAACGGGATGTCAGCGACGACGACATATGAACGGCATACCAACAATAAAAATGTTTGCTACAAATCTGGGTTGTGGAGAGAACTGCATGTCAACAACATCAGAGCAGTTCAATTGAAAGTCAAATAATGGCTATTATTTACAGAACATAAAATGAAACGAAAACAAATGTTAAACAAATGAAGGAAGGAAAAAGTGTTCCAGAGCAGGTACAAATGAGCAGCGAGCTATCACCTCAGCACAACAGCAAGCCGCATCAATAGTCCTATCCAGAGGACTTCAAAACCTTACAGAACAAGTGAGTCTTGGGACGAGATTTGACGATGCTCAGAGACTCAGCTGACCGAATTTCCAATGGAAGGGCAATACAGAGTTTGGGAGCAGCACACGAGAAGACTGTCGAATGGAGGTGCGATTTGGGAACATGCAGCAAGCGCCAGTTAGAGCCTTATAGGTGAGAAGGTAGATCTTGAATTAAATCCTGTATTTAACAGGTAACCAGTGGAGAGACATCAGTACTGGGGATATGCGATCGTGGATGGGTGAGCGAGTGAGGACTCTAGCAGCCGCATTCTGCACACATTGGAGACAATTGCTCAGGTAGGCAGGGGCGCCAGGGAACAGTGCATTGCAATACACGATTCGCGAGAGATGAAGATGTGCATTAGCTTCTTAGGTGACAGTTTGGCTGTGTTTCCGAAATGGAAATAGGCTACTTTCGTCACCCTGTTGATGTACATCTCGAAGGTAAGTGAGGAGTCACTCCTAGACCCCGGATTGACATAGCAACTTCAATAGTCTGGTCGTCAACCATCAAATTGGATGGGTTTCAGCCGTGGACAATTGGTGCGGGGTTTCGACAATCAAAACTTCTGTTTTGTCGCCATTTAGTTTTAGGAAATTTGAATGTATCCAGGCCTTCACAGTTGACGGAGGTCGACATTTAAAGATCAGACACAATGATGGATGGCTTTGCGTGGCTATAGATTTGGATGTCATCGGCATAGCAATGGTAGCTGAGATTGATGCTGTGCAAGATATGGCCAAGTGGTTGTATGTTGATGCTGAAGAGGAGTGGCCCGAAGACTTAGCCCTGAGGCACTCCAAACAAAACAGGATGTATCTCAGTTACATCCTCCAAGGCTGACGAACTACTGCTGGCCGGAGAGGTAGCTCAGCCAGTGCAGGGCACAGCCAGTGACCCCTATGCCCTCCCGTCACTCAAGTAAGATCAATGGTATCAAAGGCAATGCTCAGCTCTAGGAGGACAAGAATAGTTGGCAAGCCTTCATCAGCAGCGACAAGGTCATTAAGTACTTTGATCAGAGCAGTTTCAGTACTGTGGCCAAATCTGAACCCAGTTCAGAACGGATCGAAGAGGTCATTGTGGAGGACGTGTTTCTGGAGTTGCATGGCTACTGCACGTTCAAGGACCTTAGAAAGAAATGGTAAATTTGAGATGGGGGCGATAATTATCAGAGATGCAATCGAGGCCAGGTTTTTTAAGCAGATGTTAACTGTGGCACATTTAATTAGTGGGGGAACGATGCCAGAGCGAAGGGAGATATTGAAGAGATTAGCGATAAAGGTGGTTTGAAATTTGCCCAGATGAGTTTGGATGGGAAGGATTTTAAGGAGCACTTTGTAGGCCAAGATCTGATAACTGATGAAGAGACATCAGATTCTGTTAACTCGGAACATTCCAGGAGTTTTGAGATCTAGGTAGGAGAAGGAACATTTGTTTGAGTACACGTTTGTGGTTGAGACTGGGTAGAGATAAGGTGAGCTTTGTTTTTTTCTGATAAACACTCAATTAACTGATCTACCTGATCTTTATTAATGAAAGAGGTGAAGGTGAGTAATTGGATGAAGGAGCTGATTAATGATCGAGAAAAGGATCTTGGACTTGTCCCAGATATCAGCCAGGATGCTGAAAAAGTAAATGGTTCAGGCACAATCAAGTGCCTTCTGGTACTGATTGAGCTGGTCTTTAAAGATTTGAGAATGAACAATGAGGCCAGATTTTCTCCAAGTCCATTCGGCCCTGTGTGCATTCACCTTGAGGTCCCGGAATTAAGCAGTATATCAGGGGATGGTTTTCTTCCCAAGACAGAGTGATTTTAATGGTGCCAAATCATCCAGTATGCTTGATAGCAGGCTTTTGTAAGTTTTAACTGCTGCATCAGAGGCAGAGTAAGTCGAGGCAGAGAGTGATGAACTGTTGATTGCAGCAGTGAATAAGTCTGAAGTGATGACGTTAAGATTTCAGAATTGGATTTTGTGTTTGGTGATGGAAATGAGTGATGGTACTTGAAGATCAAACCAAACAGCTGAATTATCAGACAGGCCAGGATCAATGACGGAAGTTGGTTACAGATATGCCCCTTAAGCAAACCAAGTCCACAGTATGGCCACATCTGTGAGTGACACGTCACGTGTTGAATGAAGCCAAATGAGTTGAGTGGCCATGAGATCCCATGCAAGGAGGTTCTTTGGAGAGTTAACATGGATGCTAAATTCGCAAGTATCAGGAACCTTTCAGAACTGAAGCACAGCTTAAAAAGCAGCTCCGATAGTTCATTGACAAAAGAAGTGGAGGCTCCTTCAGGTGTGCGCTAGAGCAGCACCAACTTCACAGGTTGAGCCGACCTCCAATCCAGAAACATATGCTTAAATGAATGGAAGGTCGGCGACGGAATCCGATGCATGTCGGCAGTAACATGGTGCAGAACCATAAGGCCACCACCGCGGCCATGCGAACGAGCATTCTGATGGAGTGCAAAATCAGGTGGTTGAGCTTGATTCAATGTGAGAAAATGATCTTTGATGGTGCCAGGTCCCTATTAGACAGAGCAGGTCCAGGTTGTTGTCCAAAAACAGCTCAGCAAATGGGTTTTTTTATGTTCAGAGAGCGCAAATTGAGTGGGGCAAGGTGGGTATGATTTTAAGACAATGTGCGTGCTGGGAGGGACTGGCCAGCGGTATTGTCTGCAAGCAACAATGAGCTGCCAAAGGCCTAATTTGCTGCTTCCTCGGCAGCTGATATGTAGGGCATAATACCAAGACAGAGTTAGGGGCATCAGTAAAGGACCGAACAAATGCGCCTTTTGTATACAGAACCCCGATGGATGTGATGAGGGCGGCGGGATATTACTAGCCGTCAGCATATGGCAATGTTGGTGGGGATAGTGGGAAGTGATTCAGGGCGAAGGCTCAGAAGATCCGTGCGTATGTAGGTGATCATGATGAATAGGGCCCGGAGCCGACCCCGGCAGGTGGTGCACAAGGCGAAGCCACACCCAGGATGTGACGCCAACAAATCACTGTGCACCTCCCTGGGGGCAATTTACTCAGCAGGCCAATCAATCTAGAAAGCAGAGCATCCCTGGACGGCGGGACGAAACCGAAGAACCCGGCGAAAACCGACGCAACTCCACACTCAAAGGTGCCCGAGCCAGTAGCTGAACCCAGGCAGTTCGCACTGTTAGGCAGCGGCGCTATTAGGCCATGTAAGAGCAAGGTGGTGGGTGGTTAGGCAGTGACGTGATGAGTGGGTGGATGGTTGAATGGCAATGAGACGATTTGTGAAGGAAACAGTGATATTCATATATGGAGAAATGAATGAGGGAAGATGTTGAATTAAGTGGAGCATAGTGAGATGGTCAGCAAATGATGAGTGAGGGGAGCTGCTGCTCTTAAGAGACTGCTGGAAACTGCTGCTGGGGGGGGGGGGCTAGACAAAATGGTGCACTCTCACTGTGAAAAGAGTAGGCCTCAGAATCGAGACGTAAAATGTATGATCAAGACCAATAAGAATTGAAAGAAAAGACTAAAACAAAAATAGACGATTAAAACTGTTTCAGACACTCAGAATGACTTGTAAAACTCGCTTATCTGGCGCGTTGACAGTAGAATGAGGCGAGGGTGAGCGTGGAGCCTTGCTGCGTGCTGAGTGAGATGTGGGTGCTGATTGGGCGGTGGCGACTGCTGCAGTTGATGCAGGGTATAGGCAACCGGGCTAGGTCGAGGCTTCAATCGCTCCCTCAGTACAAAAGGCCCCAAGGGTTGAGGCGCAAAATAGAGTAATTAAGAACAATTAAGATTCACAAGAACTAAAAGGAATATAAATAAAACCATAGTAACAAGAATAAAGTGATTAAGGCTGCTTCGCATAAACTCAGAAGTAGTCGAAAATCTGACGATGGCAAGAGCGGCAAAATTTTGCCGGCATCCCTCATGACGTCACTCGTTTTATTTAAAAGAAAATGAGTCAAAGCCAGCCAGAGAGCAATTCTGCTAATGGGTACAATTAAAATACCAAGGGGATGAAAAGCCATCTGCTGGTGGTAGCAGAAGGGCAGCCGGTTATGTACAAATACACCAAACACACACAGACTATGTTAAGAATAATAACATATGTGAAGAGTGACTTATAGATGGCTATAAGCATAGTTGACTACCACCAATGGGTCATGAGTGCCACCTTGTGGTCCGTGGAAACCATACCCAGGTGTGCCTTGAGGTGAAAAGAGTTGAGAACCCATGGTTTAGACCAATGACCCAGCAAGAGAAGTCTCTCTTGTGGTCATCTATAACACTGGGGGGTGGTTTGCATCATTCTGCAAGAATTCAATATTGATCAATCCCACAGAAGAGAGACATTTGGGTGAAACAGCTGGGGCTGAAACGAGAGGATATAAAATATCCTGGTGCAAAATCTCAACACGACCGTACAAATGAAAATGGGGAATAAGAGCAATGATTCAGCCAAACACAGTAATAGAAATTACAACTTTCCCCATCTATATCCAAGAAATCCTTAGTGTCAAAACAGCCATCACCAATCCTGAGGTGAGATGCTGACCCCTTTACATTTGAGTGTGTTCGGAATGTACGCTTATACTATATTTGTAGTATGAAAAACTAAAAATAACCTGAGATTTCTTGAAAATCTCATGTTGTTTTGTATGGGACAAGGAACAAGGACAAAAAAAGCTACTTACAGTGTTGGTAAGGCATGTAGATTGATCAAATGGCCAACTGTAGGTACTGTAATCGTAAAATCCCAGAGGCAAACCTTGAAGAGCAGTGTTTGCCACCTGACACTATTACGGATTGCCTAGGCATACCTGAGCCCACGCACATGTGACTCGACGTCACAAACTCATTGTGTAGGATGCGCTCATTGTAGAATTGTAGTAAGCGGTGTCGGATTATGTAATGACGCAAACATTCGGTTCCAAAAATACGTAACAATTCAAAAAACATGCAGTCTACACATTTTGAGTTATCTAAAGCCAACTTACTTATTTGCGAGAGCTAATGAAAATCGGCACGGTGTTGCAAAGGAGTTGGTCGTGCCAGTATCACACTCAACCATCTGTATCCAAATGTTGAGATTTCCTCACTGTCCCACGTATATTCATTGAAGGCCAAGTCATGAAAGCCATGGATTGACTTCGATTTAACTTGAGCTGCTGCGTGTGTACCGCAATGTACTAATGCCTACACTACCGCTCCATCTGTCCAATTACCACTGCTTTTAAACATGAGAGCCACCATTCGCCACAAAGTGGTGGTGGCATCACCACGGCACTTGTGTCAGGACAAATGCACCTCGAGGCCAAGGTGAAGGGTCGAATGCTCCCCAACAGACCACGGGACAGACCTAGGTGTTATGTGTTGCCTGATAAGGCAGACAAAACATGCACGCGAGCACCAGCATTGCTGACAAACCATGTTTCCACGCTCCGTCTCGCTGGAGGTGGTTGGCGCAGTCTTATCCAGGCAGCCGTAGATCTTGTCTGCAATGAAGTCGTGGGCTTGGACAATGGCCTCCTCCGTGCCCTGTATAAGCGCCACCCTCTCCATAGTGCCTGCAGGTGCCGAGGGTGGACGGGTCATTGTAATGCATCAGGGATTTTGGACTGGCAAACTGCCACCATTATTTGCGACAAATCACGACTGTGATAACTTTTCTAAGTGCTTTCTGACCAGTAATTTTATTGGTGTCAGTGCTATACACAGTTCACATCAGTGGCAGGTCACTGTCTACATATTGATGCAACACCTAAGTTTCAATTCGGTACTAGACAGTGAGTAGAGTTCAAAGAGTGTCATATCCAACCCCAATTGAGTAAATATCTCACATCAGAAACCTCCTGTGCGATTGCATTGCATGGTAGGTTAGTGGCGACGAGCGTTCTATTGCTGGTGAGTGATATCTGCAGCTGAACCCGGGAAACCTCTTGCCAAGTACTGTTTTCCCAAGCATCTGTATATTTAAAGCAGTAAGCTTCACGCAAGTAACTTGACTTCTGAGTGGCCACTCAATTCTCTGAATCTCTCCCCTCTCCCACTGACAAGACTGCTGCATGCAGCATTCAGGTCTTTTTGTGGGGCCTTATTTTACATCCTCATCTTTCCGGACCCTTGGGTCCCCTTACTCCACTCCTTTTCCTCTTGCTACTAATTCTTTCCCCGATTCTATTTTCCTCATCCATGCAACATACATTTTACATTACATACTAAAGAGCTTTGATTGTGTAAACGATTACTTAAAAAGGAATATTAGAAACCATAAACTGTAGGCCAGAGGATGGAAACGAACCGGGAAAGAACTCGCGAGCCTTAGAGATCTTGATCACAGTGCCAGTGTCGTTCTGCAGCTGGACAATGGTCTCTCCTCCCTTGCCCATGATAGCCCCGACAGCGCAGTTCGGCACCAGCAGCTTCAAGAAGAAGCTCTTCTCCTCTGCTGGGTGAAATGAGAACCACAAGCATTTTAGTGCAATGTTTTAATATGACATAACCAAATTATAACATTGGCATGTTGTTTGGTATAATCCGAGTTCAGATTCAGAAACTCTCATTTTATTATAAATGCCCAAGGAATATGTCCTCTGATGTGTTTCCCAGATGTCTCTCCAACAAACCTCCATTTGTTTAATTTGTTGTATACGATCTGTTTTTGCCCATTTTTACCTGAACCCAGCTTAACAGGTTTTTTTTTAAGATGGTCTTAAAACAATTCCTGGAGTCTGCTCTCATTGGACATTAAATTGTCACCAGTAATATAAAGGATGCACCTTCCCACAACTCTTAAACCACTTTTTCAGTTTAAGCTTAATTTTTTTTCAATTAATGCCACCTTTCTGATCTATATAAAAATTCTAACTATTGCACATGAATCATAAACGTGGATATTTATGACAACATGAAATTAATACTGAACTGTGGATGTGTGGTGCACTTCAGAAAATGCATTGAGACAGGAAAAGAAACAAGTGGCTTGAAGAACTTTGGGTGAGAATTGCCACCGAGTGACCGTTAAAAGGAACAAATGCACCCTGGCCTATGTCCACCATGGATACGTAATGATGAAGTTGGCTCTGATGCCGTTTACAGGATACACATTTTAAACTTGAATGTGTTTTTGGCAATACTCTGTATATACGGACTACAGTATACACAAAAAAGTATGTGTGTTTGTGTTTGAAGGCTTATGACTATTGCCCATGAGTGCTGTATCACCAAATTTTTTTTTATTGCTGCTGATTTTCCTTTCCGGTGCCGTTGTTGGCGTGCTGTTCTCTCTGCAGCTCTGAAGCGCTTTGTGACCCTCGGGTGAAAAGCGCTCTATAAATGCAATTATTGTTATCACTCAGTGGATTATTCCACCGTAGGACCATGAGAGATGGTGGTGGCTTTGAGAGGCCAATCGAGCAGCAAATAATTGAAAGCTGACGATTGTATTACATTCAACTAATCGGTTATCTATGTTGTAATATGATGCCCATGGGTGGAACAATAACAAATCGCCATTGTGATTCAAGGTCAATATTGTAATCAATTCTCCATTTTGTTGGTAGACGGTAATGCCCCTAGTGGCTGCAGGAGTGAAAGACTACTTACAATTATTCCATTGAAAAATATGGTATGATGAATAAATCCGAATTATAAAACTCACATTATGCAAGATATTTCACATATATTGATAACGTGATGATACTTTCATTGAACTTAGTTCACTACTCTGCGACCTATGCATCATTAAAATAAAATGGGGCAAATAAAACTGAGAGGCTGGGATAAAAAAATTAATTCCTGAAATAAAGTCCAGGTTTGATGACTAGACTCCCCTGTCATGTGGTGGAAATATATTTTTAAATGTTATATACAGCAGGGCGTCGCAATAAGAGATGGGTGTTGGGCGAGAAAGATGGTGCTGCAGCCAAGATAGACAATACATCTTAGCAGTTATAATAATTGATATAGTAGCGCTTGCCACCCTGAGATCCTAACCCGCCAGATATTTTATCCTATAATTAATTAATCCATTAATGTATTTTTTTTTATATGTGCATGTCATCAATCACTTTAGGGATAGGGCGATGAGATAAACTTTGTCATTCCATCGACAATTGCGGCACAGAGGAAGGAAATTACATTTCTCATGGTCCCTCCCTGGTGAGCTCGCATGCAGGTGCGTGGTTCCACCAATCACAAGACTATGGGGAATGTAAAGGCTTGAGCAGGCTATGACAGCCGCACAAGTTTGAAACAATCACTCCGTGTGTTTTAATTGTGGGAGCTTTGCAGCACGAGAAAAAGCAGAGATGGTGAAGGGGAGGAAGGAGGGTAACAGTGGTAGTTTGCGATTCAAGAACTGCGCTATGAACCAACCAACCCGAGTTAGATTTCCAACTACGGCTAACAGTGGCCTGTCATGTGACTTGTCCTCGATCTCTCCAATCCTTCATCAATCCAGTTTACTTTATATTGTTTCGGGTTTCATCATTGTACAAGTTGGTGTTGAGTTTATTTGCGCAATTTGAAGTGTGACGATTCATTTATTATGGTTAGAATTTAATTCACGCACAGACTTGCTCTAACTTTATCTGCCCCCTGATTTTATGTGTGGTTACATTGGTCATTTCGGACGTTTGTTGTGTTGCAAGAATCCCGCATCTATAGTTTGCAAGCTCACTGGCTACTTTCTGCTGTAATAATAAACATCTAATACTGACCAGCTCTGTACAGTATTAACACTATATATGACCGTCATAGATTGGAGCCTTCATCCAGCAGTGGATTGGCTACAAATATTGGTGACCGTTATCTTCACATTAGTTATGTAAGGTTTCACGATGTTGGCATTTTCAGATTTTGAAGCGTTTAAGATATGTTCAGAAACTGGCATGTATTATCTATGTAAATTAGGATTGTGTCATACTATATTTACGCATAATTTAGCTAGGTTAACCGTATTAAAAATTCTGAATTTTCATCTGGGAAAAATTACCATCAAGAGAATGCGTCAGAGCGGTGGCGAAACGGTTAACACAATGTACAATGAACTCAACGTGAGACTACAGAGGTACCAGCAGGCTGCGCCATCACATCTGTACATTAACAAAACTCCCTCAAATGTGTTTTACCTGTTCCATTACATATCATTGATCAGGCATTTAAAGCGTAATTTACGCTGGCTCCTGCGACATTAGTACATGCACACAGAGCAATTGTAGCTAAGTGTATGTGTCATTTGCGCACGTTTGCTATCTAAATCAATAGAAAGTATATTCAATTCATTCACTTAATGTAGAGCTGTGGATGCACTGCTAAGAGCCGACGTTACTCTTTGACAGGGTTTCAAAACTTCGTGCGTTGCGGTTACATAAAACGTCTCGAGTAAAAAAACAATGCTGTGCTATTAAAGTTTGCAAATCAAGCACTGCTGTGTGGATACGCGCAGGATTACGTCCGTGCAAAGTATTGACGATGTAGGCGTTCACGGATCGCTGAGAATTGCTCTCAAACGCCGTGGTCTCGGGCTAGCGGGTGCGTCTGCAACGTGGGAAGCGGAACGTCGCGAAGGCGAGGAACAACGCTCGACGCTGCTATCCCAAAAGAACGCTTAAGGCGACGCTGATGGCTGTAAATCGATATAAAGCTAAGAACACTCCCAGCCCCCACCCCCACCGACGTTTTCCATTTAAAATCAGTTAAGGAAAATCCATTGGGCATTTAAACACATTACGACGCGCAAATCATTTGTCACTTACATCAAAGCCACCCAAATGCCAATAGGCATATAAACCGATTTTTTTAAAATAGTAAAATACCGCTAAACAATGAGTCAAGTGTGTGGGTTCGCTGCTGGCCTCCCGGTTACACGCGGCTGGGCCTAGAAACCCCTCCTTTACCCTGGACCCCCCGCGTATGCCTGAGCAGCGGCGCGGCCTCCCTCGCGTCGCCCCGCGGCGGGACACCCAGGCGAGGACGGGCGCCCCGCCGACTCGCCACTAGGCCGCAAAATCGAGCAGCCATCGTTAGCGCGCGCACCCCGCGACAGAACAATCGGCACGGGGGGACCGCCATCAAAACTGGCGTCGGCGAACCCCGGTCCGATACGTTGCGCCGAAGCGATGCAAACGGGGGATCGCGCTAAGGACGGGGACGAGTAAGTGGTTTGGGGTGAGGGAGCGGGGGGGTTTCAGTGGCGGTGGTGACGATGGCGCCCGCGCCGCAGCGAGGGAGGCCGCCACCTTTGTGCGAGCGCTTGTTGTTGTCGCCATCACCCGGCGCATCCAGCGTCCTCTTGCGTGACTCCCGTTGCTCCATGTCGCCGTACGAGCCGTTCTCGTGCGTCCCTCCGCTCGACATAGTGGCCAGGTTCTTTTCGTCCGTCGAGGTACGAGGCGGCGGCTGCGGCGGTCGTGGGCGCAGACTGCGAGTGGGAGCCCGGGATTCGCCGTCGCTTGGCCCGAGGAGGTGAGAGGAGGGGGTGATGGAGGAGGGGGCTCGGCCTCTCCTTCTATCTCTACAGCCATTGGTCGGCGCGCCGTCACGTGACGGGAGAAAATACGCGGGAAACGGCAAGGGGCGCGCGCGTGCTCGCGGCTGTCATCTTGATTGGGGGGGAGGGGAAATTCACGCCTCCGCCCCCCCCTGCCCAACCCCCAACGCCTCCATGTTACGTGCTGAGAGTGGGGGGGAGGGGAAATTTACGCCCCGCCCCTCCCCCCGCCCCCCACCTCCATCTTACGTCGGTGAGAGTGGGGGGGAGGAAATTCACGCCCCACCCCT
>JAZEWT010000005.1:4669299-4686889 GCA_036362905.1 Mordacia mordax
TTCCTGCCTTACGCCCTGTGTTTCCGGGATAGGCTCCGGCTCACCGTGACCCTATATAGGATTAAGCGGTTTCAGATAATGAGATGAGATGAGATCATGCATGGAACTGTGAAAACCTACACCGGGATGAAACATTTTGCGAGCCATTCTAGAGTTGCTGCCTTCGTGTTACTAGAGGCCGTATCGCGTAAATTATAAATCCTATGCTTTGATTTGCACAGATGGTGATACGTTCCCCACCTGTGCTTTAATCGTCAATGCTTGAACGATTAATCAGTTGGTCAATAGCGATTTTCGAGCTCGCTGTACATGTATCAATATGTGTGGGTCACAATCTTTATTTTTTTAAGATTCATGTGTCTTGCATATAACGGGTTAATGGCACCTTTGCAGCCTCTAGGGGCGTGACCGTTTGCCGAAATGTAAGGTCTGAAATAGATTTTTTTTTATCGTGACCCTGAATCACGATAATTCATGAGATCGCCTAGTGAATCGTTTCAGATCCCATTGGCTGCAGAATAACATCCAAGGTAGCCGAACTTTTGGATTTAAAACTGGACACTGCAGGCATCTCGTTGCGTAGCTATTCAGCTAACTAGTGTGCGGGTGATCAATAGTTGTGCTTCCACAGGATTCAGACCTATTAGGTGCTCTTGGGGTTGTGCGGATGATAGCGAGGATGAGTTTCCACTCCCTGTGGGGTTTGTCATCTCTGCAGCCAAAAAAGATGGGTGCAGTCAAACATGTGACGATTATTCTAACTCGATTCCTACAGTCGTAGAAACGTGGGGTCGTGTGTGTGTGTGTGTTTGGATGTTGGTTATGTTCATACGGGATACCGCACGGCTGCAGTCCACCACTTCAGATAAACTGTCATCAGCCGGACAAAAATACGGCCGTAACTTGGCAGTACAGCAAATAGGTTTGTGTACCCATTTGTCATGCCTACCTTTGAGCGTTAGCACTACGGCGTTGTTAGCATCAGGGCGCTATGTAGAAACGGTCTACGTTGAGATGCGATTAGATGCGATTAGTCGCAATCTGGAATCTGGACTTGAACCGAATCAGAGAGTTGACTGGCCATTTATTTTTTGATGGCATTTGTCGAGTCAAGTGTGGGTTTACATTCGACGCGCGTTTTCCGAGCACATTCACAACCTGAAGCCGATGGAAAGGCCACGTCCGTTGCAGAGGTGACAATATACATAGACAAGCAATGTGGACTGCCAAACTTTCCATTGAAAAATGTTAATAATATCTACACATTAAAAAAATATAAAACACTGAAATGTCCCCACATGAAAAGATCAAACTTTCAAGGTCTTGGGCAACATGTCATTAGTGCAAGAGCCATCGACGGTACCACATCTCTATCCCTCCGTTCCTTCTGATAAATTTTATCGTTTCAAGCTATCTTGACTTTCAAAGTCGTCTTCTGCAGTGGCCGACATCTGGCCTTGTACTGTTTGGGTAACCACATCTGTTGCGATCACATTCTGGCCGCTGTCTCCGTAGAGGGCCGGGTGTGAGTTTGTTCGCTGCTGTGAACGTAGCCCCCTTAAGTTTTCACATGAGCCGCAAATAGGCGATTGCTGGCGGAGCTGGGAGCGAGGTGATTGACGGCAGCAGCCGCCCGGCCGCACTTGGCCCACGCTTCACGTGGTCTTGACAGTGAATCTCTTCTGGGAGAGAACGTCGGAGCGAGATGAGATGATCACGGGAACCGTTCGTAAGGCCGTGCCGTCACTGCCGACGCATCATCGTGGTTGTTCCTCGCCGCGGTTGTTACTCTTTAATTGTATCATCGGCATGGTTTTCACGACGAAAATTGAAAAAATTGCACGCTGACACACGCTCGGTAATACGTGAACTCACGGTGCCGTGAATGTGCTTGCGCAATCATCACTAATTTGTGCCTTTGGTTACAGTTTCAAACGTGCGCTCAGATTTAATAACTTTTACGCACACCTTCTCGTGCATACACCCATTCACGCAGGCCGTCACGATTGGATACAAGACACATGTTCACACATGCCGTCGCAATTGTACATAGTCGATGTCGTGGACATAACAAACGTACCCGGCAGGCATCTTCCCAAACCTCTGTGATTCCTCCTTATGGTCACTGTGTTGCTAGTCCGGTTCAATCCCAGGCAGTTCTCTTACTATAATGTGTCTAACATGTGTGAGTAATATCTGTTCCATGTGTTTCTCCTCCTGTCTTTAATTCCAAGCAGCCATCTCTTCCTGCTTCTTTGCACAAGCCTTAGCATTTCATGTGTTTTTGTGTGTGTGTTAAAGTCCACGTGTTTGATCCGTCTGTGATGGCACGTAATGTAAACCCATGTGCGCTGCTCGTGTTCCTTTGGCTGCTAGCCCCAGCATGTACCCAGCTGTGGTGACGCTTGTTAGCATCCGGGGCCTTTGTGATTGGCATCACGCTTACAGGGTGGTGCATAAGAAAGTTCCTGCCCGAGGCAGTTAGATTCTTGCTTCGGGCACCTTTTTGTGTGGAATAATTACTTGTGTGTTCTCCTCCCATTCCGCGTGGGCTTTCTCCAGGTTCTCCGGTTTCCTCTCACATCTAAAAAAAACCAGAGGCATTCATTAATTGGCTGATATCATTATAGGAAGCAGTGCCTGGCTGGTTGGTGCTGGCGACTGCGTGGCGGATTCTATAATCTGTTCTTTTTACGCTCCAATTCGAACAGACACCTTCGACTCTGAACAGATACCGTGCACGTTATAAAATCTGTTTTATTTTATTGAATAACGAGTATTTAATTAAGTAATAATTCGCTGCCCTCCGTAAACCTACCACCACGTGAAAGGCTTGCCTCACCATGGCATTCATGGAGGTTGTTTGCGCGTACTTCACTGTGCTGGCACGGCGCGGGTCAGTGAATTCATCTTGAAAACAATAAACCGTTCTCTGGACTCGATGAATGCCGAGGAGGGCCGGCCTGCGCACCTCCCGATTCGTTGTGCGCATAAGAGCATGCGTCTGTGTACGCGAGTGAGGCGCAGTGGCGCACTGGCTAGTGCACCGCGTTGTCCACAACCAGTGACCTGAATTCGATTCCCTGGCCAGGGTGACCAATTGGTGACGAGCGGAATCTAAATCTTATCTTGGGCTTCCCATCCATCTTCTCTGCTTTAAATGAGAACCTGGTGCAGCGTGTAGACCTTAGCTCTGTGCAGGCTGAAGTGGCCAGGCCGACACCTGACCAAACATGCTCTTTATGCACCATTTAGTTCTTTATCGGTGGTGACCGATGGCGATACCAGCTCCCTCTGGGGTACCAATTCGGCCTCGATTGGTGGTCACTCGCGGCTCTTGTCGTATGTTTTTGACAAACGAACCCGTTGATCCTCTCCGCGCAGGGAGGAGGGCGAGCTGGAGGACGGAGAGATAGACGATGACGCCGCCGAGCAGCAGAATTCCTCCGACGGTGGCCGGGGGGGCCGCGGTGGCGGCGGCGGCGGCCGCGGCGGCGAAGCCGGAGGCGCCGGCGGTGGCGGCGGCGGCGGAGGAGGAGGAGGAGAATGGGGCGACTCGGACGGAGACAGAGAACGGAGCAGCCGCGAGCGGGAGCGCGAGCGCGACCGCCATCGCAGCTCCCGCAAGAAGCGCAAGAAGGAGCGCGAGAAGGAGAAGGAGAAAGAAAAGGAGAAGCGCAGGTCCAAGCGGCGGCGGAGGGACAAACACGGACACAAGGTGCACCCGCTCGCGTTCTGGAGGTCGCGCTCTTGCCAGTTGCGCTGGCTGCTGGGTTCATCAGTTAGTCTCAACTTCATGGATAATGATGTAAATGGTTCGTGCCGTATAAACGTTGCAAAGGAGAGGGGGAATGCTTGACATGGCTATCTCGAAAGAACAGCACTTGATGGCAATTGTAACACATGGGGTTGTGAATATCTACGTCAACTTTATTCCACGTAACACAGACTGTAGTTTACATGCAGCTTGATAAGTGGCAGACATTGCTATCCAAAAGTGCTAGGTTTTCATGACAATTTTCATCAGGGTGGTGAAGATGATGATGAGTGTCGTGACGACATTGAAAGGAAATCGGTGGTGGGGCGATGAAGGTAAAGTCACTGATATAGACAAACATAACCGTCACTGTGATCATCATCATCTATAACCGTGGTGCTGACGACTATCGTCCTAAAGATGGCGATGATAAGAATGTGTAGAGCGATGGTATGGTAAGGTTCCTTACAGTTCATGTTAATCTTGAAGTGATGAGAGATGGTATTCGGTTATGATATTGATGACGGCAGCATGGTGTAGCTGGAATGGGCCTCGCCGCCCAACATTTTAATTGGCCCCGCTTTCCCAGTTTCCCCGTCCATGGGTCCATGGGTCCCAGTGCAGTTGCATTGCCTGCGCACCACTCGATAACCAGCCCGTGCGGTTGTGAAGACGGGGGGGTGGTGGCGGTGCTGGCGATAAACAACGTCACTTTTGTCACCGTCCGCAGAGGCACTCCCCGTCAAGCGACGAGTTTTCAGAAAACAGCGAGGATTCGGACTACGGTGTCGTGGACAACCGGGGTTACCGGAAGAACTACCGGGACTACGAGTCTCACTATCCACCCAAGGGAGTACACCAAGTGGGTTGCAGTGCCTCTCTGTGCAGACCACTCAATGTAAATCCTCTCGGAGGTGCATGCTGGGCTCTCTGGGTACTCGAGTTTCCTCCCACACACTGAAACGGGTGCCTTATTTATGAAGGCATTGACTAATGTCCCCCTAATGCAGGAGTCTCCTGATAAAGTATTGCGGCTCAGTGAGGCTTTGCTGCATACACAAGATTATTAAGACCGCTTGTGGCCTTTGATCAAATCACCCAGAATGCACATAATGTCATCCATTTGTGTTTAAGCTGGAAAGAACCGTTGAGCTGTTTAGCTCTTTTTGACAGTTGTCCATTGGGGAAGAGTAAGTTGCAATAGAGAAAGGTACCCCAGGTCTATAAAGCCAATGAGGTTTGTAGAGTGCTCTTATAGGTGACCACCATGAACAAACTGGTTTCTAGGGTAATTGGAAATGCAATCTATTATTGGGTGGCAACGTGGCCTAGTGCCGCCATTCTTATCCAGCGGGTCGCGACCCATCATTGGACCGCGAGCATCACCTAGTGGTCTGTGGAGATCATACCCAAGTTCACCTTGAGGTGCAAAAGGTTGATAACCCCTGGCCTAGTGGTAGTGCATTCACCGTTCAAATTCACCTTCTCCTCCGCCCCACGATTAGTAGAGTGGTGTGTAATAATCTTAAAATTCTGTGCCGTCTGCATCACAGTGGAAGTTAAAGATCGCCAGCATTAGGATCCAAATTTACCAAATTCGACAATTGCCCAATTGGTGTTAGCATAGCAATTATTGCCCTCCTTGGCAGACGAATGCCTACTTTTTAAGTCAGGTGCGTCGTCATCTAGCGCCGAAAGGAATAGCTGCCAGTGAGGGGAGGTCCCCTTTCAAAGATGGTTGAGGTGCCGTGACACTCTTGAGAGGCCCCCCCCGGCATATAGGACGTGTATCAATAAATCGTTTTTAATTACCCTTAACACACTGCATAGTAACCCTCAACTCCGCCGAACGCTCTCTCCGCTGTCTGCCCGTGCAGCCCAAGCCCTACATGGATGAGCCGCCTGAGCCTGAGTATCCTGAGTACCAGGAGTACGGCGGTGGTGATATAGAGGTGGACGATGGCGGCGGTGGCGGCGGTGGCGGTGGCGGCGGTGGCGGCGGCATTGGGGGGAGGTTTGACGAGTACGAAGAGGAGTACAAAGGCGAGGAGGACGATGACTTTGCTTGCCAGCTCAAGCAGTACCGCGAGTCGCAGGGTCATCTGCGTGGCCACCGTGGAGAGCGTGGCTATCGTGGTGAGCCTACCGCGACAGCGTGCATCGGTTTAGCTTCACAATCGCTCGCCGTCATTAGCAGAGCTTTAAAGGAGCGTGCTTATTCACACCCGAGGATTGTCACGATTTCTGGCCGCAATAACTCATTTATTAGTCGTGATTTTTCCAATTTATTTTTACACGTTTCACTCCTTTTTTCCTGTCTCATTGTTGAGTTTTGCTCCATTTATTACCACAACTGTAACAATAGCATATCACTGATTCCCAACCAGGGCTAACTGTATGGTGATACAACACAGGGAGCCCTACATCAAGCCATACATTCACAATGGAACTGTATATTGTGTTATTATAATATGATAACTTGATGATGTGTCATCGCATTCCGACCACGTTCCTCTCATAGCTGACTGTGCTGCTGTTCCAAACTCGTTCAACCCACTCCTTCGCCACCCCCCAGGTGCCAGAATGCGTGGTCGCGGCCGGGGCAGAGGCCAGGGCAAAGGGCGCGGGAGAGGCCGCATGGCTCACATGCGGGAAATGGAGCACATGGAGGAAATGGACATGCACTATGACATCTATGAGGTGAGACTCCCACAAACAGGCAGCGTTGGCCCGGCAGACGGCCGTCGGGCGGGCGTTACAACGCGGGTGGGACGGCGGAGAGGGCCGCGGGCGAAGGGGGGTGTCTTGTCGGATGCTGACGTTAATGCTTGTGCGGCAGGGTATCGTGGTAACATGTGCGAAATTCCTACAAGTGGAAGCTCGATTCCCACTCCGGGCACCTTTCCGTGTGAAGTTTTTGTGTTCTGCCCCCCTTCCCCCCCTCTCTCCCCCCATGCTATGTGTAGTTCTCCGGTTTCCTCCCACAACTGAAATATCAAAACAAGCATTCATTACTTAATTGGCCGTTAACATCGTAGGTTGCGGTGTCTGGCCGAAATGTTGGCCATCAGCTTGCTGCGTGGCCGCGTTCCTCCCCCACCTCTCTGCGGGTTCTTTGCGCCCTCCCGATTCGCGTCTAGTCCATGACCAGGTGCGCAGTTTGCGCGGCGCGTTACACGTAGGTTGCATTGCTGTCACTGTTTCGCAGGATATGGGCGAGATGGTGTGCCCGCCCCGCAAGAAAAAGAAGAAGAATCACACGGGCAGCACAGCGCACCTCATCTGCAAGTTCTATCTGGAAGGCCGCTGTGTCAAGGTGCTCCGCCAAATAGATCGGCCACTCACCCACCCACCCCTCCTCCTCCTCCTCCCCCCCCCTTCCACCACAATGACCTGATGCACAGTGACCTGATCTCACCACCTGTGCCCCCCGTCATGTGATAAACACACCACAGTGATGGGGGTGGTGGGGGAAGAGGACATCCCGAAAGTGAAATCGGGTCAAAAGGCCATTCGTTCCTTCCATTCCCACCAGTCGCGTGGTCGGCACGGACCCTGGTGCAAGGAATGAAAGGGGTCTCGATGGTCAGTTTTCCCCGATGTTTATAGCCTGACGCATGAGTTCGTAGCGTCTGCTGAGCCCCAGTGTCTGCACACGAGATGGCTACGCCACCAATTCAAGTGTTCAACTGCATTTTACAATTCGGCGTCACGATTTCATTCAACCACTCTTATTATGTTCTGTTTGTGTCGTCTGTCACTTGTTATGTCTCGTTCTGCTAACTCGAGAGTACATTTAATCGACACGAGTTGCAGATGATTGGTTCTTATGTGCGCGATTTCGATGCATCTATCGTGGGCGCAAGACTCAATTTAATCAAATCGTTAATTCTCTACGTGCCTAAATTGGCAGTGTCCGTTAGAGGCTAATACACATGGCCCAGCCAGACGCTCGTCCTACCCCTATCTGTAACCAATATACATCTGTCACTTCATTACAATTGGTTACAGGACGTCCTCAATGAGTGGCATGATTCTAAGGAGGGTCTTGGCTCGGAATGTTTAATGACCCCATGTTAAGGCGAATTAATCACATGTGGCAGAAAATAGGAGTACCTGGTACAAACCCAGGTGTACAAATGATTAACATGCAAAGGTTGGGAGGGATGAGTTGACAAACCCGGCCACCTCACAGCCTAGCGCAACATATATCATGGCACTACCCGATCCACCAATGCTCATCTTCAAGGCATTCAGCTACAAGGCACGTTCTACCCCAAACCAGCCCCTAACACGACCCCTACCCCTGTCCCTTGCCGTTGCCCTCGGAGTATTTGCCGAACCCCCATTTTCACTTTCCATTCCCCTTTCACTATTGGCGTTTGCAGCGTCTAAACAACGACGAACATTCCAACTCCCATGCCAGTTAAAAACCCTTAATGACCTGATGCACAGAATAACTCTCCCAAGCACTGCCGTGCACTGATTAATCTGCCGCGATACCGGTCCCGGCGAGACCCCAAACTGGAGGGACGAGCAACATCATGTGCCCCGGACTCACGGGGCACACGAAAGATCGTAGGATGCATGACCTGACGCATGAAACAGCCCCCAAGTCGATTCATGCAGAGGAGAACTCGCCACCAACAGCACCATCCTACCCCTGACACTGTATGTTGAGGCCTGAACCTGATGCACAAAGAAATTATTGGACCCCTCCCATACTAGTGTACGAGTGTACGATGATACCTGTGGCCTTAATGAAAGCACAACAAATGGTCTGTGGCCTAATGAGCAGAAAAGACACATCTGAGCTGATAAACACAAATCATTACATCATGGAGCCATAATGATCAAATTACTTAAAGCATCAGTAATGAACTGGAGTAATGCAACCCCTGGCCCTGTAAACCCACTTTAAGCTGAATCTAATTACATGAACATGACTGTTGAACCGTAATCCTGTGAATTCGAATGAATTCTCGTTTAGGTCAACACATGACAATGAACCTTTGACTTTATGAATGTGTACACCCCTGACCTATATAATGTGTATGACTCAATGAAAATCCTTGGATTTGAACCTATGACCTTATAATCCCACACAAGCCACTGGATTAATGAAACCATGACCTAATGCACTCCTGTGAAACTTGACTAAAAAACAAATGAACCCATGACCCACAGTACATGGACTCGCATGAACTCACAATTTGTAACCTATTTATCTCGACCTAATGAATGCACATGAAGCTTCACTAACTTAACTTCTTGAACCTGTGACCTTGTAAACCCACGTGACCTTATGTGCCTATGAACATTTATAAATCTTGATTAAGTTATCTGAATGAACTCTGGCCCCCACGACCACTCCCCCCTCCCCTCAACCCATCGAATGATCTCGTGATCTAAGGTCCATGAACCTGATGCACAAATGAATATTTGACCCCACACTGAGCATAGTGCAACTCTTTACCTTGGGAACTCCCATCAACGTGATGTAATGGACTTCCATGAACCACTACCTCGTGGGCCCACACAAACCCCCAGCCCTAAAGAACTTGTATTTACATATACGAACTCCTGGCCCTGTCGGTTTGTGTGAGCTCGCATGAATCTTTACTTGATGAATTGCAATGCGCTCACCTAATTGACCCACAAACCCCTGGCTAATTGAAATTGTGTGAATAGCTTCTGGCCTCATGAGCTCACATAATCCCCTGACCTGGTGACCTGTTAAGAATCCACTGACCTCTTGCACAAATGAATGAATATCATCCTGCAATGCAGTCCAGCGAAAACATGGCCCAGATGAAGATGATGACCCTGACCCTATGTGTCAGTTCTGCACAATTACGATTCACGTATGATTAAAATTCATTGCTCTGGTGGTACCATCTGGCCACCACAACCCTTGATAACTACAACACCAGGGACTCCCCGGCAGTCTACTAGACAGACTCATCTCTTGCTTGACTTCTGAGGTTCGAGAAGGTCAGGAGCATATAGCATGATTGGTCATAGATGCATGTGATTCAAAATTAATCTGGCCCAATAGAATGGGAGCCTCAACCCACGGCTTGGAGAATCCCTGTGAAGTCCTGACCAATACGCTAATGGCCTGATGATCTCACGTGATTTCATAACGTAATAAACTTAAAACTGCACAAAGCCTTGCCCTAATTCAATGACCGAATACGTTCACATATAGTCACGACCTAAGTAACTTACATAACCCATGACCTAATGAAATCAATAGATGATAGCCGACATAACGAAACTGTTTCCCGACATAATAAGCCAACATTGTCCCACGACTTCGTGAAATAACGAGAACCCAATAAGAACACGTGACTCAACCGAAACCCTGATCTCACACATCAATGTGTAAACTGCTAGGAGGAACGTTCAACCTCTTCTGAGCTAAATGAACTCATAAAAGAGGTTAAAAACCTCTATGTGTACCTAGGCCGTGTTTACTTCCCACAGCAGTACTCATTTTATTGTTCCCTGGTGATGGCTCCCAACAACGGTTTAAAACTCGTGACCTCCTTTTTTTGAGAAATGCTCTCCATAGCTGCTCTTTCATGATAGCCATGTCGAGCATTCCTCCTCTCCTTCACGAGGTTTTGCCTCCCACTTTGGAGTCATCAGAATCCTAAGTTAGTATTGTATTGATGTAGATTTTCTTGGCTTGATCTACGAAAGTTGCTTTCCATAGCGCTTTCAGGGACAGCCATGTCGAGCGTTCCGTTCTTCGTGAAGGAGAACGCTCGACAGCTATCCCGAAAGAACAGATCTGGAGAGCAATTCTGAGATCGGTAAATCCGATTTTGCGTCGCGCATTTTACCGGCTGTTTTTGTTTTTAAGCGCGGCCGATTTGGATGTGCGCCTTAAAAGCACAAAGGTCACCAAGCCAAGAGATATGTGTTCCCAAGGTCTCACCAGTGATCCGCTCTCTGTGTGTCCCATTCACCACACAGGGAGAGAACTGCCAATACAGCCACGACATGCCCAACCGTAAACGGGAGGTGTGCAAGTTCTACCAGAACGGACATTGCGTCAAGGGCGAGTTCTGCCTCTTCATGCACAATATCCTTTGCTTGGGGCCTGTGCCCAGGGCGCCTTCACACGGCACTCCGGGCCTCGTCAGCATCGTCAGTGGGACCGGACTTTATAATTATTAACATAATTCCATTTATAGAACGCTTTTCACCCGAGGGTCACAAAGCGCTGCACAGAGCTGCGGAGAGAACGGCACATCAACAATGACAGGGAACGGAAAATCAGCAGCATTAACATTTTTTTTTGGGGGGGGGGTTTAATATACACATCATTGCAGTACAATAAGTAAAATATGATGAGACTTTCAAGTATAATTTTAAAGTGCAATATCAGTGAATGTCATACATATATTGGGAAATGGTTTAATTTAACATTTATCGTATAATAATAACAGCATTTCTAGAGAGCTCATCACCCAAGGGCCACAAAGCGCTAGACACCCGCTGAGAGAATGGCACTTCAACGAGATAAGAACGGCAAATCAGCAACAACGTTTTTTTGGAGTTTTTTTTTTAATACAAATTCGAGCTGTGGAGAGAACGGCAAGCCAACAATACCAGGACAGCCCAACCAAAAGATGAAAAGTAGCAACAAACTATAGAAGGACAAAAATTAAGCAATTCAAAATAATAATGGTTGCTCCAGCCGGTGAGGCACCTTCGAGCTAGGCAGATCTGTTACAGGGACTGCTACGGCACAAGACCGTTAACGGTGGCGGCACCAATCAGGTATTGCAGGGAGAGAATGTCCCAACTACCGAATAAAGATAACGACGAATTGCACGAAATGGAACCTTGTCCATGTACGCGATTAACGCCACCATAATGAATGATAGTGAATACGTCGATACGTCATGAGTGATATGGAACACAATAAATAACAGGGAATGTATAATGTATTCTATAGTACATTAGATCGGAGTTAGGAGCAGGTACAGAGCATTTTGTGAAGTCTGGATTTACCCACACGGTATGGTTCATGGGGAGAATATCTAACCGTAGTTCACAGCATCAGTCGGTTTGGGTTGGTGCACACAAGCATACAGATTTTAGGAGCAAAAAAGTACAGTATGATAGTAGATTTATTAACACTGCCGTGTGTTACCACCTCGTTGCGAAGCTCCTCAGTGGGCTACGCCAACAATGCTGATAGAGTAGAGTTGGCAAGTCACTTGCAGCGGCTGTCCTCGTGATATATCTGGTGTGCTCTGAGCCTGCGACATTGCCGATTGCTCCTTAATGCACCGATTGCACAGGACTACCCATGCCGTTACTTCCACATGGGCGTCACCTGCTTCCAGGGCGACAACTGCAAGTTCTCGCACGACCCCCTCACCGAGGAGACCAAGGAAATACTCGATAAGGTGAGGCCCCATCACGAATACCTAACTCAGGGGTCGTCAAACCGCCACTCGTAAGCGGGCACACAGCTCCGTGGCAGTTCAAGTTCGGTTCAGGCATGGCTCTGTAGAGATGCGGCAAGTTTGAAGAACTTTTTTTACGTGACTTTATTTGAAACCGGATGAGCCCTAGCATAACACGGTTGTCCTCCTGTGCAGAGGCTTTGGAACATACTTCATTACCGCAATTGGTTTGGTGGCACTACCCTGTGTACTAACCGCATAGCCTCATGGCAGTCAATAAACACCTGTTTAGTGCATGGTGGTCACCCATCCAACCACTGTCCGGGCTCCAACCTGCTGAGCTTTCAAGATCTGACCAGACTGGGTGCTTTGCAGGTGGTCTGGCAGTACAAACAGATTTAAAACGTTTTCTGAAAGTGTTGTTGATATTTCATCTCGAGAGTAAACAGATTGCTTGTTCATGTTCTTCTCGGCATGTCTCACTCTGCCACCAGTCAGCACATGTGGAGTCAGGGGTCTGTGGAGCACTGTTATTATTTATAATTCTTACGGTGGTGGATACAGTGACAGCTGCTCACAGCCGAGAGAGGGATGTAATTTTCTCTTAACCAACCGGTAATAGAAGTCTAGCTTTAAAAATCAAATGTAGAATTTATAACGTATGGCACAGTGCTCGTTCAGTGCCAAAGGTATTCATTCAGAGAGAGAACGACTTGGATGCACGAGAAAACCCGGGGGGGGGAGGTGGGGGGGGGAGTCAGCCACGTGGTCAGCTGGCACGTTCCCGCCAGACACTGCAAACAGTATATTTTGATTTTATCAGCCAATTATTGAGTTTTTTTTATTTGTGGGAGGAAACCCATGCAGAACAGAGGAAGAACACAAACTGCACAGACAGGTACCCTGGCCAGGAATCGAACCACCTCAGGCAGCACCTTTCATGTGCGGAGGCATGGATATTGCCACTACATAGCCACCCTGCCAAAGCGGTGTCTGGCAATTTCCATTCCCGATTGGAAAAAAACCATTCTCCAGTTGGAATGCTTGGCTACAAATCCCCGAACTACAACTAAACTCACAGTTGCAGGTGGACGGTTCACGGTTTTTTTTCCCTATCCGGGTGGACTCCCTGGTTTGACCCGCGAGCGAAAGCAGAGCTCGGCCACGGCGCATCGTCGCGTCGTCATCGCCGCCGCCATGAGCCGTCGGTGGTGTGCGTGACTCGCGCAGCACATGTACAGCGTGTGTCGTTCCACTTTGCCCAGCGTGTAATGCAGAGCAACGATGGCCGTTGCGCTTGGCAGGTGCTAAGCAACGAGGTGGAGGCCAGTGCTGCTGACGACGAGAAAGAGCTGGAGGAGCTCAAGAAGCTCGGTATCACCCCGCTGCCCAAGCCACCGCCGGGCGTCGGCCTGCTGCCCACGCCCACCTTCAACGCCGGCGGCGGTGGGCAACAGGGCTCCGGTCAGCCGGCGCAGCAGATGTCACCGACGCATCAGCAGCAGCCGCTTTCGCCATCGCACCAGGACTGTTTGAGCCCCTCGTCCTCGACTGGTGGAAACCCACGGCCAGGCATACTGGGACCGCCTCCACCGGCGGGCCAGCCAGGGCCGCCCGGCCCACCGGGCCAACCGGGGCCGCAGCACGGACAGCAGCAACAGCAAGGGCAGCAAGGGCAGAAGAAGATCCCGTCGCTCTTTGAGATTGTGGTGCAGCCAACGGCGCAGCTGGCACACAAGATGGGTGTCCGGTGAGCAGGTGTTGCTGTGTTTATGCTTTGTTCGTGTTGGTTAGTGCCGGTGGACGCTCTTATTGCATGCACATGTATAGCCTGTTTTATCCTCTGTGTATAACAGTCTTCCGTGCAATGTGAGAATCTGTGGGGGTTATTTTACCAAGGTCAATGTGAAAATCGGGAGAAGGCCATCGCTATCAGTGTCCACTTAATCCTGTACAAGTTTGTGGGAGGCCACAACCTGTCTTGGTAGATACAGGGTACAAGACAGTGCTATACCTATGATGGGACACCAGTCCATTAAAGTGTATTGGGGCAATCTAGTAAACAGCTCAATTCAACCTAGGGAACAGCAGCGTGTCTTTGGTTTGTGGGAGGAAACCAGAGTACCTGGTGAAAATGCACACAAACACGAAGAGAACACGCAAACTCCACACAGAAAGGCACCCGAGCTGGGAATCGAACCCAGTTATTTTATTCTGTTGGGCAGCAGCACTGCCCGCTATGCCACCATGCCGCCCTCTAAGCTTAAATTGTACTAAAGTTTGCTGTTTAAGCCAATGTTGCTGGAAAACATTGCCCTTGAAGGTGCAACGGCTCAATACAGGTAATGGTCATTATCAGATGTGGTTCATTGTTCTTTGACATACTGAGAGTGCGTGTCTGTTTATTTCACATAACCTCACTGTTTTGGTTTTTATGTGCGTGTGTGTCTTAGGCCTAGCTTTCCTGGACCAAACCAGCCACGACCTCCATTCCCTGGGCCAGGACCTCCAATTCGTCCTGGATTTGGACCGGGAATGGGGCCAGGAATCGGGCCCGGCGGCCTTAGCCCTGACATGATGGCCATGCAAGGGCCAGGCACCCCTGACATGATGCAGCCTCCTCCTCCTGGTGGCCCAGAAATGATGCAAGGCATGGGACAACCTATGGGCCAACCTATGGGCCAGCCTATGGGCCAGAATATGGGCCAGAACATGGGCCAGAATATGGGTCCAAATATGGGACAACCTGGAAGCCAGAATATGGGACCCCCAATGGGCCAGAATATGGCACAGGGAATGGGTCAGAATATGGGTCAGGGAATGGCCCAGAACATGGGCCAGGGTATGGGACAAGGCATTGGCCAGAACATGGGTCAGAACATGGGCCAAAACATAGGTCAGAACATCGGCCAGAGCATGGGCCCAAACATGGGCCCGAACATGGGACCTGGTGTGGACATGCAGGGCTTGGTTCCACCTGGAGGGACGGACAACATGGGTGCCCCAGGTGGCAACGAGATGATGCCTATGCCTCCTGAGAGGATGGGAACACCCGGCCTGAACCCGGCACAGAACCCCATGGGTCCTATGGGGCCAATGGGAGGCATGTTAAACCAGATGGGACCCATGAACCACCCCATGGGCATGGGGCCCATGGGGCCGATGGGGCCCATGAACCCCCTCGGGCAAATGGGCGTCAACGCCATGGGCAGCCCCGACCACCAGCAGCAGATGCAACAACAGATGCAGCAGCAGATGCAGCAGCAGATTCAGCAGCAGCAGCAGCAGATGCACATGCAGCAGTCGAGCCAGGCAGCGTGTGTGGCGAGCTTCCTGGAGTCGTTCTTCGGGCAACACAGGATGCAGAACAAGCCGCCGGAGGAGAGCACAGGTTCGTGTGCATTCGTGTACGTACGCCGCTCTGTCCGTGTGGCTGCCGAACGCCTGTGTGGTAGTGCGCACGCCTGTTTGCATGGTGGCTTGGCCGTTTCGCATGCGCACGCGCGTGCATTCTTCAGCCCACGTACGCGCATGAGCCGATTCAGTTTGTCTTCTGCATCTGCGCGCGTGCGTCTGTTTACGTGCACGCACGCGTCTGTTTACGTGCACGCACGTATTTGCACGCCCATTTCCGCACCGGTTTTCCCGTCTGTTTACGCGTGTGCACGTCCATGTGTCTGCCTGTGTGTGTGTGTGTACGTTCGTGTCTATGCCTTTGCGTGTGTGTCTTGTGTCAGCCCATGTATGCGCACGGTCGCAATTCGTTTCAGGAATTAACCTCTAATGTTATGGGGAATGTAGTGGTTTGGGGGACTCGTGTGAATCTAGTGGAGAATAACATTGAGCTCACGCACACACACACACATAGTGGATATGCATTGGGGGGAGTGAGATCCTAAAGGGCATGCGTGAAACCTACAACCTGCAGGTGGCGTTCATTCCACATGGTCTGTCGCGGCCATATGAGACCACTTGAAAATGGACCACAAACGAGATTTATCGCTGCAAGTGTCTTAGCCATACTGATCGGGGATTGTATTCCACCTGGTAACAACACTGTTCATGTCAATCACTGCAGGGGCCTCGTATGGTGGTGTAAGTGACTCAGGCATTTAATATGCGGCCCACATAAGCTATTATAAGTCCCAGTGAGCCTTTGGTAAGGAAATGGTTCCCTGGTCCTGGATGTGTCATTAATCCTACACCACAGGTTTTGAAGTTGAAGGCCCGAGCAGGTCACGTTGTTCTCCACGCTCACGGCATTCTCTTCTCATCTCCTCCACAGAGACGATGCCGGAAGGCGGTGTCGGCGAAGCAGGCCTCGCCCAGATTTTCGGGAAGGGCGTCGGAAGCGGCCCGATGCCTCCGCTGGGGCCGCCAGTACCGTCTGGGGTGTCCATGGGCCCGATGGGGCCCGTAGGCCCCATGGTGGGCCATGCGTCCGCAGGAGTGGGCGGTGGCGGCGTCGAGGCCGAGATGTGCTCCCTCGGGGAGATGGGCCCCGACGGGCCCACGCAAGGTGGCCCTAGCGCCGTGCCGGACTTCCTGCCAGCGGCGCAGCGAGCGCTCTTCATGAGAATCCAACAGAAGCAGGAGGAACGTGAGGAGATGGCGAGGAGGGCCGCCGAGGCCGAGGAGAAGCAGAGCAAGGAGGAGGGTGAGTAAGCACGATCGCTCGCTCACTCACACGCATGGCCCTTCTCTCATTCCACCGCAGGGTTAAGGACTCTCCACGCAGTGTTGGCAATTGGCCATACATCACCACACTGGTCAGTGCTGGTTGGTGAAGGGGGGGAAGAGGAAGGGTCCAGGACTCACCACTGATGATAGCCGTCCATAGTGCAGTATGCTGACCACAGCGCGCCGCCGCTACAACCTGAAGCGGTGTTGGAAGACGTTGCCCAGAAATCAGGTAGCTGCTCAGGGCAGTTCCACAAACTTGGCGCAGCCGATACCGGAGAATATGTTCGATTAGAAACTTGTGAAAGTAGCGTTAAAGTAGAAATTGTGTGCCTGCTTGCTGGACATTTTTTTCCACCATCATTTTGTATTTGTCACATTTGCAATACAATATGCTTCTGTGTGCATGCGTCTTGGCATGGTGCTTGCCACCCATCCCCTTGTGTGCCATAGCGGCCTTCATAGGTGCTACTTGTTAACAGCACGGGGGATCCTTTCACAGAGTTGCCCCAACAGCCTGTTAAAGATGCTACGGGGCATCGTTGCCTAAGCCTGGCAGTACATAAGCCTGTTCCCACTTAAGGCTGTCTGTCTCCCCACATAAGGCTGTCTGTCTCCGTCTCCCCACGTAAGACTGTCTGTCCCCCCACGTAAGACTGTCTGTCTCCCCACGTAAGGCTGTCTGTCTTCCCACGTAAGGCTGTCTGTCTCTGTCTCCCCACGT
>JAZEWT010000005.1:4686904-4711980 GCA_036362905.1 Mordacia mordax
CCACGTAAGGCTCTCTCCCCACGTAAGACTGTCTGTCTCCCCACGTAAGGCTGTCTGTCTCCCCACGTAAGGCTGTCTCCGTCTCCCCACGTAAGACTGTCTGTCTCCCCACGTAAGACTGTCTGTCTTTCCACGTAATGCTGTCTGTCTCCGTCTCCCCACGTAAGGCTCTCTCCCCACGTAAGGCTGTCTCCCACGTAAGGCTGTCTCCCCATAAGCCTGTCCCCACATAAGCCTGTCTCCACATAAACCTGTCCCCACGTAAGCCTGTCCCCCATGTAGCTGCACCTGCGCGTAACCATGTCGGCGCGTAACCCAGCTCGCACTCATGTGTGGGCGCCGTGCCATCGTATTGTGTGGCAGAAGGTGTCAGCTGGTACTCCAGCGACGAGGAGGAAGGGGGCGGTGGCGTGAGCTCCATCCTCAAGACGCTGAAGACCCAGGCCAAGCAGCGGCCGGGCGGCGCCACCGCGGCCCCCTCTGCGGACCCTCGCCTTCACAAGCAGCCGGCCTCCACGCAGTCGCAGGACCCGCGTCTCAAGCTGGCCGACCCTCGCCTCAAGCAAGCGGGTGAAGGCCCGGTGGGGTCCGGCAGCCGCGATCCGCGGCTAACGCACGGGGCGTCCGACCCTCGGCAGTCGGGCCGCGCGCTTAAGGACGCGTACAATGGCGGCGCTCGCAAGACGCCGTCGGCCGCGGCGGCGGCGTCGGCGGCGTCGACGCCAGGCGCCGACGACGAGGACGGCGAGCGGGAGCTGCGCGAGAAGGCAGCGGTGATCCCGCTGGATCCTGCGCCTGGCGCCCAGCAGCGTGACCCGCGCTCGCAACTCAAGCAGTTCAGCCACATCCGCACCGAGCTGTCGCTCTCCAAGCCTAACTTCGCTCGCCTCATCCTGTGGGAGCCCGAGGATCTCATCCCGCTGCCGGTGCCCAAGTCGGACCCGGCGCTCCCGCCGCTGCCGCTTCCCCCGCTCGATGCCCGTTTGCCGACGCTGGTGAAAGCGGCGGCGCCGGCAGTGCCGGCGGCCGGCGCGGACCCCCGTGTGCGCTCGCAGGTGGCGCCGTCCCCACCGCAGGACCCCCGTCTCGTCTTGCGCCAGACAAAGCCGGCCGACCCGCGGCTGAGTCGTGCGGGCGGTGCGGCCGAGAGGCCCGCGGATCCCCGCGTCACCAAAGGCTCGGCCGCGCCTGCCGCGGCCTCAGTTGGCGCCATCGCCGCCGCTACCGCCGCGGCCGATCCTCGGCTGTTGAAGCTGGCCGTGGTGGAGACCCTGGCAAAAGAGCTGCGGGCGTCCAGCTCGCCGGACCGCGCAGCGGCGACAGTGGCGCAGGCGGAGTCACCGACGACGCCGCTGGCGCCGTACGACCCGCGGCTCACGTCGGCCGTCGGGCAGAGCAGCATTGTTAGCTCCATCAATCTGTACGACCCTCGTGCACCGCAGCCCCCGGCCGGTGGTGCCGCCGACGTGGAGTCGGAGAAGGGCCAGGTGGATGCGGGTTCGGCGGCGGCGCCGCCGGACGGGGAAACGAAGCCGCGACGCTTCGTTATCCCCAAGACGAAGCAGCCGGCGGGCGAGGCGCAGGGCGACGCGACGTTTGTGCGCCGCTCCGTGCTCGAGACGATCAGCTCGGAGGGCTCGACCGACGCTCAGGACCGCTACAACACCTACGGCCAGACGCGGGCACGGCCCGCGACAGCGTCCGCGCAGCCCCCGGTGCAGCAGGGCGCCACGCACAACCTGCCGATGCTGCCCATGATCAGGCCGCAGTACGGCGTTGACCCCAGGCAGCCGAGCAAGCTCGCCCAGGGGCCACCCGCGCTGGCGCCGGACGGAGCCGACGGTCACGCCAAGGACAATGACGGCGAAGGTGACAGTGGCAACAACAAGGATAACGACAAGGGAACAATCAACGAACAAGACCAGACGTCGCTCAAAGATATGTTCAAGGCGTTTGACCCGACCGCGTCGCCCTTCTGCTAGGGCCGAGAGGCGCCGACGCTCGCCCCCTGCTCTGGCACGGACTGCACGCAGTCGGAGGAGCAGCTTGCGCCGTAGCTGTGTCTGGCTGGCGGGGGGCGTCCTATCATAGTACCGGACTAAGGTACCTAAGTGGTTCCGGTGTCTGGGTTGGGGGAGGCACTCTGCCACGGAGCTCAAGCAGCATGGTAGGGTGGGGAGGGTAAGAATGTTACTGTGAGGCAATGTGGGGGACCCCTACAGGGGATGATTCAGTCCCTTTATCCGTGCTTGTTCATATCGCAAATCGTTGGGGTGGACTAATCCCTACGCAGTCACTACACATGCTTGAGCTTTACTAAGATGGGGAGAGGTTCTGGTAGTAGACAGGAGGTGTGACCTCGCAGATTCATCACCTCCACCACCTCCCGACCAGCGTCACGGTCTGCACCGCTGTCAAACGAAACCACGACGGTGCGCCGTGAAGATACCACCGCGCCGCAGGAGAAGAACTAATGTCGGAGGTGGTCTCGAGGCGGCCCGCCGGGGGCAGTGGGTGCGAGAAGTGACGCCACCGCGAATGTTAATGAGACGACGATGTTCGGTTATGGGTTGGGAAGGCCGTTGCGAGTCGCCTTCTTCCCCGAATGTTGGTGGAGAGTAGCCAGGACATCCTCTCTCTGTTCCTCTTTGTCTTCTGCCAGTCTTGGTTGAGAGGGTAGCGTCAGGATAACCATTTGGCCATCGCGCGTTTATTCAGAGCGCTGCTAACTCCTGACAACCAGCGCCACGGTAAGGAAGCTAATTGATGCTTAAACGAGCCCGTCCCACCCACCCATTATTGTGAGTGACGTATTAACAATTGAGCACGAAATGAGTCACTCCCACTAGCCACAGCCATCACCCAACCCATAATTTGACGAAGTGTCACTGTTTTGACGATCACAATCCGATATTCACGACTCAATGATTATTTTCCCCATCTTATTTCGGCCATGTATCCCTTTATTCCGTTTGTACAATCCTATTAGGTGGATCCATTTATTCACGTTAAATTGATGTTTCACATTGTAAACGATCAAATTGTTACGTTGTCAGCTGCATGCATCACGAGCTTCACATGCCCTTTTTTCCTTAGACGCTTGTACGTAACTGCTCACACGCAGTGTTGAGGGACGGTTAATGGCCCTGGGTCAAGGCTTCAAACGCAAGCTCAGGTCTTTCCCATTTTACATGATGCACGAACATGTCCAGCACATTTTGTCAACTGCTAAACGAAGACCTGCCCAGGCAATGTGGGTTTCAGGCATTATTCGACCATAATTCACCACGATAGTAGTACGAAGGGAGGGGGGAGTCGGTAAAAGCAGGGAACATAAATGTGTCACCATAAAGGTACGGTACAATGATGGGATTTTCTACAGTATCCACTACGTCATGCGGTGCCACCTCCAGAAATGAGCCTCCCTTGGCTACTTTTCTACTCCCCCCCACTTCCAAGAAGGTCCAACAAAGAAATCGTCTACAGAAGGGTTCTGGGTCCCCTGCTGAAGAACATGACCGTATCAAAAATGTGGTTCATTTTCTGGAGTGAATGAAATCGCTGCTGTCGTGTTTCTGTTTTGTGTACAAAGTGGTGAAAACCTCAGGCCTACGTTGACTTTAGAGACTCGAGTCTCGTGCATTTATCTCTCCAAGTTTCATCGGCGATTTAAAGGAAGACGCAACCTAAACGAACAGCGCTTACCTCTAGTAGATGCAGCCAAATTCCTCGCTCCCGCGAACTGCCGCACGCCGCGTGCGAGGTTTTGTTAACGAGACAAGAAAACAATTAAAAGTAGGGGCGTTACTTGTGTTCCTTTGCTGTAGTTTTTGGACTTTTCAATGAAATAAGTCATGACATTTGGAGGCGTGCGGTAAAAGAAAATGTATTGTGCATTTAAAAGTGATTAGTGCATATCACGAAAGAAAAGAAATTCATCACGATTAAAATCAGTCATGAGCACCGTACAGTCTGCGATTATACGATTGGCATCAAATTCAGAATAGAGGCCTCTTAAGCTTTATTAAGCAACAAAAAATAAATCCTGGTCAGGCAATGTATTCTCGGAATATTCCCAACGACTTGAGTTTATTGATATAAAGAAAACACGCAACCATAATTGCAAATCTAAAATTCACTTGTAATTTTCCCCATTCAACTTAAAAGTGGGCAGCCAGGCATGCTGCTTGCTCGAAAAGTCCCATTCATGTATGAATGGGTGTGCTTTGGGGCATTTTAGTAACGATCTCTCCACTACTGCATGGCGGCGTCATCCATGCCGTGTGGCCGAAGCCTCGCACGATTTGGCACTGGATGAAAATCCGCGTGTTCATCTATCAATGTGAGCTTGCATCACCATGGTTTATTTGCCCAGTGTCTGAGCAATGTGACTGCAGTTAATAGTCCCAATCTTCGCAATGAATTAACTGCTCGCTACGGCAGAGATTTCATGATTTACTTAACAGCTATGACATGCTTCCGCTCGTTTTTCCACAGGACAGTAAATTATTCGTTTTAGTTCATTAGGCTTTCTGGACCAATGCGCAGCAGCACTTTCACGCATGGGTTTGAACTGTCATCGGCAATACGCTGTGTAAAGTTATATCGCTGGTTTGCAAGGTTTAGATGTGAGTGTTATTTTTGGGTCGCGTCTCCCTTTATAAATCAGCGATGTGTGGTGACTGGCCGCGGCCCCTTATGCGGGTTTCACGATTATACATCGTTTATTTTGTACCTTTCCGAACACATATATTTTTTTCATTTACCTTCGTAATCCTCGGTATGGTCGAAGTGGTCGTAACGTAGCCGTGTAATTTGGTAGTTTTTCCCGACGTAACTGCCATCCTGAGCGCTGTACAGAAACGCCGTGTGTATCGCTTGCGTGTGTTCTCCACGATGTATTTGAGACGGCAAGATGTACATAGCACACTTGGCAGCCGACAGCGCAACAGCGGGATTACGTCGCGCGTCTGTTAGCCGTGGTTCGGGGCGACACGAGTATTGAGAGTACGGCAGGGTCTGGCGAGGGAAGTGCAGTGTTGTTCTTGTTGGGTGAGAGGTTTCGGGATTTTTTTTTTTAGGAATTGGGGTGATTCGTTATACCGTACTTAACACAAAATATCGCGCGGGTATTTTTGTTTTCTATGATGTTATTTAGGTGTCTAAAAGCAAACTCCGTGTCTTGTGCGTTTTATGAGATTATGCAGCTTTTTACATAAGCGCCACAACCATGTATTTAATGTCTGATGATGACGGTCACGCCGGGGTCTGTGGCCCTTGCTGGCCGTCTTGTTATTGTTTTCTTTGTAACAAAATAAAAAAGTAAAAAAACCTACATGGTGCCGCGTCGGCGGCAAGAAATCCCGAGGCTCCATTCCGGGCTCGGGTGCCTTTCTGTTGGGCGTTTGCGCGCTATCTCCCCATGTCAGTATTGGTTTTCTCCCATAGTTCTAAGACATGTGGCCTTGGTGAAATGTCCTAATTAAATAGCCCCCTGGTGCCGTGAGATTGTAACTTGCTTACCCCTCCCCCCAGGACAACTGCTAAAAAGAGCTACACAGCTCAAAGCGTCCTAACAACTTTAAACGCGGAGCTGGAGAGGGCACCGCGTGCTTCTTGTTTACACGTGGGCGGTGCGCGCATGCGCGTCACGCACCGGGCGCTGTGCCTTCGGTTGCTCAGCAACGCGCGGCGTCAACAAGTGCGGGTGGCTCGGGAGAGGAGAGAGGAGGAGAGCGAGGAAGAGGGAAGGGGAGCGAGTAGAGAGGAAGAGGAGAGGGAAACGGGGAGAGAGGAGGAGGAAGAGGGAAGGGGAGCGGGGAGAGCAGGAGGGAAGGGGAGCGAGTAGAGAGGAGGAGGAGAGGGAAACGGGGAGAGAGGAGGAGGAGAGGGAAACGGGGAGAGAGGAGGAGGAGAGGGAAGGGGAGCGGGGAGAGGAGGAGGAAAGGGGAGCGGGGAGAGAGGAGGAGGAGGAGGAGGAGTGTTGGAAGATACGAGGAGCAGAAGCGAGACGCGGTGGGGGAGAGGGGGAGGAGGTGCGAGGCAGGACAGTTTACAGAGGAGGTGGACAGGAAGCAATGGATGGTAACGTGGGGCCCATGGAGAATGCGAAGTCACCCAGAGCTGGACTCCCGGAGTGAGAGTTACAACCACCACCACCACGAATACCGCAACAGCTGCCGCCGACTTCAACACAACCGTCACCGACCACTACAGCTGCATACAATCAACACCACGACAACAACCACAACCACTCACTACCAACACCACCACCGCTTTGCTGTTCCATGCAGACTGTAAATCCGCCTTCCGAGCGCCATCATGAACGCACACAGCAGCAGCCCCTGCACAGGGGGTTGGATGTAACCTTTACATCTCTTACGGGTACAGCGCTCGAATCGCAACCCCCATTCCCACCTGTACCGCATCGCCCGTTTGCGGTCCGTGCCGGTTTACAGTCTGCGTCGCTCTGCTGCGTGTGACTCCTCCACACTGCAGGTCAGCCGAGGACGAGTCGACGGAAGCCATCATCGGTCAAAGCCCAGTGTTCGAGATCCCCGGCGCCGAGAGTGAAGTCCCTGCTCCTGGAGACGAGCAATCCGGTGCCGCTGCTGCTGCGGAGGAGGAGGAGGAGGCTGAACGTGACGCCACGCGCGAAGGTGACGAGACCCAGCACCGGGCTCCTGGACGAGAGCTCCAGGCTCCTGAATTAGAGGATTCGGACCCCGGCTGGGAGGTGCCCGCGTCCTTCCGGAAGAACACCCCTCGTGAGGAAGACCTGCTCGTCCTGTTGGACTCTTTCCAGCGGCAGTACTCGCTGCTCTACCCCGATCGCCGCCCACTGCTGCTCTACCTGCCCAACGAGTGCGGGATGCGGGTGAGAAGCGCGCCCGGAGCCCCGTGTCAGAGCTTCGTGTGATGGGCGGCACGGGGCGCAGGACTTCTCAACCTTGTGCACCTCAAGGCCCACTCGGGTCTGGTCGCCACAGACGCCCGCAGCAACAGGGTCACAAGACATCCGGACCACCCTGTGGCGCTGTGGTTGCGCTTGGGAGCGGTGGTGCAGCGGTTAGCGCGTTGCGCTACGAAGCCCACGAGTTAGAGTCAGTCACGGCCAACACCGCTAACGATTTTATGAAACGGTCTTATCCGAGGTCGACTCGGCCTGGCTTCAGTTATTTAAATATCGCCATGTGGAAAACAATGGTGGCCAGGGTGTGGTGCTGGCCACCCACGCCCTCGTGTGCGACGCCAACCTTCTACGGTTGCCAACTGTCCCGTTTTCTTTTCCTGACCAGGATCTTACTTCTCTGGTTTTGTCCGTTTTTTAAGGCAGCTTTCTTGGAAAATCTGTACTTTTACCCGGATCAAGTCATTCGTTCAAAGCACGGGTCGTTTGCAGTTGCACGGGATTACAGTCCCTTCTCTTTACCCCGTGCACCGTGTGCCCGGTTTTGCAGTGAACCCCGAGCTGGCAACCCCTCCAGTATTCACGTGTGAGCGCTAACAGCACTTGTCCCCACCAGTTTTGTCGAGTTTACCTGCCCTTTGGTATTGCGCGCTGTTGCGTTGGTCAGTTTGGAAGTGTGTTGTGTCGCGGGAATCCCGCATCCAGAACTTGCAGGCTCACTGGGTACGTTCCGCTGTAATAATAAACATCTATCTGTCTAGTCACTCTAGTGTTAAAGATAGGAGCCAGTGTAAGGGATAGGAGCCAGTGTAAGGGATAGGAGCCAGTGTAAGAGACGAACCAGTGTTAGACATAGGAGCCAGTGTAAGAGACAGGAGCCAGTGTTAGACATAGGAGCCAGTGTAAGAGATAGGAGCCAGTGTAAGAGATAGGAACCAGTGTAAGAGACAGGAGCCAGTGTTAGAGATAGAAGTCAGTGTTAGACATAGAGCCAGTGTGAGAGATAGGAGCCAGTGTTAGACATAGGAGTCAGTGTTAGAGATAGGAACCAGTATTAGAGACAAGAGGTTGCAAGCAAGAAACAGGAGCCAGTGTTAGACATCGGAGCCAGTGCACGAGACAGGTAAGAGATAGGAGCCAGTGTTAGAGACAGGAGCCAGAGACACGAGGTTGCAAGCTCACGGAGTACACTCTGCTGTCATAAGACACACCTGTCTACATCTATCTTGTGCTGCACGTGCAGAAGTTCGTGTGCACCACGCTGCTGCCCACACTGCTGCCCTACCGTGACCTCTACCACTGGGAGGGCAGCGCCAGCTTCGTCTCGGACTACGTGGTCCCCGCTCTCCTAGATCCTCCGACGGCACTGGTGAGAATTCAGCTCCCGCACAGGGCCAGCGAACGAAAGATTTACATTTAATTTGAAAACAAGGTCAGTTCGTTATAAGTATCCGTTTAATCCTGTACAGGGTCGCAGGGGGCTGGAGCCTATCCCGGCAGACAGAGGGTGGAAGGCGGGGCTATACCCTATATGTGACAGTACGTTGCACGACACTTTCTTTGGGGCAATTTACTCAGCAGGCCATTAACCTAGGCAACAGCGTATCTTTGGACTGTGGGAGGAAAACGGAGTACCCGGCGAAAACCCACGTGGACACGGGGAGAGAACTCAAAAACTCCACACAGAAAGACACCTGAGCCGGGAACCGAACCCAGATATTCTGGCTGTGAGACAGCAGCCGCTACTCACTGCACAGCCACCATGCAATTCCCTTAATATCAGCTAATATTATAATTTCTTGTAACCCGTGACACGATACTTGCTTGGTGTTGAAGACATTTGTTCAAAATGCAGAACGAGTCGGAGGTGCGGAGAGGAAACTGCAGAGAGGTGTGGGGAAGGCAGCCACGCCAATTAGCCGGCGCCAACATATACCAGAAACTGCGTCCCCTATATTCTCATGTTATCGGCCAATTAATGAACGTCTTTTAGCTTGCGGGAGGAAACCCACGTAGAACAAGGGGAGAACACATAAACTCCACGTAGAAAGGCAGCTGAAGCAGGGATCGATGCGAGGATGTCCTTAAAGCAAACGTCAGCAGCTATTCTCTGTCCACTGCTAGGTGACGGCTTCTCTACACCATCGTAAAAATGACCCAAGTCTGGGAGTGTTCTCGGAGGTGTCCACGCAGCGTTTCTAGATGCTGGCTGTTTCTGGCAGCTGCGCCGCACGTGGCCTCTAATCCAGCCATCCAGCGTTGTGGAGGCAGCAGTGGAGCTTGGTGCATCACACGAATGCGGCGAAACTCCTGCGTGCACTGGCCGTCGAGATGCCCTGCCTTGGCTTGCGATCAGACGGCTGTGCAGCTTGTGTGGATCTATTGTCACGCGTTTCCGTCTGTTTGGGGATAGTGTTGCTGCACGTGTGGGGTTTTGTCTGGGTGCTCCGGTTTCCTCCCACGTATATCGTTTTTGGAACAATATTGTGGTGAGCTTGAGACTACAGTAGCTAAAAAAAACGTTATTGTTGATTTGCCGTTCTCATCTCGTTGATGGTGTGCCGTTCTCTCTGCAGTTCTGTGCAGCGCTTTGTGACCCTCGGGTGATTAGCACTCTAGAAATGCAATTATTATATGATAAATGTTACATGAAAGCATTTCCCAATATATGTATTAACACTGATAATATTGTATTTTTAAATTATAATTGAATGTCAGATCACATTTTACATGTCGTTCTGCAGCGATGTGTGTGTTTAAAAAAAAAAACATTTTTATTGCTGCTGACTTTCCACACAGAGCTGCAGAGAGGACGGCACGTCAACAACGACAGCACCAGAACGGAAAATCAGCATTGACCGATAACACCTTAATATATATTTAACTGCAGAGCTAAAATGATTCTTGGTATCCCCGGCTCCTCATCGCGCGCGGCTGCCGCTGCCCCCGCACCCTCCGCAGCCGACGCGGCTGACATCGCCGGTGACGGTTTTGCGGCGCCAGCGGGGCAGCTGCCTGGACATGAGCTCCCTGCTGTGCTCCCTGCTGCTTGGCGCTGGCTACAACGCCTACTGTGTGTGCGGCTACGCCGACCGGCCCACGTGCCTCGCCGACGAGTCGCGCACCGACTGCCCGCTCCTCTGCCAACCCGAGCCGGTGAGGGGCCGCGCGCGCGCTCTGGCGCCGCAGCCACCTCCAGTACGAACGGGCAGATCTGGTAAAAAATATACGCAGTGGTGTCGGTCGAACTGGCAAGATAAATGTCCTGACTAAATTACCTGCTGTAACTTGAGTTGACCCGCACATTATACTGGGAGTTCATAATTTCAGTAGTGTTGATTCAAGACAAACAACAATGATGATTGCTTCCAAAAGCTGTGTCGAGCGCTCCTCCTCTCTCCTTCGCAACATTTCATCCTCAGGCGTGTGATGACATTTTACCAATGCCACGGTCACAGAACGCCTGATGATGCCTCCCAACGTGCGAGGCGAAACGTCGCGAAGGTCAGAGGCGGAGCGCTCGACGCGGCTGTCCGGAAAGAGCAGCTTTCGGAAGCAATTATCACGCATTGAGCCGTGTAAACCTACATCGGTACACAAGCAACAGTTTCACTTTTCAGTGTCTGACCCCACCCGTGTGCGGTGGTGCGGTGGTGCGGTGGTGCACTGTGGTCAGGGTAATGCGCTTCGAACCCGGCGATCCGAGTTTAATTCCCGCTCACGGCCAACATCCAAATCAGTCCCGCGTCTCCCCGAGGTCGGCTCGGCCTTCAATGAGTACCTAGTGCGACGTGTATAACATCGGCGCTAGCAAGACGGGCATGGTGCTGGCTGCACCCTACCTCGTGTGCCAGACTCATAAGTGCTGCTCACTGACATCACTTGCGCCAAGTCTCTATTGCTGCTAAAATAATCTCATTTCTCATTAGTGTTGGTTTTCTGCTCTTCTTTGTCTTTCATTAATGTATTGTTGTGCATTCTGGAGTGCTGCTGTTTACTTTTATATCGGTTAGGGTTTAATTTATGCCCCTTATCGTTCCTCTAAGTTTGTTTTGCCCTTTGATTTTATACGTTGTTGCATTGATCAATTTGGACGTTTGTTGTGTCATAGGAATCCCGCATCCTGAGCTTGCAACCTCACTGGGTACTTCCTGCTGTTATAATAAACATCTATCGAGTGTTAGAGATAGAAGCCAGTGTTAGAAATGGGACCAAAGTGAAAAATTGGAGCTAGTATTAGAGATAGGAGCCAGTGTGAGAGATTGGAGTCAGTATTGGAGATGGGAGCCAGTTACAGATAGCTAGTATTACAGATAGGAGCCATTGTTAGGGATAACAGCCAGTGTTGTTTTGCAGGAATCTTGCACCCAGAGCTTGCAAGCTCACTGGGTACTTTCTGCCGTAATAATAAACATCTGTGTACACATGAGTGTGCGGGATCTTTGTGTTCGCCTGCATGAGCACAGCCGGTGCAAGCGGAGCCCGAGCGCCCGCCCAACAAGTACGCGGTGCGGCCCCCACGCGACCTGCGCAGCCACCATGAGGAGCGGCTGGCGGAACGCCGGCAGGCCGAGGAGCAGGCTGCGCAGGAGCGGCACCAGAGGGAGGAGGAGGCCAGCGCCGCAGTGAGTAGCGGCGTGCGCGGTGGGGAAGGCATGGGTGTCGATGGCGAGGTGGTGTGTGGGTGCCATGAGCGAGGAGAGCAGGAGGTGCATCTGCCAGTCGTCCGTCATCCCGTGTAGCAGCGAGGTCGGTTCCATGGCTTCTTGCCAGCAAACGAGACTTGGCACAAGCGACATGGTGACGTCACCGCCACCTAGAGGCGAATGGCGGTTGTCGTTGTGCCACGTTGGATGCCCTCGGATCCGAAGCCCAGCACTGACGCAGTGACATAGCCCAGCAGTAGTGCACTCGAAGCGTGTTTCAACGTTCACGGTTGGGTTCCCACCAGGCGCCCTGGTTAATATCGCGGCATGTGTTAAACGTAACAGTTCTATGCAGTAGACGTTCGAGATCCCGTGATAACAATTCGAAAGGAGTAGCAGGCCTCCATGTGCCGGTGTCACGGTCTGAATATGACGGGGGTGGTGGGGCTGATGCGTACGTCTATGTGAATATGGGTACACTGCCAACGATTATCTGAACCGGTCATGGCCTCCCTTAGGTCGACTCTGCCTCAAACGAGGTACCTGTTATGATTTGTAAATGACGCAAACATCTGCAGTTGCCACTCACTGACAACACTTAACCCTCCAGTATGTTAAGGCTATATGGGGGATCTTTGTCTTTATCTTCACAGGAGCGCGAGCGTGAGTCTCTGGACCCGCTACACGGCCTTCGTGTCCACTGCTGGGTGCTGGTGCAGCCTGGCCGGCGAGGCGTCGCCGAGGCCTTCTTCGTGGAGCCGCTGAGCGGGCGCTCCTTCGCCACAGCTGACGGACGTTTCCTGGGCGTGGAAAGCGTCTGGAACCACCGCAACTACTGGGTCAACGTGCAGGACTGCCGCCGCGGCTGCCAGGTGACGAGGCCGCCCGCGCGCGTCACGTGGCCTTGACGGCGGGCGAAGGCCGCGTCCGGGACGGGCCCGGACGGCGCGCGGTCGGGGACGATCACATTGTTACATTTTCAGTTTGTAATGCGTGGCACGGCACCCGTCCAGTGTCGAAGGTATGCGAAGGTAGAGCGAACGACTGGGAGGAACTGCGAGGAAGGGGAAGCATGCAATGTAAACCTCCTCTGCTACATTCACCACATTAACATGAATCGTGACGACGCGTGAATTCTTCGTCTCGAGGTGGTAATCGCTGAAATTATAAATAACGGTGGGAATGAAGATGACAGTGATGAAGGTGATACACTCCAAGTAGATCTATAACTATGCATACAAAACGTGCGTGCTGTGCATGAGTCGTTGCTCCTAACGTCGCCTAGTTTATATTTATGTTTTCAAGGCCACACGCAGCATTGACTCGAATCGTATTGAGTTTTTAATTGTATTTGAATCCTCGATTACAGTTGAACCATAGATTTTAATTGAATTTCCCATCGTGATTGTTTCACGGTTGTGTCGGCGACTCCCTGCGCATAGTAATCATCTGGACCTATTATTATTATTCCTATCACCATCGTCCTCATCGTCGTTCTAATCTCGCGCCATCGGCCGCTGCGTGTGCGCCGCGGAGGGCCGCAGGACGTGTCATTTGAGCTTCGCGACACGCGTGGCTGGGAGCCGCTGTTCCCCGCTGGCACTCGGCCACGCACGGCCGGCTCCGCTGGTCATGGTGCCTACGACGATACCGACGAGGAGGACGAGCAGAAGGAGGACGAGCTGCTGGGAAGAGACGACGATCTGGAGGTGAAGATGTCCGGTGATGCGGAAGCTGCAGCCAGAATTCTGAGGAGCATTTGGGGATACGTTTATGAATGGTTTAGAGTTAGAGGTTAGATAAAGTAAGATATTTTATCAGTTAAGAGTTGGGATACAATTAGGAATGTTTAGGAATAGGGTTAGAATTATGCGATTAGGAAAGGTTACGATTGTGTTAAATTAGGGATAGGGTTAGAGTTCAGATAAGCTTAGGGTTTGTGTTAGTTTAGGGATAGTGCTAGTTAGGAGTTACAGTAAGGTCAGGGTTCAGTGTTGAGTTAGGTTTAGGATTAGGCAAGAGTGAGGAGTTACACTTGCTTGCCGTTTGTTTTGCTGCAGCGAGGGCAGGAGCAAGAGCGGCCGGGATCAACGCTGCCTCCGTCCTGGGTGGAGAAGATCCAGCTGTCGCCCCGAGGTACGGCCCTGGGCACCGCCAAGACTGTGCCGCCGTCTCGATCTGTGCCGAATAGTCAATGAAGTCGAAAAATCGACAAAATTATAATCGCCTACTTTTCTTGGCATTGATTGTTCAGGGCAATTTAAATATTAATGCTGCTCGGACGTGCCTGTTTCCCAACATAAGCAAACCCCCTCCAAACCCTGTTCAGCACAATATGAGGTCCGTACACTCAGCTGCCATTCAACCAGCTTCTCAATTGTCGCAACTTGATAGGTTAAGTCCCGACACAATTGACTGCACATACATCCGTTATGGTAGTGTAGTGGTGCCATCTTACAGCAAGAAGATCCGGGGTTCGATTTTCTGCTCAGGTTTAGCCTGTGTGGAGTTTGCATGCTCTCTGTCTCTCCCAATGTCCACTTGGGTTTTTGCCGGGTATTTCGGTTTCTGCCCACTGTCCAAACACATGCTGTCAGGATAAATGTCCTGACTAAATTACCTCTGGCACCCTGAGATGTTGTAACATTCCCTGCTTTGCGATCACTCTGCTGTGGGTGCAGACTTTGAGCTGCAGTGCCCCGGGGGCAAGAGGACTGTCCAGTTCCGGCGAGCGCGTCTTGACAAGTTTGCGCCATTCCTTCTGCGCGAGGGCCTCGTGTCCCGCCTCTCTGTCTTTCGTGACGACGAGTGTGAGTCCGCGGGCGGTGCCCACTCACGGAACTTGACTGTGGTCTGTCAAGGCTACACGGGGAGCTTTAATCTTTGGTGACTGGAGGGCGTGTGCACCCAGGCGGTACAGCTACACCCATAGGCCCAAAGGGGTAGAGGCAACGGGTTGTGCTTGTGTGGCCGGGTCACATGATTGAGTCGGCTCTGGTTGTATAAATGTCGGTTGCGGCAACCGTTGCTGGCGACAATTGCTGGATAATGATTGCCCTAAAATTTACCCGAGTGGATCCGTTGCTCGTGCTGCCCGCACTGTTCTGATGCAGAAAGTCGTCGCCTGTGTGTTGGGGCTGGCGCAGGTACCCAGCTGGTGGAGGTAAGGGAGACGTACGGCCAGCGTAAGGATCGGCTGGAGCGCAAGCTGCTCAACAAGGAATCGGGCCTGGTCACAGAGTACTTTGCGCCCGGACGCGCCGACTGCCTTAAAGGTAGAGAAGGAGGAGAAGGGTGGCTGGGCCTCTCAGCATTGAGCTGAAATCCCACTGCCGGGCAACTGGTTGCTTGGTTAAGCCAGTTGCCTCCGTGACCCGGACCCAAATAAGCAGCGTGACGATAAATGGATTGACTATGTTCTCGTTATGTATTGGTTTATTTACCCATAGTGGTGCTAGCCTGTAATCCAGCATTGTGGAGGCAGCAGTGAGGGTTGGTGACTCACACAGAGATGTTGTGAGGCTCCCTTCCCATAGGTGTCGGGGAGCAGCCGTGTTCTAAGTTTCCAGAAGGCAGTACAGGAAAAATGTGGACTCCACCTGTTCAGGCAGTAGGGGATAGTGTTGCCCCCTCGCACGTGGGGTTTTTTTGGTTGCTGTTATTTCCTCCCACGTGTAATCCCTCATTAATTGGTAGATTACACCTTAATGTATAGGAGACCAAGGAGCTTGGGCAATTGTCAGTAGTGCTGGATTGCCACATGGCTTCTGCTGCCTTCCTTCTCATTTGTGGTTGCTTGTGACGCCTCCGAGTTGCCCTTTCTCTAAAAGCTTCTTCAGTTGACATTATTATTTTGACACTGTATAAAAATGCAGACGGTATTGGATCACGGCACAGCTAACATGGCACAGGCCGTACCTACTGATGCCGCTAACGCACCAGGCAATTTCCGACGGCCACGGCAGAGCACACGTTCGTGTCGCCGGCACCCGAGACGAAGCGTTTGACGGAGTTCTACAGCATGGCACGCGTGGATGGCCTGCGGCGCCGGCGGGAGACGGAGCTGGAGATGTGGGAGGAGTTTGAGGGACGCGACGACCGCCTGCGCGAGCGGCACGTGGAGCTGGGGCCGCGCACTAAACGCGCGGGTCCCGCCGGGGCCGACTCGCACTGCCGCCCCATCCTGGTGAGAAACTGCACTGCCGGGACTTGTGGTGAGATGTTGAGACTCGCGGTGAGACTCGCAGCGAGACTCAATGTAAGACTCTGACTCGTCGTCCTAGGCTATAGAAGTGTCTCCACGTGTCTCCTCTCTGCAGAAGGTGACCGAGGATTTTGAGCGGGACCCATCGCGTCCCGCGGACGAGGACCCGGCATGCCGCGTGTTCCTGTTGACGGAGGAGCGTGTGAGTGTGCTCTACCACCAGGATGCCGCGCGCATCACCCGCTCGCGCCGAGACTTCCTCAAGCCTCCGCGTGCCGCCGATGGAGCCATCGAACCGCCTGGGCCGGACTCTTACTCTGCCTACCAGGTGTGAGGATTCATCACAGCCATCGTAGCCATGCAGCTGGGCTGCTTTGTGGCCTGTAAAGTGGCCCTGAGAAGAAGCAGCAGGAACCCCTTGGGGTCAAAACTCTAAAAGTGGAGAGGGCAGTCATATAGCTATAGTGGGATTTGTACATCCGATTGTGATTAGTTTTGGTTAGTGAGGGGGGATTGTGACGCAGTTGTCTCCCTGCCTCAGGCGAACCCTACCGCTCCACAGCTGAAGAAGCGAGAGATTTACGAGATGCTCGTGAGGCTCATGGCAGCTGAGGAGAAGACTCTACAACTCGTACGGAAATCTGAGGAGGAGGTGACGCCACTCGACAGCCCGCCCCGTGTCCCAACCCACACCCCACCCTCTGCGTTTCCCACTCCACCCCCCCATCTCACCCCGTGTACTTGCCTGTGTCGTGTCACAATCTGCAACTGTGTCCCTGTGTCTGCCCCCCACCCCCCCCCCCCCGTGTAGGTGCGGGAGATGCTGTGTGTGCGAACGCAAGAGGAGGCGGCGAGCGAGCTCGTGGTGAACGTGTACGACACGCTACGCAACCAGCGCACCAAAGAGCGGCGCAAGCAGCTGGTACAACACAGCGACATCCAACAGCACAGCGTCCCCAACCCCATACCTGCTGAATGAGCTTGAAACACCATAAGATTCTCACGAATGTGTTAAGTAGTTGGTGTAACCGTCAAGGCTGACGCGAAGGCAACATGCTTATGCTACGTGTCACAGGTTCAGTTAAAGGCTAATACATCTCTATATGCAAAAGCTCTGAGCCAAACTGAGTTACCTGCATACCGGAGCCTCAGAGCCAGATTGAGACACCTGTGTATTAAAGGCTGAGTCAGACCGCCCCACACCACACTGTGCGTTTGCATGCGTGTCCTAGGAGCGATTGCGACAGGAGGAGCAGCGGCGCCGGGAAGAGCCCCGGTTGGACTACCTGGCGCCGTTCCTGGCGCGTCTGGGCAACCCAGAGGAGCTGACACGCCGGCAGGCCGAGTGGCTCCGAACCGAGTGCTTGGACGACCTCAAGCGCCAGCTCACGACGCAGGCCAACGTCATGCAGGAGCGGCTCGAGAAGGTGACGCCGCGTTGGTGTGCTGGTGGTGCAGCTAGTGCGCGGAGTTCACTGGCTTGACTGTCTCACCTTTCTGGCTAAGGGGGGGGGGGGAGAGACTGCAGTAAAAGCTGTCCTTGTGCTGCGCAAGGTAGTCGGTCCTATTGATAATGAAATCCATTTTTGGGTCAGGTCGCGTAAAAAAATATAAAATTTTATAACAACATTGGTCACGAAAGCCTTCGAGTTAAAGTAGATGCTATTGATGTTGATTATATTGGGGGCTGTCAATTCGACCTGTACATGAGTACGTGGTGTGGGGGGTGTGTACACATCAGCAACGGGCAAAGGTGGTTGAGAATGATGAAGGTCATGTCGCCTTCATTAATTACTCGCTAATAGAATTTGTCCCAACAGTCTTAAGACTACGTGGGGGTTCGTTGTGCCTTGGTGGCGGCTGTAGTTGATGGAGGAGCTGCAACGGCAGGAGGCTACGCGGGGCCCCGTGGGCCGTGCCGGGGAGGAGGAGCGCGACGCTGCTTGCGAGGAGGTGGCCTTCCGCATCGCCGTCACGGAGCAGCGCCTGCACAGGTGCGCGGCCCTGTCGCCCACTCGTCTGTCGCCGGTCACCACTGCTCACCCTCGTCACCGGCTGCAATCGCCCACCTCTGTCATTCGCCGTCACTCACTGGTTGCTCGCATCCTCACTTTTTCGCTCACCGCCCCCCCCCCTTACGTCGCTCATCCTGTGCGGTGGAGGTTCACAGTGTGGGTCTCACCACAGGCACAAGGCCGCGGCGCCACACGTCTACGTGGAGATGGAGCGCAGGCTGCAGAGCGATCCCCGGCTCTCGGCTGTGCTTCAGGACCAGTGAGGCTCCGCTCCGACTCAAGCACACACAAATCTCCCAACTATAGAATCAAAGAACTTGGGCAATTGTTGCTGGTTCTGGCTGCCTTACTTCACCTCCATGTGAAAACTGCAAATCAAGTAAGACTCTCATCATAGGCACAACAGAGCAGCAGTTGAGTGTTTAGTTTTTATTCAGTTCTCTTAAGACTCAACACAAGCAAATGTTCAAACACAAAGAAGAGAAGTAAACAGAATGAGTTGACGAACAAGTGAGAGCACTGGAAATGCTTTAACACCCCATCCAAATCCATAGCTGAGGTTCGATAAACATTTAAGGCTGTAATGTGTCACCAACTGGGAACGTGCAGTGTAAGTATGAGGTACAAGTGACATCTCAAGTTTTCACTCATTCATTTACTCCACTGAGCCAATGATCAGCCCTGGCTGCATCATCTTCATGCACTCAGCAGGGAAGATCATTTAAGCGCTCTCGTCAGGTTAGACAAAGCAGTAAACCAGAGTATATTCTCCCACTGTTCATACCACCTGGGATGGCAAAAGCTTTTGGAGATACCATTGTCTTTGTGGCAGCCTCCACATTAACTAAACAGTACCAAACAAGATCTCATTTGGACTGGAACGAGCCAGCTAACCTATGGTACTGGTGGTGAGCTATGTGCAATTAATAACCTTAGGCCTACGTAATAACTAACTGGGATTACCATGCCACCATTAAAGAGCACATCCTCATGACGCTTAAAGTTACTCATGCCACATGCTATTTAATGAAGGAGTCCATATGCGAAAATTGACAAGTGAATCAACATCCCAGGGCAGGAATCTCTTGGAAGGTGAGTATTCTGAGATGGTCCTGCAGCATTACCACCGTCATTAACGTTACGATCTGTAATTGGCCATCAAATAAGATTGGTCCCAATAAAACCTTGTCATTTAGGGTTGCATAAAACTCCTAGACTAGCCCTGCATAAGCGTTAAGGATTATTAAATACAAAAGTTCAACACAACTTTGCCCAAAAAGCTAGGTAAATATTGATACAACACAAAAACAACAACATTTTAAATACCGCCAAGCTATTGCTCAGACACGTGGAGCAGTTTGGTACCAGCAGGTCTGTGTGGTACCGCCCCACCGTGGTAGATGTGGCTGTAGAAGCAGTTGCACACAGGCCGATTGGTGCCGCTGCTGGTGTCAGACGCTGGGCGCCACTCTGGATGTGCCGGCATCGGCCAGCAGGGCTGCGTGAATGCTGTGGACGATGCGGGTGAGGTGGCGCCACCCGCATGGCACATCCCTCACCGCACGGCTCACCTGCTCTATCAGACTGGTCCCACACATATGCCGGTTAGTATTGGCAGTAGGCGTGAGTGATTACTCAGTTTCAAACTCATCCATTCTGTGGGTGCTTTTTTGCCACTATAGTATAGAGTTGTAAGAAAGAAGAGGCTTTACCCATTTTTCTGGCAAGTGTTTAGTTCTTAAAAACACCAAATAGACACTTTCGTAAAGTCTCGAGTTTGCAAACACCACACAAGTTTGTGGTAAAGACTGCAAATAACATGTTTGATAATATATACATTGGCCTTGAAACTGATGGGCCAAGTTTCACATGCAGGCCAATCATTAAAATGGGTAAAACCTCTTCTTTCATCTATTCTGTTAATTATTTACACACTCACCAATTCATCTTTTCAACTCATTCAAACTAGTTACCAATAAAAGCTATTTTTGGGTCAGGTCACGTAGAAAATTATAAAATATTGTCGTTTAATCCTACCGACATGGCCAATCAGTAAGGGGTTGTCACCTGAACAGAAAACGCGCCAATTCCTTTACCATCTCAGCACACCGGTGTGTTGAAAAGCAACCCCACAATATTTTACAAAAAGATATATACAACGTTTCACTGATAACTACATTCAGCATCATCAGGCACCCACGCCAAACCTGGGCAGGCTGATTAGACGGTACCGCTTCCAGGTCTGTTTATATGGACATCGGGATAACTCGTAAACACTACACAGAAAAGCACCCAAGACATCCTTATCTATAAAATGTGGCTCATGTGCCTCATCGCACTAGGAAGGAGGGGGTGAGGGTGGTAGCGTGAGAACCTGGGTTTGCCAATGAGGAACCGAACTTCAAACTGTAGCTGTGTGAAGGGGTAGCCAGCCTGAAGCTCAAAGTCGATTTGGAACTTGCAGAAGGCCGGCAGGCTGGAGAAGACGCAGCTAAGCCTGTGGGGACAATTACATCGCACGATTTCCCCACGTCAGAGATAGTTCAACGGTGAGCAGTGGACGTCCCATCATCGCTGTTGCTAGAGTTGTAGTGATTCACCCACCCAGCGAGTCGGTCGTCACGATGAGACTACATTCAGCAAGAGCAATGATGGACAGAGTTAGAAGATACTGAAGAACGTGAGGCTCTGCACGTGATTATCAGGGCTTTCGATACAGGTAACAGGAGGCAAAAAATGGTGGTGCGCAGCTTCCATAGCTGCTGCTGGGGTCATGAATCGACATTTGGAAAGCATTTATAAGAAGTTCTGTCAAGAGCTGCTCTTTCAGGATAGCCATGTCTAGCGTGTTGATGTCGGTAATTAAAGCTCCATGTACTGTATGAGAATAGCTGTGAAGAGCTGCTCGTTTGAGAAACACGCCAGAATGTTAAATTGATTTGTCAATTAAATTCGTTTGCCTTATTGATTTACTCACGAAAAACATGTACAATCATAGTTGTGTTGTACGACGAGGATTTCTGGTGGGTCTACAGGGACAGTGATATTTTTAATATTTGCACGATGTCGCAATAAAAAAAAAGCTGCACGTCCAGGATAGTAGTGTTTAGCGTTCCTCATCTCTCATCACAGCTATCTCGAATGAGCAGATCTTGAGAGTAATTCTCATACATTGAGCAGTGGAAACCTCCATCAACACAATCAGCGATGATTGGCGCAACATTCCGCACGCATCGGAAGCTGGAGAACCGACATCAACAGAGTTGACCGGAGCTATCACCTACACCCCCCCCCGCTCCACACCACGTGGGCAACACGCCTCGCTCGCGACCCGACTCCCGAGCGGCACACCTGAGTCCGTCGACGGACAAGCGCACGAGGCCGTAGCGCAAGCCTGAGCCCAGCAGGAAGCACAAATCCTCGTCCAGCGCCCGCACCCTCTCCGCCACCAGCGTCAGCTCGTGCAACATCTGTGGCTCCACAGCACAGGGGGAAAGCGCTTCGTACAGAACGAGTCGCTGCCCGCATTTGCACTTGCTGGTACCGCATGAGGTGGCTTAACGTCAGCGGTTCCACTTTCTCAATGTTGTCGGTAACAGTGAATTAAGTGGTAGCCACTTGAAATTAGTGGGTTGTTAAATGATTCACTCTCGTCAGTGATACAAATCGGGATTACTCAAAGTGTGTTACCTTGGATCAAGGGTGCATAACATATGGAGAGCAGAACAGGCCCAACCTGGCAATATTTTATTCGGTCCATAAAGAATAACAAATTATATTGTATTGAAAACAATTTGATATATTTTTGGCCTACGTTGCAATCCACTTGTATTTAATACAGTCCTATATCTCTATAGCTTATTTTAATTGTTTTGTGTGCCTGAAAAACGAGGGTTCTGGAGAGGGCGTGGGGGTCATGATCAGTTTGCGGCCCTGTCTGATGATACTATGTGAAAATTGCCCTCGTGAAAAATAAGTTGTGCATGTCCGCCTTAGATGATATCAACTTATGCTGTGGCCCATGGACTTCTCATATGTAGTTTTTGGAGTTTTTTGCATTGATTTGCTTTCAAAAATTGTTCTTTCTGGATAGTCATGCTGAAATAACAGTGCTTCACCTCCAACGTGAGAGGTGAAACATCGAAGGAAAGAGGGGGAGTGCGTGACACGGCTATCTCGAAAGAAGAGCTTTGGAAAACAATCATCCTAGTTCTCTCGCTCGCATGCACAATCACATGGCATTGTTGGGTGGGTGCAGTGCCGATGACCGCACCTGCGGAAGGTGCTCGCTGCTGCGGTGTCGCGCCGCCCACGTGCCGTGCTCGCCCAGCTCCGCTGAGAGAAAGCGCTGGGGGAGGCCGGCTGCTTCAGTCCACGTGGAATCTGTGTTAATCACAGGGTGGAGTGGGGGGGGGCAGTGGTGTGCCAGGTGGTAGCAGTCGGCAGGGTGAGGCATTGGCAGATTACGCTGCCATATGACCGCCTTTTGTCATACATTCAATGATGTAACACGGTGAGACAGGGGCTTGTGTCCATTACTGCCGTACCATTCTCTCCGCAGCTCTGTGACCCTCGGGTGAAAAGCGCTCCAGACATGCAATTATTATTATTAGTATTACGCCTTGTGAGGATGTCACGTGGCATTCACCGCATGATGGGAGGATCAATCCTACGGTCACAATCGCACTCTTAGTAATCTACCAGTCACCTTGTGTGTGTGTGTTACTCAGCCTAGGTGTGTACGTACAATAGCCGCGTGTTATGTGGGTTGCATCCTTCATCTGGTGCGATGAAATTAACTGGCGTACCCACAGGTTCTAGGAAAAGGTTGCAAGAGCCTGCGACAGCTTCGAGGAGGCTTTGATCCAACAGTGGATCGATAACAGAGGATGATGCTTGAATGTCTCACCGTCGAGTTGCCACGTGAGCTGAATGTCGGAGATCTCTCGTGCAGGCTGCCCGACGAACACCAGCCCGTCTGGGTGAGAGGGGGACACGGCCCGGGCACCAAACATCAGCGGTTCCCGTTGGCACAGATGTAAAAATGCATTCGTCTTGCCTCTATGAGTCCCAGTCAAGATCATTGAATAATAAATAAAAGCACAATGTGCTTTAGCTTGACTCAGTCTCAAGTGTAACTTTACAAATTTTAACCGTGCCCTAGTCTGGCTCTCTTAAGCCTTTGGCAATAACACTACACCATAAGAATGTTTGCTTCCGTCAGGCACTCGTGCATTATTCTCACAACTTATGCATAGGACTGCATGCAGTACATGTGCAATAACTGCTCATTCCCATAGATGCGTTCAAGTGTGGACACGAAATATAAAACAGTACAAACTAAGGTTCATATCTCATATTCGTTCACTTTATGATAAGATACTGTACAGATAAGAGATTAAATGAATATTTGTCTCGCATAGTTTTTGAATCGTATTCCCTTTTGAAATAAAGTTCTCCTACCGACACGAACCATTACCACACTAGCCAAGCAGACATGAGTACAACATATGCGCCTCACTCGCCAACCACCATCCAGTATTCACACTCTCATTGCCCTTAACCCTGCAGCGAACCCACAATCTGCCGCTCTCCCAGGACTCCCGATTCACAGTCCATTTTCTCTATCCGTGTACCGGTGTTGCGGTGCCCAACAGCACCAAACTTACCGATTCGCTTGCCAAACGTGACTTTCACCTCCAGCGATCCGTACAGAAACAGGAACACGGCCCTGTCCTCCTGCCACCACTGCAGCTCCCATGCCGTGAGCCTGCGACGAATTGGTACAATTACTATAATCACCAATACAGCCACCGCCACTATCGGCGGATATGAATGTGCCGAGGCTCAAACCTGTGATAGTCGGAGACGCTGTGGACGGGGACAAGAAGCTGCTGCTCCTGCTCACGCAGCTTCTTGGCCACCAGGTTCAGCTCCTTCTGGCGCTCCCGCTGCAGCCTGCAGAACAGGCCCGACGATGCCATTCAAAATGCGCCACCCGCCACGTGTGCGCACACATCAAATGACGAGCAGTGGCACAGTAGTTCGTGCACTGTGCTACGAAGCCGGTGACCGGAGTTCAGTTCCTGTTCACGGCCAACGTTGAGAAGGTCCCCTAGGTAGACTTAGCCGTAAATGCATATCTGGGATGGTGTGTAAACATCAGCAATGGAGAGACATAGGTGGCTGGGCACCAGCTCATGTGCTGTGCCGACCTTAACGTGTTGTCTAAATGCACTTGCCCCAACAGCCCGTTTAATGGATACAGGGAAGATCTTAGTCTTTGTTGTGCCAACTGATAACGATGCTTTAATCATGTAGAATGTCACCGTACAAAGCCTACTGAATGAAGAGGCAGCAGCTGCCTCGCTACTGACCCTATTTACCTTTTCACTTCCTTTTTCTCATTTGCCAGCTGCGTCAATTCTGAAAAAGAGCAAAAACTATCGTAATGTTTACATCACACTCCAACCCTGACACTCCCTGCGATGCAGCTCTAATCAAATCGTCGGCTTTAACACCTAATTTCTGTTATCACCGACGAAGACTTTTAACTCGTGTGGGACCGCTCCGGACGCGGGGCCAGGTGTGTCTTTACTTGATAAGAGATGCTTGATTTGTGAGCTTGAGTTATGGGTAGCAGACGGCACACGTGTCTACTGACAACAGCCGTTAGCCCTTTGATTTGTGAACTTAAGAGGAGAAGAGGGCACTGGCCATATCCGGAGCACTCCCGTGACGGATAGCGCTGCAGCGGTGAGCCGGGCACTGTACCATTTTTCTTCTCAAGCAGCAGGGAGCGGCTCGGCACCGGCTCAATGATGCAGTCCTCGACCATGCGGGCATCATCTGCAGGGCAGCCATAATAATAATAATTGCATTTATAGAGCGCTCTTCGCCCGAGGGTCACAAAGTGCTGCAGAGAGTTGCGATGGTTTCACGTGAACAGGGGACGCAGAAACTATTTGAGTTGCACCTTCATTGCGCCATGAGTGTTGAGCATGGCGTGATGCATTCATGGCATCACTATCATTCATTCAATGTGATTATCAGGCTCACAGTGTGTACACTAAATTGCAAGTGTGTCCGAGAAATCCTCAGCTGTGGCACACACATTTTTCAGGGGAATTGTCTGATTTGGGATAATACAAAACGCAGAAAATTAACAGCAATAATTTGGATTCATGCAGAGCCTAAATGCGACCACATCTCAAAACGGTGTAGAGCAAGGTGAGAAGGGAGGTGTAGTGGAATGCAGAGATGGGACTTGAGTGAGATGACATGGGGGAGGTAGGCAGGGG
>JAZEWT010000005.1:4744373-4767183 GCA_036362905.1 Mordacia mordax
GTCACTGCATGATAGAGGAGTGTCACTGTATGATAGTGTCACTGTATGATACAGGAGTGTCACTGTATGATAGAGGAGTGTCACTAAGATAGAGTGTCACTGCATGATAGAGGAGTGTCACTGTATGATAGTGTCACTGTATGATAGAGGAGTGTCACGGCATGATAGAAGAGTGTCACTGCATGATAGAGGAGTGTCACTGTATGATAGTGTCACTGTATGATAGAGGAGTTTCACTGTATGATAGAGGAGTGTCACTGCATGATAGAGGAGTGTCACTGTATGATAGTGTCACTGTATGATACAGGAGTGTCACTGTATGATAGAGGAGTGTCACTAAGATAGAGTGTCACTGTATGATAGAGGAGTTTCACTGTATGATAGAGGAGTGTCACTAAGATAGAGTGTCACTGTATGATAGAGGAGTGTCACTGTATGATAGTGTCACTGTATGATAGAGTAGTTTCACTGTATGATAGAGGAGTGTCACTAAGATAGAGTGTCACTGCATGATAGAGGAGTGTCACGGCATGATTGAGGCACGTTACTGAATGGTAGGCAGTTGCCACTGCAGATTAGCGAGTGTCTGTACATGCCAAAAGCAGCGGTGGTCGACCGAACAGACTCTGTGCATTCCTATAAGACTCCTGCCTCAAGTGACCCGGTGGCTCAGAGGTCAGAGCACTGATCCGACACCGCCGAGCGCTTGGGTTCAAAGCTGCCCAGCGCCCTCCGGATTAAAATCGAAATCCCGGGCGCGGCGAGCCGCACGTCTCCGGGCTGACCTGCACCTCCGTTGGCGCTCCGGACGGGCTCTGCGTGTCGCGATCTGGCGCGGTCGCGGGCACAAAACTGCGACACCCACGCAAACAAAAAGAAAAAAAAACCCGGTCAAGTATATGAAACGGGGTCTCGTTTGTCGCCGGCTCGATCACGCCGGCGGCCGGCGCAGCACCGCGGTGGGATTACGCAAACGTGGCCGCGTTGGCTCCCAGGGATATCATGTCGCGCGGCACGCGGCGATCGCTAAGAGGGTTATGCCGACTGCGAGCGTTCCCGCGGGAAGCCTGATTTTTTTTTACATTGGTAACCAAACAAACCGATTGGGGAGAGACGCGGTGGCATAGTGAGTAACGCGGTCGCCTCGCAGCAAGAAGGTTCCAAGTTCGGTTCCCTGCTCGGGTGCCTTTGTGTGTGAAGTTTGTGAGTTCTCTCTCCCCGTGCCCGCGTGGGTTTTCGTTGGGTATTCTGGTTTCCTGCCACCGTTCAAAGACACGCGCTGCCGCATAGGTGAATTGGCCTGCTGGGTAACTTGTCCCAAAAAGTGTGCTCTGCGATGTACTGGCGTCACATCCTGGATATTCCCCCGCCTTGCATCCTCTGTCAGCCGGGTTAGGCTTCAGCCCCCCATGACCCTGTACAGGATTAAGTGTGTGTTCATAATGAATGAACAAATCGTTTGGTGATGGATGTTGCTGCACTGGAAATAGTGCACGAATAACAAACAAAAAAACAACAGAACTCGACTAATTTATCAACTACTTTGCTTCACAGCAAATGTCCCGGTGGGAATGCGCATTGGCAGTGCAGAGGAGGTGAGGGATTTTGGAGAAAAAAAAGCTTTGGATCCAATCTCCGCTAAGCCTCTTAACATGGAAGTTCAGGGCACTCATCCAGGGCCGAGGATGTTCAAAGCGTTACCACTGACAAATTAGGCCGTGGTAACGCGTCGGCTTGCAAATCCTTCTAGTCGCCCCCACTGCACACTGGGAAATGGCTTAGTGTCACATGTTATATCCATTGCGTTTTTTTGTGGATTTCATGTCCAGTAGGAGACGGCAGGCTGGCTAAGCAGTGATTATATCTGCACTTCTTACAAAGAAAGTCCTGCACCAAGCGGTTTGATTCCTGCCACACGTGCCCTTCTATGTGGAGTTTGTGTGTTCTCTCCTCCTCTTCTGCGTGGGTTTCCTCTGGGTTCTCCAGTTTCCTCCCACAACTAAAAACAACACTCATTGATTGGATCATAATATTGTTTAAAGCCAATGTTTGGAAAATGTTGGCACCGGCAAATCACGTGGCTGTTTTCCCCCCGAATGTGTGATTTCTCGTGCCTCTGAGACACTCTGAACAAATATCTTCGACATTGAATATGTACGCTTTATCAATTGAATTACGTATTATCATACTGGTCGTGCCACTTGAGTTGTTTCCTGGAGATGCTCAGCAGGAAATGACGAATGGGATTCATCCATTGAAGTCACTTGTCATCCTCTCAATGTGTGCGTGGACGCTTGCGTGCATGAGAAATAAGTACGGACAGGCCACGGGTTACAAGCAGTTTCCGCTCCTGAGTTCATTTGTTCGGAGTCAGAACACTATATTTAATGTTACACACTGCTGTATACGGGCAGCACGGTGGCCCAGTGGGTAGCGCTGTCGCCTCACAGCAAGAAGGGCCCGGGTTCGAATCTCGGCTCGGGTGCCTTTCTGTGTGGAGTTTGCATGCTCTCCCCGTGCCCGCGTGGGTTTTCGGCGGGCACTCCGGTTTCCTCCCACAGTCCAAAATACATGCTGCTGCATAGGTTAATTGGCTTGCATACTAAACTGCCCGCAGTGCCCGGTGATGGACTGGCGTCCAATCGTTGGTATATCCCTGACTTGCGCCCTGTGTCTGTCAGGATAGGCTTCGGCTCACCACGGCCCTGTACAGGACTAAGCAGTTTCTGACAATGAGATGATATGAGTGCTGTATCCGGAGCATTAATGCACTCAATGCTTCCAGGATTTGGATATCATCGCGCAGGAGATGTGTATAATTCATGCAACCTAAAGTCGGAACGCAACATTTAATCACATCTTATCGGAGCTCGTTCTTACATCGGTCGTTCGTAATTGGGAGAAAATAATAATAATAATTGCATTTAAGGAGTGCTTTTCATCCGAGGGTCACAAAGCGCTGCACAGAGCTGCAGAAAGAATGGCACGTCAACAACAATGACAGAGAACGGAAAATCAGCAACAATAACGTTTTGGGTTTTTTCTTTTTTACAAATGCGATCTGTGGAGAGAACGCCATGTCAACAACAACATTAGAACAGTTCAACTGAAAGTAAAACAGTAGCGATAAATTGTAGGACATAAAGTCAGCGTCAAAAATAAAAATGAAAAAAAAAATTCTTCAACAAACAAGGAAGGAACACATGCGCAAGTCGGAAGAGAGCCAACATCTTGGCACGACAACACTGAGCCGCATCAGCAGTCTTAGCCGGAGCAAGGAATTTTATATCGTCGAGTGCACTTCTCGCTCACTCCGCACCGCGGTTGCGTCTGCGGGTATGCAGGGCATCCAAACAGGAGTATGAGATGGAGCAGAAGTGGAGGAGGTCGTGCATCCTGGAGCCCAGGACGACGCAGGAGGAGGAGACGGAGACGGAAGAGCTGTGCAGAGACAGGCAGTCTCTGCAGAGCGCCGTCCATGTTCAGGTCTCAGCTTCACTGTTTATTTCACGTGGCCTGGGGAAGCGAGGCGGGGGTAATTCTTTACGAGTGTGGTAACTGGAGCACGTTGGCATTGAATAACCTAGTCGTTCTCAAATTGTGGGCCGTGGCCCACCGGTGGTCTGCAAGGCAGTGTGAACAACTATGCCGAGCTGTACCATACATCTTATCGGCTATAGATGCTCAGCCGTTTACAACTCAAGGCACCACGTGGCCCCCTTGGCTCTAGTCTTCACGGACCACTCGGTGGTGCTGGCGGCCCACTGATGAGAGCAACCCAGTGGTTGTGATTGGCGTTTATTGGTTCATGTTGATCTGCACAATGATTTGGGGGTTTAACAGAGAACACCCGGGTCAACTCACGACTTCCCTGCAGAGTGGAGGAGTTCAGGTTACCAGGGTAGACATTGGCATGGCAGCAAGCGGCCGGCGACCAATGAGAGGTCCTACAACCAGATGGGGGTGATGATGATGCTTTTTGGAACGGTCTTTGAAGGACGAGTTGACTGTGTGACAAGTCCAACACCTCAAGCCAGGTGATTTTGTTGATGACAATGAGATTGTAAGAGTGGTCCTTAAAGAAATGCTAATGGACGTGACAAAGTGAAGCCTGCACCACTGGGCACCTGCTTAATTACACGTGTGTATTGATGTAGGTTTCCACGGCTCGACTTGCGGTGAGAACTACTCTGAAAAGCTGCTCTTTCGGGATAGCTGTGTCGAGCGTTCCTCCTCATTCCTTTGTGACGTTTACCAAAATGGGATGCAAAACGTCACGAAGGAGGGAACAGGAATGCTGTATACGACTATCCCGAAAGAGCAGCTTGTGAGAGGAATTCTAATCGTGCTGCTGTCTCGGCCTAGGTCAGTGAGTGCTGTGCAGACGTGCCGGGCCCTAGCAGTGGACGCTGTTCCGACATTCCGGACGAGACCCTTGGTGCAATGGGGCCACCCCAATCCCAGGCCACCGGTGCATCACCTGCACCACCGGCGGCGCAGGATGGTCCACCTATACCCGGTCAGTTCAAAGTAGCTGCGTTATCACGACTTTCCACTCCTGGTATTGTTTGCGTGTCGTGCGATAAAGACTCTATTTGGAACCCTCAAAGAGCACCATGGCCCACGTGACGAGACCGGCTACTGAGACCTTTCATGGGATTTCTCATCCTACGAGTGGCCCTTTATGCTGTACTGGGCACACTTCCCCACACACTAGGAGATTCTCACGTGAAATTCAAACCGATATTTTTTATTCTCAGAGCTGGAATTTACCCAAGCAACAAACCACATGTAATGTAATTGCTTTCGTACACTCATTTGGTGATTGGGCTGAGACCGAATCTATCTACCGCACTGGAGAGCCCGGTTAATTCACGGGTGGCTGAAACCCAGCTCCACTCTCGCAGCACCAGCTCAGCGCACCGACCTCTGAGCCGCTCGCCAACACAAAACATAATCCCTCGTAAGACAGCTCCATCAACACGATTTTCCCTGGTTCACTACTGTGCGTCGCCCTGGCCAATCACTGGCAAACCTACCATCCAATCAGATATCAGCTGCTGTGCAGGGGTTCGGCTAAATAGCACTTGAATAAGTGATCACCAAGCACAAACAGGTTGTTACAGGGCAACGGGGGTTACGTAGAAGACAGCAGAGTGTAGCAGCATCCATGGTTTTACTGCACTGCCATGCCACTCTATGACATGCTCTGCAGCGTAGTGAAGTATGATCTAGAATTTTATTGGCACAAGGGGACATACGTGCGCCAGCTTACGTTCGAGACTGCACTCAACGTGCCCATTTGCGATCAGCAACGCGTTTCCAACCGAAGGCATTCTCTGTGTTGGCAGGTGGAAGTCAGACATCCCAGGTGCCTCTGCCTCGGGTGCCCTCCGAGCCTGCAGGCGGGGTGGGCGCGGAGAAGCAGGGGCGACCGGGCAAGCCCAACGGGGCCTGCGCAGTGGGCAAGGCCCAGGCCTCGAAGCCGCACGGGACGAGGCCCGAGCAGGCGGTCGGCTCCACGAAACACGTAGGCCGAGCAGCGTTCTGTAACATCCGAACCTCAATCCACGGCGGGCTGCCTTCGCAAACTACCTTCGGGCAATCCCCGGGTTAGGAACCGCTCACGTTCGTGAGTCAATTTGTTTGCAAGTCAGAGCACGATACAGTGATTTTAAAGTTGTACTGTAGCGTCTATGGAGCAGTAATGCGCCCGATGCTTTCACGATTTGGAAATTTGCACGCACTTTGTAGATATGTATTGTTTATAAAGCTTAGAGTCAGAACACTATTTAAGTAATCCTGTACTCATGTAGGTTTTTAGGTCTCGATGCATAATGATTGTTTTCCAAGGCTGCTCTTTCAGGATAGCCGCGTCGAGTGCTCCTCCTTTCTCCTTCGCAATGTTTCAGGATGCCTGAGGATGCCTCCGAGGGTGGCGAAACGTCGCGAAGGAGAAAAGAGGCGCGCTCGACACAGCTCTCCTGAAATAGCAACTCTTACAAACAACTGTTAAGTGATAGTCAACCGCATGCAGAATACAGCATACTGCATGCAGTATACAGCGTACTGCATGCAGTATACAGCGTACTGCATGCAGAATACAGCGTACTGCATGCAGAATACAGCGTACTGCATGCAGTATACAGCGTACTGCATGCAGTATACAGCGTACTGCATGCAGTATACAGTGTAATGCAATTAACAATATATGTCGGAGCATGTTAGAAAGTTTGAGCATTCGTAAGTCGAATGTTCATAAGTCGAGGACTGCCCATATAACCTCACATGGCACACCTCCACTATTCCAGGTACCATCAATCTCTACTACTGGGAAGCCAATTCTGGGGGTTTTCGGGATGGCTCAGATATTCAGAACAAACCAGCACCTGCTGCAGTCTGTGACCAAAACTACTATGCAGACAGCGGCAGCTAATAATAATTATATTTGCATTTATAAAGTGCTTTTCACCCGAGGGTCACAAAGCGCTGCACAAAGCTGTGGAGAGAATGGCATGTCAACACAACAACATCAGAGTTGATCAATTAGAGTAAAATATGGCTATAAATCAATGAAGGACATAAAATAAAAGATAAAATAATTGTTAAGTAAGTAAAGGAAGGAAGAAGTGTTCCTGAGCAGGCACAGGTCAGCAGCGAGCCATCATCCAAATACACTGCAGTGAGCAGCATAAACAGTCCTTACAGAACAAAGGAGCTGTGAGATGGGCTTTGAAGGTACCCAAGGACCCAGCTGACAGAATTTACAATGATGATTGCTTCGAAAAGCTGCTCTCTCGGGACAGACGCGTCGATGGCTCTCTCTCCTCTCCTCGTGACGTTTCGCCTCACACGTTAGAGGCATCCTCAGGCGCGAGAGAGAGGAAGCGATCGATGCGGCTGTCCCGAGAGAGCAGCTTTTCGAAGCAATCATCATGCATCGAGCCGTGAAAACCTACATCAGAATTTACAATGGAAGGAAGTTCCAGAGTCTGGGCGCAGTGCAGGAGAAGGCCCTGTCACCCATCGAACGGAGGTGTGATCTGGGCAAATGCAGCAAGCCCGTGTTGAAAGATCGAAGTTGTCTGTGTGGAGGAGGCGCTAGGCGTGGTGGTGGCCCCTGACCCCATCACGCACCGTGCCGGCCTTCACGGGCGTCGCAAGCGGCGCTTGACGCCGCGTCCTGCTGAGGCCGTACGGGTGATCCTTGCCTCCGTCGACAGGACCTCTCCGCGGAGGAGCTGCGGAACAGGAAGGAGTACCTGCAGCAGCAGCGGGACCGGCTGCTGGAGGCGAAGCGTGAGCAGCTCGGCTCGCCGCGGCGGCAGCGCGACGCCGCAGACGACGACGGGAAGGCCGTGGCGCCCGACCGGACGGACGCGCTCGGCGTGGCTGGCAGCGACGTTCCACGGAAAGGCCCGTCCACCACGGGCGGCGGGGCCATCGACAGCCCGGCACCTGCCACTGCGGGACAACAGGCGAGGCACCCGCACGTGGTAATAATAATAGGGACTGTAATTGGGCGGCGCGGTGGCCCAGTGGTTAGCGCTGACGCCTCACAGCAAGAAGGTCCCGGGTTCGAATCTCTCGGCTCGGGTGCCTTTCTGTGTGGAGTTTGCATGCTCTCCCCGTATCCGCGTGGGTTTTCGCCGGGTACTCCGGTTTCCTCCCACAGTCCAAAAGCATGCTCCTGGATAGGTTGATTGGCTCGCAGACTAAAATTGTCCCGCAATGCCCGGCGATGGACTGGCGTCCCGTCGTCGGGTGTATTCCTGCCTTACGCCCTGTGTTTCCGGGATAGGCTCCGGCTCACCGTGACCCTATATAGGATTAAGCGGTTTCAGATAATGAGACTGTAATTGAGCGTTTAAGGTGGTGCGGTGGCGCAGTGAGCAGCGCTGTCGCCTCACAGCAAGAAGGTACCAGCTTTGATTCCCGGCTCGGGTGCTTTTCTGTGTGGAGTTTGCGTGTTCTCTCCCCATGTCTGCGTCGGTTTTTTCCAGGTAGTCCAGTTTCCTCCCACCGTCCAAAGACATGCTTCTGCCTAGGATTATTGGCCTGCTGAGTAAATTGCCCTCCGTGCCCTGTGATGTACCGGCGTCGCATCCTGGATATAGCGTCGCCTTGCACCCTGTATCTGTCAGGAAAGGGTCCGACACCCCGTGACTCTGTGGAGGATTAAGCGGGTACTGATGATTGGAGAAAGTAGCACAACAAGTGGGTTTGTTGAACCCATCTGTGCAGCACCCTTATGAAAATGTGCTGCGGTTCAGTAAATCATTCCTGGTTGGTAGTTGAAGGGTGCTATTATTATTATTACAAGCAGGCTGCCATCCTGTAACCATTAGGGCAGTGGACTTTTAATTCAGAGGTTGTTAACTTCAATTCCCTTGTGCGAAATTTGAAACAAAGTTTCTTTCATCGCTGGTTACTCCCACCGCGTCTGTCCAGTCAGCATGTGGTGCGAAAAGTGGGAATTTAAAGTTTAAATAGTTTTAACTTTTCAGAAGAGTAATAATTAATTACTGGGAAGAAAAGCAGCTATAAGACATAAAAGCCTTGGTGCTGTGACGATCAAATTTACACTTATGTAGAGTTCAAACTCAGTACCCTCAGCGCATAGACAAAGATCCCCCATATAGGCTTAACACACTGTAAGGTCAAGTGCTCTTAGCGAGCATCTATAGAGGCCAGCGTGACACGAAGGGGGTGAGTATACACATGCGTACAAACACTTGCTCCGTTACCTACAGCCGTGACAGCACCAGCAGCGGCGCCAGCGTGCGCTGACGGCGATGCCTCTTCTCACGGCAGAGCGCGAGTGTGGAGGCGTCGCAGGCGCTGGAGCAGAGGAAGAGGGTGGCTCACAAACTCAAGGAGGAGCTGCTTCAGAAGAAGTGAGGCCTAACCCCGTCTTGGCGCCACGTGACCCACTGCCACAACGAGCCGGCCCCGCGTGGCATCGCGTGGCATCGCATGGTATCGCGTGACCCGGCGCGACCCCGCGTGGCAAACGTGGCATCGTGTGACCCCACGTGGTTCTACGTGGCCGATGTAATTTTCTCAGTCACGACGACGATTATAATTGTATAATTGCACTGTTATCATTTGTATTATTTCACCTTTTGGTCTAGACGTTTGGGGTAAGGCTTGGTGGATCATCCCGCAGCGGCACTGTGGACTCTTCGTAATTGTCCACCAGCGTCGGAGGCGACATCGGCGTCTGCCATAGGGTGCTGGTATGCGGCGCCATACAGACCACCACGATAGCATCGTCAAGGAACACCGGTTGAATGTGATCAATCATAACTATTCCCTTGGGATAGCCATAGAAGGGCAGCTATGGAGAGCAATTCTTGCTGTGACAACCTACATCGTCATAGTGATCGACCAGTTCAATTGTCAGGATTCAGGTTCATTGTTGAATAAGACAATCATCATCATCATCACCACCATTGATACGTTCTCTAGAGAAAACGGGAAAGTGAATCCCCTGATCACCCAATGTACAGATAATTGATTATACTAACATTTCCATTTTGGGCGGCGTGGTGGCCCAGTGGTTAGCGCTGACGCCTCACAGCAAGAAGGTCCCGGGTTCGAATCTCTCGGCTCGGGTGCCTTTCTGTGTGGAGTTTGCATGCTCTCCCCGTGTCCGCGTGGGTTTTCGCCGGGTACTCCGGTTTCCTCCCACAGTCCAAAAGCATGCTCCTGGATAGGTTGATTGGCTCGCAGACTAAAATTGTCCCGCCATGCCTGGCGATGGACTGGCGTCCCGTCGTCGGGTGTATTCCTGCCTTACGCCCTGTGTTTCCGGGATAGGCTCCGGCTCACCGTGACCCTATATAGGATTAAGCGGTTTCAGATAATGAGATGAGAATATTTGCATTTCTAAGGCGCCTTTCACTCAAGGGTCACAAAACGCTGTACAGCGCTATGAAGAGAACTGCATAAGATCGACCGCTCTGGCGGGATCTCATTAACAGTTCTGCAGGATCTCCATCGCAAGGGCACACAACACAGCTGGAAAGTCGCAACACATTTTTTGGGATAGAAAAACACAATATACACTTTTCTTATCTCATCTCATTGTCAAAAACCGCTTAGTCCTGTACAGGGTGGCAGTGAGCCAGAGCCTATCCCGGCAGACACAGGGCGCAAGGCAGGGATATACCAACGATGGGATGCCAGTCCATCACCGGGCACTGAGGGCAATTTAGTCTGCAAGCCAATTAACCTATGCAGCAGCATGTTTTTTGGAATGCGGGAGGAAACCGGAGTGCCCGGCGAAAACCCACGCGGACACGGAGAGAGCCTGCAAACTCCACGCAGAAAGGCACCCGAGCAGAGATTCGAACCCGGGCCCTTCTGGCTGTGAGGCGACAGCGCTACCCACTGGGCCACCGTGCCGCCCGACATGCACTTTTAAAAAGCCAAATTAATAAAAACAGACAAGAGCTTAGCATGCTTTGCGAGTGACTTGGACCGCAAAAAACATTGCTTATGGTGAAATATATTTCCAAAATTATGGAGTAAAACTAGCAAGTGATACAGAAGCAATCTACTTAGTAATGTTTACGTTCAGCGAGACGTTATGGCTGTTAATGTTGTTAGTGTGATACAGGTGTCGTTCTTAGCGAAACGATCGTGAACACGGTTTCATTTGTCACCGAATAACCTCCTGAGTGGCCGCCACGTCAACAGTGTGCGCGGGCACACACACGTGTGCGCGCGCGCCCCGCGTTGCGCACGCGGCGTTAATTGCGAGTAGTTTGGGACAAAGTACCGCGCAAGCTCAGATAAATGATTATCTCTTAAATCAGTACACTGCCTATGACCAAATCACCCGCAGTGCACCCAGTCTGCACGGTCAGATCTTGAAGGCTTAGCAGGGTTGTGCGCCTGGCAAGTCGTTGGATCGCAATGCGCAACACCGACACAGGTTTGTGACGGGACCACGTGGTTGCCAGCGGAGGGCACTGCTTGTGTCCGATTGTCCGCTTCTGTGTCCATGTCTCACGGTATGACGGGCGTGGTGAAGTATGGTCATGATAAAGCCTCCACGACCCGCAGAGGCATGGTAGGGAAGGCCCTCCTCATCCAGCGGTGGAGTGGCAAAGGGCTGTACGTATGCCAATGCAATAAAGGCAACATTGAGAAGCGTGTGCGTTTACGAGTGGCTATGTATTTTAGTGTCTATTGCCGACTAAGGCTTGAAGTGTCTGGTTTGATAGCGGTCCAATGCAGCTGATGACCAGTTCTCAATGTCCCATATGACCGATTTTTCAATAAAGGCCATCACGCAGCCTGTGTCCCTGTGATGACATAAAGTTGTTTCGATCAAAACACGCACTCCGAGTGCTGCCAAAGGCGCAGCCACGAGCTCTCCGTGCAGCAGCCACGAGCTCTCCGTGCAGCAGCCAGAAACGGCCACCAGGGGTCAAACCCCACCAAGAATTGCGAGGCCAAGTCAGCCAACACGGCCTCTACCTCGCTTAATCCTGTACAAGGTGGGGGGGGGGGCGGAGCCTATCCCAGCAGACAGAGGGCGTATGGCGGGGTTATACTTAGTGTTTGACGCCAGTACATCGTAGAGCATTTTACTCAGCAGGCCAAATAAACCTTGGCAGCAGCGTGTCTTTGCACGGTGGGAGGAAATCTGAGTACCTGGTGAAAACCCACACAGACACGAGGAGAGAGAGAACTCGCAAACTCCACACAGAAAGGCACCCGAGCCGGGAACCGAACCCGAGTATTTCTTGCTGTGGAGCGACAATACTACTCACTGCGCCGCGCGGGTTTATGTTATTGGCTGTTTATACCCTTGATTACCCACAGACTGCGCATGAGTCACGGTCTGTGTAGCCAAGGGGGCTCCTTGTTCGTTAGTCGTGAGTCTTATATCTGTCGCGATGCGCAAACCTCCCCGGGATGGGTTCTTCTTGCTGACCTTCGCGCACCGGTGACGATCGCCGGCGCGTGAAGGCCAGCACCATTGCCGGCCATTCATACTCTCTCTCCAGCACGGGCATAGTGGGACTCCGAAGGCTCTCCATCTCAACAAACGAGGTATGCTTTATTCCACCGCGCCAAACCCGAACAGCGACCAGACGGTCAACTCATGGGCCTGCGAACGAACTCTTTACCATGACACTTTACGATGATGCTTTACGACCACACTACGACAACGCTCTTTCGATTCTCACACGATGACTTCGCTTATCTCTCCTGAACTCCACCACTCTCCTTATGCACTCTCAGACCCCACTCCTGGTCCCGACTAACATCCAGTCACGCGATATTACCCCACTCCACTAGCCAACCATAATTTACCCACGACTGCTTACATACTGACCCGGAATAACCTGGCGAATGACCCGATCCGACCCCAGAGTGAGTGTCAACATGTACTCAGCCTAACACGTCACGAGGCATGGCACTACAGTTACCCCACCGGCGAGAAGTCCTGGTCGGAACCCCTGACCGTTGTCGTGACAAGGCTCGACCACCATGACATAGTCCCGGAGGCGGACCGGGGCCGTTTCGGCCACCTGATCGCCGAGGGGCCGCGGTCCCTGCGTCTCTGGAGAAACTCCCCGAGCCCCCACGGTCGGCTGCTCGGGTGGAGTCCACTTTAGCGGGCGCAGAACCCGTCGGTTGCTGAGGTTCCACTGCCCGGTTCCACGGCCACGCACGTGGGCCCTCTCCGTGGCTCACTTGTCGCCGTTCGACCCAGCCGTTCTCGGGGCCGAATCCCCCACCAGGGGGTGGTCTCCAGGCCTTCAGACACCGCACGTTAATGCGCACGACGCCCGCCAGCCTTTTCCTTTCACCAACACCATCTCGGGCGACAGCTGCTGTACCGCCATGTGGGGCCCGTCCCAGGGCGAGGTGAGTTTCCCCAGTCACCCCGGGCGGACTTGCGGGGAGAACACCCACACCTGCTTGCCGGCCTGGTACTCCGTGGCCTCACCCCTCGGTGGCACCACCGCTGCTTGCCTCGTCTGGGCATCCTCGCCGGCCTCGTAGGCCCGGCCACGGACCTGGCGCAGGGTCTCTAGACAATAAGTGAGCACCTCCTCTGTCTCCATCACGTAGTGGTTACCGCGCTGCGTCATGGGAAGCGGCCCCTGCAGGTCAATCCCCACAAGTTGATTCACCCAGCTCACCTGTAGCGGCCACAGTGGAACAACATAGCACGGTGGTCTCTTCATGGCCTGCTGGCACCATTGACACCCCTTGACCCAGGTGGTCGCGTCCCGGTTCAGGCCGGGCCACAGGTACTGTTGTTGCAGCATTAACCTGGTGTGTCGCTCGCCGCCATGCCCCCTCAAGGGGTGGTCGTGCACCAGGCACAATAGCTGTGGCCATGCTGCGGCCAGGACACACACCCTTCCAGCTTCCCCGTCGGGCCCCCCCTCCCGAACAACCCCCTCCCACAGGCTCAGCCACCATTGGCTTGCGTTAGGCCGCAGTCTGAGGAGCGTAGTCGCCTTGGGTCGACCCCCGCACGCCGACACAGCTCGCGGCTTACTACCGACACGGTAGCCCCTGTGTCCAATAGGATCCGAGTCGTCTGTCCTTCCACCGACCCTCGTACTACTGCAGCCGGTCCCAATAGCGTCCCGTCACTCCCCATCACTGGGATGAGCCCCACTGGCCTCGGGATCTTGCTACGGCACCTGGTACTCCCGACTACCAGGGACCGTTGTCATCTTAACGGGTCCCGAGAGGAGCGCGAGGTCTCGAGTGGACAATCCCGTCACACATGCCCCCTTCAGCGGCACCAGTAACACTCGGGTCCCGCTCTGAGCATAGGGTGTTGGACCTGGGCCGTCTCCATTGCTTCACCGGGATCCCGACGATTGATGACCCTCCAGCATCCGTAGTCGTCGCTCCGAGGATCCTCCTGCGGACCTCATCTCCAGTGAATCTCGGCGACGCTGGATATTCCTGAATGTGTCACTCAGGTCCGCTGGGCTCGTTCTGTGATCGCAGCGCTGCACCGCCGCCACGTCCCCTTCATCCTTCTCCGGGTCTCCGCAGGCCAGTAGCGCTCCCCTGCGTTGGCGGGCCTGGCCACATGCCGCACTCTCGCAAGCCAGAGCCCAGGCCTGGATCTGCGTGAGGATCAGCTCAGGGCATTCCACATCCTCCTGCCACCAGTCCGTCCCCTGGAGGTACCAAACTAGCTCGATCTTGACCAGGCTCTGGGCGAAGGAATGCTCCTCCTTAGGGTGAGCCCGATCAATGAGCGTCGCTAAACTCTCGACGTAGTCGAGCACGGGCTTGTCCGGTCGTCTGCGTCGTCGCGCCAATTCGGTACGATCCGGTCGAACTGCTCCTTGACCGTCTGTCTGAGCAGGGGCCAATTGTTCTTGATCCACACCTCCAGCTTGCCCAGGAACTGCACCGCGCGTCCCCGTAGCTGAAGGAGGACTCGCATCGCCGTCTCCTCGTCTGACCAGCCTCCTTGATGCTGTGCGCTGGCCACGTGTCGCTGGAAGTCCTCCCAGGACTCCGAAGCGCAGCCCTCGTGCGTCAGCGCGATCTTCACACTGCTTCACCCGGCATGGGTTCGCATCCCATTCTCTGACGCCAAACTGTAGCGACACGTGAGCTTCCCCGGAATGGGTTCTTGCTGACCTTCACATGCTGGCGACGATCTCGCTTGCGTTGACGGCAACTCATCCTCTCTCTCCAGCGCAGGCAGACTGGGACTCCGAAGGCTCTACATCTCAACAACGAGGTGTGCTTTATTTGGCTGCGCAGAACCCGTACAGCGACCACGCAGTCAACTCACGAGCATACAAACGACTCTCGCCTTTAGCGCGAATCTCTACCACGACACTTTGTGACGACGCTTGACGACCACACTCCACAACGACGCTCTCTCGAATCTCACACAACAACTTCGCTTAGCTCTCCTCAACTCCACCACTCTCCGTATACACTCTCAGACCCCACACCCGGTCCCGTCTGATGTCACCCAGTCGCGCGATATCACCCCACTTCGCTAGCCAACCAGCATTTACCCACGGCTGCTTACATTCTGAACCGGAGTAACCTGGTGAACGACCCGATCCAACCCCAGCGTGAGTGTCAACATGCACTCAGCCTAACACGTCGCGAGGCTTGGCACCGCATATCTCACTGGGGGAGTGGTGTAGTGGCGTTTGCCGTGGGCTATGGATGCTAGGCGTTAAACCGGGCATTCCTCGTTCAATTTCCTTCCTCTTCACAGCCCGGCACCTGAACATGCGTTGCTTAGCCTTGCCACGCTACAAACGTGGGTTGCCACCTGTCCCGTTTTCCCAGGGTCGACCTTTTTCATGGTCACTTCAGACGTTTGTTGCTCGCAGAAATCCCGCATCTATAGCTGAAAAAGCGCACTGGGTACCTTCTGTTGTAATAATAAACATCCGCCCAATGTTAGAGACAGAAGCCAATGTTAGAGACAGGAGCCAGTATTGTAGAACTAGGGGCCAGTGATAGACAAATCCCGTATTATAGCCAGGAGCCAGTGTTAGAGATAAGACCCAATGTTTAAGACAGCAGCCAATGTTAGATAGGAGTCCGTGTTAGAGACAGGAGTCCGTGTTAGAGATGGGAGTCAGTGTTAGAGATAGGCGTCAGTGTTATAGACGGGAGCCAGTGTTGGTTCGCAGGAATCCCGCATCGAGAGCTTGCAAGCTCCCTGGGTGAGCACAACATACACAACAACATACGGCCCCTGGGCCAGCTGCAAATACATTAAAGAATTGCTTTCCAAAGCTGTTCGTTCTGGATAGCCGTGTCGAGCGCTCTGCCTGTGACCTTTGCGACGTTTCGCCTCCCACATTGGAAGCCTCCTTTAGGCGTTCTGAGAGACTGGCGGGCTGAGTGAGTTCTATCTCAGAACCCACGTCCGGACGAGAAAACCTATGCAGTGTGTGTTTGTACTGTGCGAGGAATACGGAGTACCAAGCGAAAACCAACTCGAACACGAAACCTGCACACGGAAAGGCACCCGAGCCCGGGAATCGAACCCGGGACCTTGCTGCTGTGAGGCGCTGTCCCTCTGCTGCGCCACAATAGCCTGTAACAGCTGTCGTGCAGGCTGACCGCGTATCCGCGCGCAGTGCAGGCTCGAAACCTGCTTAGCTTCCCAGGTTTGACTCTAAACCCCGGGTCGCGTCGTGCGGTGAGATTTTATACTCGGCGAATTCTGAACCCAATAACATTCACCGGCCAATAACACCGCTGGTGCCTACAACGGGCGACGTTTCGGGTAAAGGGTCCTTGTTTACAGCACACAAGGGCCATTGTCTGAAACTTTACACTTTAGAATGTTATGTCCAAAGGCCACAGTGTCACTGATAAGGGACGTGTTGAGTTGTATTGTTGTGTGTGTGTGTGCGTCATCGCCGACGGAGTACAGGATGGTGCACATGTATTGTCTCATCTCTCTCATCTCATTATCTGAAACCGCTTAATCCTATATAGGGTCACGGTGAAGCCGGAGCCTATCCCGGAAACACAGGGCGCAAGGCAGGAATACACCCGACGACGGGACGCCGGTCCATCGCCAGGCATTGCGGGACAATTTTAGTTTGCGAGCCAATCAACCTATCCAGGAGCATGCTTTTGGACTGTAGGAGGAAACCGGAGTACCCGGCGAAAACCCACGCGGACACGGGGAGAGCATGCAAACTCCACACAGAAAGGCACCGGAGCCGAGAGACTCGAACCCGGGACCTTCTTGCTGTGAGGCGTCAGCGCTAACCACTGCGCCACCGCACCGCCCCACATGTATTGTGACCCCCAATTCTCTGAATCGCAATCGTGTTGTAACGGCAATGCGTGTGTAGTGTAATGCAAACAACTACAAAACGACATGAGCCTCGTTACTCTGACATGGCTCATTTAAAACTGAAGTTAACGAGGAAAGTTAAAATCAATTGTTTGGCCGTGAATTAAAATGGGGATCACAAGGCACCTGGACCGCGCATTACAGTGCTCAGATCCATGAAGGTTCTCACAGCTCCATGCGTGATGATCACTTCCAGAAGCTGCTCTTTCGGGATAGCCGCGTCCGATCGCTCCTCCTCTCTCCTTCGCGACGTTTCGCCTCCCACGTTGGAGGCGTCCTCAGAGAGAGGAGGCGCGCTCGACACGGTTATCCTGAAAGAGCGGCTTTTAGAAGCAATCCTCATCGGTACTGGCGTCGCCAAATAATCTACAGATTAGCGGTTATAGTCGAACAGGGGCGGTGGGGAGACGCGTGCGGACCGCGTAGGGGGGCCTCACAGGGGACTTACCGTCTTTCGCTAAATACTTCGGTTTCATCCCACAATCCAAAGACTGGCTGGGTTAATTGTCCTGCTGACTAAGCTACTTTCGGTGCCCTGAGAGGTTGCAACTTGCTCACCCATTCCCCCTGGACAACTGTTAACAAGAGCTGCACGGCTGGACGATTCCTGACAGCTTAAATAATTTAAAATAAGATTTTAAAAAACACCCACCTTTCCAGAGACGTGATCTCATCTTAGAGGAGAATTGGCTGATTGCCGAACCCGCAGAACCGGTTCATCTTGGGATTCCGCCATTTAGCACATGCACAATTACTAACACACGTGAAGAGGTAAGCCTTATCACGGCTCCATGTGTTATGACCGTTGCTCTACAAAGTTGGGCTTTCGGGATAGTCGTGTCGAGCTTATCCTCTCCGTCGCCACGTTTCGCCTGATGATGCCTCCGACATGGGAGGCGAAACGTCGCGAAGGAGAGGGAAGGAACACTGGACACGACTATCCCGAAAGAACAGCTAATCTCATCTCATTGTCAGAAAGCCGGAGCCTATCCCGGAAACACAGGGCGTAAGGCAGGAATACACCCGACGACGGGACACCGGTCCATCGCCAGGCATTGCGGGACAATTTTAGTCTGCGAGCCAATCAACCTATCCAGGAGCATGCTTTTGGACTGTGGGAGGAAACCGGAGTACCCGGCGAAAACCCACACGGACACGGGGAGAGCATGCAAACTCCACACAGAAAGGCATTGGAGCCGAGATTCGAACCCGGGACCTTCTTGCTGTGAGGCGTCAGCGCTAACCACTGGGCCACCGCGCCGCCTCGATAGAACAGCTATGGAGAGCAATTCTCCATGAACAGGGATCTCATCTCATCTCATTGTCTGAAACCGCTTAGTCCTATACCAGGATCACGGTGAAGCCGGAGCCAATCCCGGCAGACACAGGGCGCAAGGCAAGGATATACCGACGATGGGACGCCAGTCCATCGCCGGGCACTGCGGGGCAATTTAGCCTGCGAGCCAATAAACCTATGTAGCAGCATGCTTTTTGGACTGTGGGAGGAAACCGGAGTGCCCGGCGAAAACCCACGCGGACACGGGGAGAGAACTCGCAAACTCCACACAGAAAGGCACCCGAGCCGAGATTCGAACCCGGGACCTTCTTGCTGTGAGGCGACAGCGCTACGCACTGAGTGTTACTGTGCCGCCTCGAAAGAACAGCTATGGAGAGCAATTCTCAATGAACAGGGATGTAGATGTTTATTAGTACAACAGAAAGTACCCAGCGAGCTTGCAAGCTCAGGATGTAGGATCCTGCGATACAACACATGCTCGTTCTTATCTTTAATGCTGGTTCCTATCTCTCGAGCCAGTGTTGGAGATAGGAGTTTACAAACTCAAGAGTACTTTTTGCTGTAACAATAAACATCTATATATCTAGTATTAGAGATAGGAGCCGGTGTTGGAGATAGGAGCTTCCCAACGTCCTGGGAACTTTCTGCTGTAACAGTTAACGTCATTCATCTAAGAAGTGAATCAGCAACGCACAAATATATTTAGGAGGGGGTCACAAGATATCTGGACCACTCTCTGCCCTATTTGGAGTTGCTACGGTTGAGAGCCTAAAGCTGACTCCACGAAACTCGATATAAAATGAAAATCACGAGTGTTGCCAGCTCGTAAAGAACGAATTCCGCTCGAGATCTTGTGCCCAGCGGGTGAAACCGGTCCTAGGCCGTCGTCTCGCCAAACCCCCACACACTAAGCCGCTTGGTAAAGTACAGTGTGGTCCATATGTCTTGTGACTCCCCATTTAAATAACCGCCTACTCTTTGTTTTCCTTTATTCTCCCGGCCCGCTCATTCATTTCTGTTTTAAATCTCATCTCATTATCTGAAACCGCTTAATCCTATATAGGGTCACGGTGAGCCGGAGCCTATCCCGGAAACACAGGGCGTAAGGCAGGAATACACCCGACGACGGGACGCCAGTCCATCGCCGGTCTGTTTTAAATATTTTAATTTAAATATCAGCTGGAAGAAACCGTTCAGCTCCGTCGTTCTTTTAATAGTTGTCCAGCGGGGAGGAGTAAGCAAGTTACAATTGACCGTATATATTTTTTTTAGATGGCTTATACGACACGAGTTACTGAAGCAGCGGCTTGTCGTGAGGCGCGCGCATACGGGCTCACGAGACATATAGACCACCCTGAACTATAATCACCAATTTAGCCTGCGTAGTGAGGAAGCCGGCCTCCATCGAGCAGTGGAGAGATGGGTGAACACTGTTCTGTGGGCAAGGCGGAAATGGGTTCTGGGTGGAGCGTGGCTGGGGGCAGGGATTCATGAAGGAGCGAATCTAAACCGAACCGCGAGCGCTGGAGATAGGAGCCAGTGGTAGAGATAGGAGTCAGTGTTAGAGATAGGAGCTAGTGTTAGAGATAGGAGCCAGTGGTAGAGATAGGAGTCAGGGCTCGAGATAGGAGCTAGTGTTAGAAACAGGAGCCAGTGTTAGAGATAGGAGCTAGTGTTAGAGATAGGAGCCACTGGTAGAGATAGGAGCCAGTGGTAGAGATAGGAGCAAGTTAGAGATAGGAGCTAGTGTTAGAGATAGGAGCCAGTGGTAGAGGTAGGAGTCAGTTAGAGATAGGAGCTAGTGTTAGAGATAGGAGCTAGTGTTAGAGATAGGAGCCAGTGGTAGAGGTAGGAGTCAGTTAGAGATAGGAGCTAGTGTTAGAGATAGGAGCCAGTGGTAGAGATAGGAGCCAGGGCTCGAGATAAGAGCTAGTGTTAGAAACAGGAGCCAGTGTTAGAGATAGGAGCTAGTGTTAGAGATAAGAGACTGGTAGAGATAAGAGCCAGTGGTAGAGATAGGAGCCAGTGGTAGAGATAGGAGCCAGTGTTAGAGATAAGAGCCAGTGTTAGAGATAAGAGCCAGTGGTAGAGATAAGAGCCAGTGTTAGAGATAGGAGCCAGTGTTAGAGATAGGAGCCAGTGGTAGAGATTGGAGCCAGTGGTAGAGATTGGAGCCAGTGGTAGAGATAGGAGCCAGTGGTAGAGATAGGAGCCAGGGCTCGAGATAGGAGCCAGGGCTCGAGATAGGAGCCAGGGCTCGAGATAATAGCTACGGCTCGAGATAGGAGCCAGTGGTAGAGATAGGAGCCAGTGATAGAGATAGGAGCCAGTGGTAGAGATAGGAGCCAGTGGTAGAGATAGGAGCCAGGGCTCGAGATAGGAGCCAGTGTTAGAGATAGGAGCCCAGGCATCCCTACAGCCTCCAGTTCCCGGCCCCGTAGGTCGCCAACTTGGGTCTGGTCTCCACGGGCCACTGAGGCCGCGCTCGCGGATCTCAAAGCACTTAACCAGGCTCCCACTGCTTAGCTTGCGGACTGCGAGTCGCTCTATCGGACGCATTTCCAGCCACAGTACTCCGCCATAGACGAGTCATTGCATATCATTCACTGATTTGTGCAATGGGCAGCACCATCAAACACACGGGACTATAAATAACACCAAGTATTGTTATTTATGAGCCACAGAGAGGCGAGGGGAAGGCAGCCATGCTTTCAGCCGGCGCCAACATTGGCCAGACAATGCGTGTCCCGGTCGACAGAAGGCGCAAAGCAGGGCTATACCCAGAATGTGACGCCAGCACATCGCAGAACACAGTTTTTGAGGCAATTTACACAGCAGGCCAATTAACGTAGGCAACAACGTGTCTTTCGACGGTGGGTTGAAATCGGAGTACCCGGCGAAAACCCACGCGGACACGGGAAGAGAACTCGCAAACTCCACACAGAAAGGTACCCGAGTCGGGAACCAAACCCGGGACCTTCTTGCTGCGAGGCGGTGTGCGCTACCCTCACTGCGCCACCGCACCGGGCACGCGGGTCACTGACTCTCAAAACATCAGCGTAAACGCTTTTAATTAACAGGACTAAGTCCTCTTAATTAAAAGCGCTACCACAAGAGAGCGCTACAGACACTGTGTTCTGATCTTCCACCCGAACCTGCATGCGCTTTGAAATACCCACACTTCACCCCACCACACGCGACAACAGCGAGCCCAGTGAACATTGAACGAAGTTGGTTCAACGTTGGCCGTGTTTACTCTGGAGGGGCCTTGTGTTGGCGCTGCCAGGGGATACCATTGTGAGTCGGGCCCCACACGCTCAACCTGCTCGGAGCTCGCGTAACAAAACCATTGTTTGACTCAACAATTAGAGACCCCATCATCATCCGAACAACGCCTCGCTCGACATTCCGCCTGGGTCACGGAGGCGCGCCACACACACCGCTGAACGCAACGGCCGCTGGAAAGCGTGTTGTGGCTTGGCATTGAAGAGGTCCAGTGTTGTGAGTTGTGAGCCATGAGCTTTGATTTTTTTAAGAACGGCGATGTAGGTAGGGGTGGCCCGGTGGCTGCACAGTGAGCAGCGCTGCCGCCTCGCAGCAAGAAGGGCCCGGGTTCGGTTCCCGACTCGGGTGCTTTTCTGTGTGGAGTTTGCGGGTTCTCTCTCCCCGTGTCCGCGTATGTTTTCGTCAGGTACTCCGATTTCCTCCCACCGTCCAAAGACACGCTGCTGCCTAGGTTAATCGTCTTAATCAGATTGTGCCCTGAGGTGCTGTAACGTGCTACCCTTCCTTGCTGGACAACTGTTTAAAAGAGCTACGTAGCTCAACGGCTCCTTCCGGCTAAAATAAAAACCGACTATAACTGATTGAACCACCCCTCGCCGGCCACCCCCCTTACCATACTGCCATACTTCACCACTCTGGGCAATGCGCGTTTTACAAACAGACGGCGGACGGGTACCCAGCACCGGGTTCAAATATCACTCGGCCACGACTTTAAGCCGTAGCCCGGGACTCGAACTCTGGTTGCCGGGTTCGTAGGCCAGTGAGTCACGGAGGACGTTTCCACTCCTCCACGCACCCGTTTTACTGACGCTCTTTAAATATTCGTTTTGCCCGACGCCTTGTGTGACCTTTGAGTGAAGAGACGTTTAAAAAAAAATAGCAAATTATTTAAATCGTGTAGGCTTCGCGACTCGTTGTAGAGGAGAGTTGCTCTCAACGAACGGCTCTTTCGGGATAGCCGTGCGAAGGAGAGAGAGAGAGGAGGAGGAGGACACGCTCGAGACGGCTATCGCGGAAGAACATCTCTTGAGAGTAGCTCTCAACGTAACCCGCTATTTTGAATATGTTACAAATTGTCTCATTTAATTATATATATATATATTTACCAGGGAAACGAGGAACGCTTGGCCAACGTTCGCCCAATGTTGGCCAAACGTTTCAGGCGACGTGCCAACGTTGACAACGTTAATAATAAATCATTGCATTTTCAGTGCCATTTTCACCCGAGGCTCCCAAAGCGCTGACGTTGCCGCAACGGCGTGTGTACTTGGGGTGTCAATTGCTCCACAGGTGTCGCTGACTTTCACGCGGTGCAGACGTCACTATGACGCAACTCGCTGCTACTCGCTGCTGCGTGGGACGCGTTGCCGGGCTCC
>JAZEWT010000005.1:4842104-4854788 GCA_036362905.1 Mordacia mordax
TGTGCTATAGACTGCCTTAGAGTTCTAGACTGTGCTATAGACTGCCTTAGATTTTATAGCACAGTGCTATAGACTGCCTTAGATTTCTAGACTGTGCTGTAGACTGCCTTGGAGTTCGAGACTGTGCTATAGACTGCCTTAGAGTTCTAGACTGTGCTATAGACTCCCTTACAGTTCTAGCCTGTGCTATAGACTGCCTTAGAGTTCTAGACTGTGCTATAGACTGTCTTAGAGTTCTATACTGTGCGATAGACTGCCTTAGAATTCTAGACTGTACTGTAGACTGCCTTAGAGTTCTGGACTGTGCTATAGACTGCCTTAGAGTTGTACACTGTACTATAGACTATCTTAGAGTTATAGACTGTACTGCAGGCTGCCTTAGATTTCTATACTGTACTGTAGACTGCCTTAGAGTTCTAGACTGTGCTATAGACTACCTTTGAGTTCTAGACTGTGCTATAGACTGCCTTAGAGTTCTAGACTGTACTGTCGACTGCCTTAGAGTTCTAGACTGTGCTATAGACTGCCTTAGATTTCTAGACTGTACTATAGACTGCCTTGGCGTTTTAGCCTGTTGCTGTAGACTGGCACATAGTTCTAGACTATGCCATAGTCTGTCATGTAGTTATAAACTGTGCTATAGACTGCCTAGCAGCTCTAGACTCTACTATAGATCTCTTTGGAGTTCCATACTGTGCCATAGACTTGCACATTGTTCTAGACTGCGCTGTAGACTCTCTTGGAGTTCTAAACTGTGCTATAGACTGTATAGAATTTCTCAAATTTCATTTTTCTGACTTAACATTACAGACTGTTCTACAGGCTGGATTGAGGTCCCAAGACTGTTTTCTAGACTGGTGTAGAGTTCTGGACTGTTACGGACTCTCATATATGCAGACTTTACTGGAAACTGCGCTATAAACCGGCTTTGAGATGCAGGCTGTACGATACACTGTAGTCTAGACCATTGATAGAACTCTAGACTGGTTGTGTAATTCCACTGCTGTGTCTCAGCAGCCTCTATTCCTCCAGTGGACAGAAGGTCAATCCCGGGCATTGGCGAGACCGGCCCCCGGGATTCAGACGGCGCGGTCTGGACCGGTACAGCAGCGACCGTGGTTCGGCTCAGCGGCCCGAGGCCGGGGTCCTCAAGGTTGGGCGCAGAGGAGGTGCTGCAGGGTGGCCGAGCGGTCGCACAATGGTCGTTTTGCGGACACCCGCTCTGGCAGGGACACGGGGTTCAAGCCATTGCTGGCTCTGCGTGTCTTCTCTCAGGAGGGAGATGGCGTGGGATAATCTGCTAGTTGTAGCGGCGAGTAGCGCTGCTGCCTCACAGCAAGACGGTACTAGGTTCGACTGCCGGCTCGGAAAGATTGCTATGTGGAGTTCATGTCTCCCCGTATCAGCATGGCTTTATGTCGGATATTTCGGTTTCCTCCCTCTGTCCAAAGACACGTTGCCTAAGTTTATTATCTTGACTAACTTGCACTCGGTGCCCTTAGTTATTGTAACGTCTTTACCCGTCCCCGCTGGACAACTGTTAAAAAGAGCTATACAGCTCAACGGTGGAAGCTACATTCAAAACTGACCGATATAAACGATTCACAAGTTTATGGAGTTGATGGCTCCTGGCTCTGCTTTGAGCACTTGTTGTGTCTGTTTCTCAGTGGATTCATGAAACGGCTGAGTGCCTGGGTTCATCCCCTCGGTGTGTGTGTGTGTGAGAATCCAACAGGGAGTCCTAAGGCACGTTTCCGAATCACGGAGCTGGCATCATTAGCACTTTGGGGTGCGCATTGAAGTCTTGAGTTTGAGAGTTTAGAATGACCGTGTCAGAAAAACTGAACACCGCTGAGTTCCGTTGTTTAAATCTGGGTTTCAGATACTCGCGATTCACCTGGCTTCTCAAGTGTAGCGACTCGATGTCTTATTTGCACAGTCACATTTCACAAAGTTTGGTTTGCACTGACATTGCATTTCTGGGGTTCTTCAATACAATTTATAACGTGCGGCACATATTCAATATCGAAATTATTAATTCGACTCAGAGGCACGAGTGAATCTCAAGAGAGGCGGGGGAGGGAGCCAGCCACGTGATTAGCCGATGTCAACATTTTGTAGACACTGTGTCCTGTACATTATTTCTGCGTTTTGTTTCCAACCTTGCGTGGAAGTCACGCGCATGATATGTTGTTGGCCAGTTATTTAATGAGTGTTTTACTATTGTTGTGGGAGGAAACTGGAGAACCCGGAGGAACCCCACACAGAATAGGGGGAGAACACACAAATGCCGCACAGAAAGGCACCCGAGGTGGGAATCGAACCGCCTCAGGCAGGACTTTCTGTGAGATGCACATGTTATCACTACACTACCCTCCACCCTGACGCCATTTGCTTGCTCTGGTCATTGACCTATCGCTTCGCTGCACGGTGTTAATGTTGTGTTGTCGCAATGAGAATAAATTAAAAGAACTGGCACGGATGATGAGCGAGAGTCTCGTTTCCAGCTCTGGCTCTGAGTTTCTCTTATAAGAGACCTCAGCTGGAACGCCGAGATTCTCAGTTTCAACCCGGACAGTCCAATGACGATGGCGCTTCCCACATCACCCAGGAAGTGCCGCGCTGTTGACGATGCCCTCCGTGCGTGAGCGCGTGCCTCCAGGTGTTTCCTCGTCGCCATGGGGTTCCGCAGCGTGTGGAAAAATAACCGCGTGCTGATCGTCATGGGCGTTGGGCTCATGTCCGTCCACTTGGGCTGGTACCATCTCCAGAGTAAACCTTATATCCGGGAGTACAACGTTACGGCAGAGCAGCAGAAAGGCGCCGCCGGTGACAACGTGCCATCCGCGAAGTCGTCCACTTAGCAAGGGCCAAGCGGCGTCCACCTGCGTAAGTATTGCAATCGACGTGACCACTCGGATTGCCCGATCCCGGAAGCCAAGTGGGTTTGAGGAGTCGTGCCACAGAGTTAAGATGCTGTTAAATTTCTGTCGCGTAATCTCAGCTCTTGGCAAGAGACAAACAGTGCAGCAGAGCGTGGCTGGTATGGGTGCGATAGAACAATGCGAGGGCCCGGTTCAGTATCGCAGAGCTCTAGACCTGCCATTCCCAACAGGTGGGTCGCGAGCACTATCTAGTGGTCCATGAAGACCAGATCCAAGTGGGCCTTGAGGTGTAAACGGTTGAGAACCCCTGTTCTAGACTGCAGTTTAGACTATCCATAGCGCTCTAGACTGGCCATAGACTCCCACTGCTACTGGTCTGGAGCTGCTGTGTTTAGTAGCAGCCTCAGTATTCCTCCTGTGGGACAGAAACCTCAGCCGGTCCCGGGCAACAGCGACACCGGCCCCTGGGGTCTGGTGGCGTGGCCCGGAGCGGTACAGCGGCGGTGGCGCTGCCCTCTGACCATTCCACTCGCGTGCGGAGCCAGGGGTTCAAGATAAGAGGTTGCGCTGGGTGGCTTGGGATAGGGTGCCGCCACCGTTGATTTTCACCGTACGGTCAGGGTGCGTTTAAGAAATGTCACGGGGGTTCATAATATCCGTGTGAATAATGTCGAGATAACAAATTTGAGGTCTTGGGTTCACATCTAGGTTTCAGCCACCAGTGATTAATCTGGGTTCTTGAGGAGTGTATCTAGGGGATGGTCTCAGCGATGACCAGGCGTAGCAGGAACAGGTGGCCCCTTATTTTTTTGTTGGTCATTTCTAGGTGTGATAAATGAAAAGCGATTTAAAAAAAAATGTCTTTGCATGCATACTACCTGACCACACGCACTAAATGAACAACCTTGTTGCTGTACCGTCTTGTCCCTGTACCATTGTGGCATCGTGTTCACTTGCCTTCCTCGTTACACAGAGCTCAAAGCGTCCGAGGGTCACGCTGGCGGTTGTGAATAAAAACGTGGAGCGGAGTGTCTCGAGAGGGAGCTGGAGAGGAGCGGTGCTGTAGGGAACCTGGACTGCTGTAGCACGGAAAGCCTGGAGTGGCCGTGATCTTAGAGCGGAACAGGCAGTGGAGAGGATGCAGAAATGACTCCAACACGCAAGTGGGAACGATTCTCCTGATTAAGACTTTGTTATTTAACCTGCACTGAATATTGTGGACCCGTGGGCTTTGTGTGCTGGCTTGTCAATGAATTTGGGGTGACACTTCAAAAAGGCTAGTTTCCTAAGCATCGCTCTGATTCTGTCTGAAAATAATGATGGTGCAATATTGGGCGGCAGGGTGGTACAGTGGCAACATCAGCACCTCACAGAAAGAATGTCTGTGCCCGATGCGGTTTGATTCCCGCCTAGGGCGCCTTGGTGTGTGGAGATTGACTTCTCCCACTGTTCTGTGTGGGTTTCTTCTGGGTTCTCCAGTTTCCTCCCACAACTAAAAAAAACATTACTCCTTAATTAATTGCCCGATATAATATATAGAAAGCAATGTCTGGGAAGTGTTGGCGCCGGATGACTGCATGGCTGCCTTTCCCCCCACCTGTGTGGTTTCCTCACGGCTTTGTAATGATGTTAGTCACCCCGGATAATGGTGTCTGCTGAATAATAACAATGACTCAAGTTGATGATTGCTTCGAAAAGCTGCTCTCTCGGGACAGCCGCGTCGATGGCTCTCTCTCCTCGCGACGTTTCGCCTCACACGTTCGAGGCATCCTCAGGCGCAGTATGCGCAGAAGGCGCAGTATGCGCAGAAGGCGCAGTATGCGCTGTATGCGCTGTATGCGCTGTATGCGCTGTGTGCGCCTGAGGATGCCTCGAACGTGTGAGGCGAAACGTCGCGAGGAGAGGAGAGGAAGCGATCGACGCGGCTGTCCCGAGAGGGCAGCTTTTCGAAGCAATCATCATGCATCGAGCCGTGAAAACCCACATCATTACAATGACTCAAGTTTCAAAGCTAAAATAAGGCTGTGTGTGGTGGCATTGTGGCGTTGAGACGTGGCGTACAAGGTATTGTTTAGATTAATGGTGAAAGTACATACTTTTTTTCTACAAATCGGCTTTTGCATGTGAAGAACGGACTATAAGCCATGTAAGTTAGGCTGTAATTTGTATTTGAAATGGATAGTGCATTGCCTGTTTTTATTGCAAATGTAACCTGTTCACTTACTCACGGCCACCACCAAGTTAACTGTGATCACGCAGCGCGTCAATGTTACGAGTGCGGGACAGCCAGCGTTAAAACTGTTTGGCTCAAAATGACCGCGGTTTATCCACAACCCGTGAAATGCAACCGCGAAAAACGCAATTGCGTGCACAGGTTTGTGCTGAATTCCAATTCTGATTCTTATAGAACTTTAGAATTGTACCGTGTGAACGATGGTAACAGAGAAGAACATTCGTGGACTGTGTGTCGTTTACGTCATCGCCTCGCCACAAAAAATGAAAGTGTTTACACACCAAGTCGGCAGGATTGCTTTCTGGGAGTTTATGTTATTAAGTGGCATCGGTTTAACGCAGCCAAACTGGGCCCGTTTCAGCATTCAATGCCTGGCAGCTGGTGAGCTGCCAGTTGTATTTGGTAAGGACCGTCACGAACGTTTGGTTGTTTCATCCGTACGCGATACGTGGATCGCTGTTTTAGTCTGTGAGGTTGGAAATCAAGTCGGCGTGACAGGTGTGAAGTTGTGCAGCGTTGTGCAGAGCGTTGGTCGTTTGCACACCCTGCCATGCATAAGGTAATGCGGTTGTGTCAATCACTATTCAAATAAAAACACACCTTCAGAAACAACTACTGCAGTTTGATGTACAGCTCTTTCATCAATTTGCTGCTGGATGAGGGCCTCTGTGAGCCTAAAGGGATGTGTAAGGCTTCTATGTCAGTGGGTCTGTGCTGCTGTGGATCCGAGTCTACGGGTCTATATACGAGTGTGTGGCTTCGAGATGTCATATAGGGCAGTCTGCAGACGGATACCACCTTCATTACATCATTACAACCGTCTTGTGGAAAGGATGGGTTCTGCAGGATTGGAACGATGCCCAAGTGGGTCCCTTATTTTAGAAGGGGGACCGCACCGGTTGTAATAACTACAGGGGCATCTCGCTCCTCATTGTTCTGGAAAAGGTCCTGACAAGGATTATAATAATAATTGCACTTCTGGAGCACTTTTCACCCGAGGGTCACCAAGCGTTGCAACACCACCTGACCCGGCACGCGAAGGAGAGACTTGCAAAACCCCAAAGTGGTTTCAGGCTGGGGCGGTCCCGCACAGACGCCACATTCTCTGTCCGGCTGCTACAGCAGAGGTGTAGGGAATTCCAACAGGACCTGCATCCCTGCTTTATTGCCCTGGTTAAGGCCAACGATACTATCAGTAGGCTAAGGCTGTGGGTTATTCTTCATGCATCGGGGTCCCTGACACTCTGCTCACAATCATGAAAGACTTTAATGACGGGTGGGAGAGCCCAAGTAAAGCGACATGGTTGGGAGTCAGAGCCATTCCCTGTTCACCTTGGGGTGCGAGGCATGCGCTCTGGCTCCTACATTAACATCTTTTTTGAGCACATAGTTCTGGAGGCTTTCCATGGATGTACCAGTGTAATTTACATATGGTACAGGTACAATGGGAGGCTGATCGAAGCCCGGGTGCAGTCAAAGGATTGTTTTCTACTGGCCAACTATGTTATGTATTTTGACGATTTGGTGATTGCCACTCTGAGGAGGAGTTGGGGTCTCTGCTGTTGAACCTAGAGCGTGCACAAAGAGGTGGGGGTCTTTACAATGTGTATATTAAAATAACCCCAAAAATGTTATTATTGCCGGTATTCCGTTCTGGTGTCGTTGCTGGCGTGCCGTTGTCTCCGTGGCTGTGTGCAGCGCTTTGTGACCCTTGGGTGAAAAGCACTCTATAAATGCAGTTATGATATTTTACCATCAGCCGCACCAAAACCAAGCACCTGCCCGGAGTATTTTGTGCCACCAAATATTCCACCCCCTCAGCTCTCCATGAGTGATGGGGCAGGTGTGGAAAGAGTAGAGAAGTTTCTGCTTTAGCAGCGGAGGTCTCGCTCCAAACCAGTGTGGCGGCATTATCTTTTCACGGGCTACGTAACGCTGTGGAAGCTGCCTGGCCTGTCACTCCACATGAAACTTTGAGTCTTCTCAGCTGCAATCATGTCCTGTCTTCTCTATGATTGTGAAACGTGGACACCCTAGGCGGAAAATCTGTGCCGATTGGAAACTTTCTGGCTGGCTTGCCTACGATCCATCCTGGGTTTGACTCAGCTTCGATTGTGTGAGGTGCTCACAATTCTCGCTAGATTTCGCTAGATTTATGAACAGGGGTCCCATAGGTGGGCTTCTCCGGCTGGCGAGGCTGCGGTCGCTGGGTCATGCAGTCCACATGGTCATCGCTGCTTCTGGTTGGCCAGAGGGGGCTAAAAGAGCAGGGTAGCACTGGAGAAGAGATGGACCAATGTAGCACAGGAGGGCTTAGAGCTGAGTGAACTTGCTGAAGACTGGTACTAGCAGTGTCAAGACAATGTAGTATTATAATGAGCGGAGCGCCGGGCAGCCAAAATACAGCAAGTTGGTATAGTAGAGAGCACAGGTGGTGCATCTGCCAGTCATCTCAGTCAGGCAGCCCATAACGCCTGGGCCTGTCAAATGACCTGTTGCACGTGGCTTTAATGTGCACCTGGCCTGGCAAAGACGATGTGGTGAAGTCGCCACCACTTAGTCAACGGCGGTTGTTGTTGTTGTTTGTGCGATGCTGAGTCTGTAAACCCGTGCCTGCTGCGAGCGTTCTGACTGCACGAGTGGTTCCACTCGTTGTGCCCAGTCATCAGCAGCTGGAATTACAACCGAGACTTCAACAGTTGTTCAAGTCATAGCCATATTGGAAAAGTATAGAAGTGGCTCCAGTAATTATGAAGTTGGCATCATAGGGATTCCACCTCAGTGAAAAAAGCAGGCACTAGCATAGCCAATTCCTTTAATTTGATTACGCTTGTATACCCAGGACAGCCTTAGTGAGTCTCAAGACTTTTTTACAAGAGATTGCTGCCAGATTTTCATAGAATGATGAGACCACTCGGTCATCGACCCATGGCATGTGAAGAGCAGGTAACAGAATCAGCGAGTACTTAAAGGATTTATTTTCGAGCAAAGACAAATAATTGAGTTATCTAGAATATAACCACACAGTGCAAATGCGTACAATAAAAAAAACAACGATGAAACAAAATCCACAAATAAATAACAATCGTGGAAAAGGCAGTGGGAAAATATGAGAATGCAAGTTTGTCTTGAGGACCCCCCTGACCCTCGTGGAGTCGTTATAGGCGTACAGGTAGAGGAGCGGAACGTTATTTGCTGAAGAAGCTTCCAGCAGGCGGAATTCACTCCAAACAACACGCAGCACAAGCCACACTCCAGAGAACACCCACCCCAGCACAACCGCCAAAATCCACGCGGGAGCATCTGTGCGTTCCGTTCCGCCTTGAGACACGGGAACCAAATGCGATTGGTTTGGTTGCTGCAGTGGCGAGCAAGTAGAGCTCTGTTACTAAATGGGCCGGTGCCCTGTCTCCGTCAGCATGGCCTCCAGCGCGAGCTTTGCGGCGTCGGTAATGTATGGCTGGTGCAGCCACGCTGACAGGTAGACCATGGAGATGCTCGGCGATGGCGCGTGGGCCATCTCTGCCACCAGCACACGTTTCAGCTGCAGCTCCTTGCTGTACTGCGCCAGCAGCTGGGACGACACCTCGTCTGCATGCGACGTCGCGTGTTAGCGAGAGGGGCCAGCGCATCAGGGCACAGTGGGTGAACAACCGTGCAAGATCTGAATGCGCGTAGCGATTTGAACAGTTGCGGATGAAGATGACACGATTCAAAAATTAATTCTTATTTTATTTTGATTGTTTGACTTGTGCCTATAGCCAAATTGCCCAGGATTCCAGCCAAGCACATAGCATTTAGTAAGCTAACCAGGAACTGGGCCTGGATGGTGCTTCGATGAGCGACGACCACGTGTGGCAGCCACGAGGAATGAGACTGGTACAGAAGAGAGGGGACCGCTGTGATACCCATCCTTGTACTGTACAGAAATACCCATGCCCTCACGTCTAATGTTGGCCGCCTGCACGAATCCACACGAACCAGCGTGGTGAAGTATGGTCCAACAATCCCCATGACCGGCATGACATTGGGAGGTTCTCGCCCATCGGTGGCTTGGGAAAAGGGCTGAACACGTGTTTCCCGAGTGGCACATGGGAACGTGTACGGACGTTTTGTGTTCACAGAAGTTCGTGAGCTTACGGACGTTGTGCTTACGGACGGTTGTGTTCACAGGGAGGTCGTCGTGCTTACGGAAATTTGTCGTCGGCCAGGAGTGGAAGAGAGGAGTTGGCCTCCACGCCTGCTTGTTCTGGAACCACTCCAAATCACACACGGCCTTCAGCGTGGTCGTCAGCTTCTCCATCGTTTGCAGCAGGCCCTTCTACAATAATGGGAGTGACATGCGCCGGTTATTCCACTGAATTATATTTCTATATTCAGGAGAACCACGTGGAGTCTATTGACTCCTTTACAGGAGGGTCCTGCTATAGTGGATTTTTAAGATGTGTTTTGCTGCTGGGAAGGGGGGAGGAAAAATACTACCTTATAGATGTCTATGCCATTCCCTAGCGCAGTCGAGATCTATGCCAGGCTCCAGAGGCGTGGGGAACACTGCCAGCCTGTGGGAGGTGTGTGTGGGTACCAGTCTATGTGCACACAGTGTAACTTCACAGTACTAATGAATGGCCCTGAGTATTTTGCTGTACAGTCGTTGGTGACCATTGCAGACCATCTGCTGTGCTTGAGAACCCAGTTTTAATAATAATAATAATAATTGCATTTCCAGAGCGCTTTTCACCCGAGGGTCACAAAGTGCTGACCAGACAGAGCTGTGGAGAGAGCGGCATGTCAGCAACAACATCAGTCAATCAATTAAAGTAAAATAATGACTATAATAATGACTATAAATGGAAGACCAGCTGCTACCAACGTCCTGTAGGATATTGTACCTAGAATAAGAAAAATGACTATAAATCAATGAAGGAAATGAAATAAAATCATTGTGAAACAAATAAAGGAATGAAGAAGTGTTCTTGAGCAAGCACAGGTCAACAGCGCACCATCATCCAAGCACAACAACAGTGAACAACATCAACAGTCCTAGCCAGAGGATTTCAAGATCATGGGTTGGTGCAACCTGCATCCGCTCAGCATCTCAAGAGTTGTGACTTGGGTACTGGCTGGGTAATGACTGACAGAGAGAAAACAATCAATCCTATGGTTTGTAACCCAAGAGCTCGGTGTTTATGATAATGCTGACAATGGTGCATCCTTACCATTTTCTCCCACACTTCAGTGAGTTGGTCGCAGTCTCTCTCCAGTTGCTGGGTTCGAGCTGGATCCGTGGTAGATGCTGCTCCCACAGATATCGCAGGATCACCCCCCTTCCTGACCACGGCAAGAGTTAATCCACACGCGTTAACTACTACCGACGGCATTGCGTTGCTATAGTTAGCACTCGATTATCCACAGGCTCTCTATCCAGGGGTACGGGTTAACCGTGTTTGTGGGAATAAAGCCACAGCAACACGCTTCAGCTATGAGAATGGCTATCAAGAGCTGTTCTTTCAAGACAGCTGTGTCACCTTCGCGACGTTTCACCTCCCACGTTGTGGGCATTGTCAAGCTAATCAATGGCTTAACTAAACGTTCAGTTCATCATCAATACCCGCTTAGTCCCGCACAGGGTCGTGGAGGGCCAGAAGCCTATCCCGGTAGATATAGGGTGCAAGGCAGGGCTATGCTCAGGATGTGACGCCAATACATCACTTGGCACACTTTTTGGGGCATTTACTCAGCAAGCAAATTTTAACATAGCCGGCAGTGTGTCTTTGGACGGTGGGAGGAAACCGGAGTACCCCACGAAAACTCACGCAGGCACGGGGAGAGAGAGAACTCGAAAACGCCACACAGAATGGCACCAGAGCCCGGGAAATGAACCCGGGGCCTTCTTGCTGCGAAGCAGCAGCGCTGCTCACCGCCACCCCCTACGAATTTTTTTTATATCCATGGTACAAGAACACACACGTGTACTACAGATAAACAAACACACTTTTCAGCTCGACCATTCACTGGCTCCATGATGCCTCCAACGTGGGAAAGTGAATTGTCGTGAAGGAGTTATTTTAAAAAAACACCAGAGCTATCCCTGGTAAGAACAGCTCTTAAGAGCCATACTTTTTTATTAATACAATCTTGCGGGTTATAAAGAATAGAAAAGGTTTTCACCATTTCTGGCAGCCATACAGGTGTTAAGATCTTAAAACACCAAAATGGACACTTTTTGCAAAGTGTCTAGTTTACAAAAGCCACACTTGTGGCGAAATATGCAAACAAAGTGTCCATTTGGTGTTTTAAGATCTTAAAAATTACACGGGTGTTAAGATCTCAACACCCGTATAATTGCCAGAAATGGTGAAAACCTTTTCTATTCTTTACATATGTACAGTGGCAAAAGTATCTATAGCATAATTTTGCGTGTTACTGTTTATCTTTATAATCACAGTTAAGAGTTTCATTCGTGAGCATACTGTTGCTGTCAGTTCATTTGAACTTTGGTTTAATGCGTTGTTGCATTGGTCAGTTTGGGTGTTGGGCAGTCTGAACGTTTGTTGTGTCGCAGGAATCCCGCATCTAGAGCTTGCAAGCTCACTGGGTACTTTCTGCTGTAATAATAAACATCTGTCTGTCTAGTTTTAGAGATAGGAGTCAGTGTTGGAGACATGAGCCAGTGTTAGAGATAGGAGTCAGTGTTAGAGATAGCAGCCATTGTTAGAGATAGGAGCTACTGTTGGAGACATGAGCCAGTGTTAGAGACATGAGCCAGTGTTAAAGCTAGGCGTCAGTGTTAGAGATAGGAGTCAGTGTTAAGAGATAGCAGCCATTGTTAGAGATAGGAGCTACTGTTGGAGACAGGAGCCAGTGTTAAAGCTAGGCGTCAGTGTTAGAGATAGGAGTCAGTGTTAGAGATAGCAGCCATTGTTAGAGATAGGAGCTACTGTTGGAGACATGAGCCAGTGTTAGAGACATGAGCCAGTGTTAAAGCTAGGCGTCAGTGTTAGAAATAGGAGTCAGTGTTAAGAGATAGCAGCCATTGTTAGAGATAGGAGCTACTGTTGGAGACAGGAGCCAGTGTTAGAGACATGAGCCAGTGTTAAAGCTCGGCGTCAGTGTTAGAGATAGGAGTCAGTTTTAGAGATAGGAGCTACTGTTGGAGACAGGAGCCAGTGTTAGAGCTAGAAGCCAGTCTTATAGATAGAAGCCAGTTTTGTATCACAGGAATCCCGCATCTAGAGCTTGCAAGCTCACTGCGTACTTTCTGCTGTAATAATAAGCATCTATACTCATACATCGTGCCGTGAAGATCTACATCAACACATCTTTACACTTGCACTTGCTGTATTAATCAGATGAATAGTAATGATCACAATTTAGTCATTTAATGCCGAAGTTATTTGTTCGAAGGCAGACTAACAAGGAGGGGTGAGAAATCCGCAGACACAGGAAGGGGGGAAGGTAACCACGCAGTTAGCCGACGCCAACAACTGCCGGACACTGCGCCCCACAGCTTATCGGCCAATTAATTATACTGCGCCTTATTGTTTACGTTAAGGAAGGAAACCGGCG
>JAZEWT010000005.1:4877712-4887901 GCA_036362905.1 Mordacia mordax
ACCCACAGACTCACACAGACACCCACAGACTCACACAGAAACCCACGCACTCACACAGAAACCCACAGACTCACACAGAAACCCACAGACTCACACGGAGACCCACAGACTCACACAGAAACCCACAGACTCACACAGAGACCCACAGACTCACATAGAGACCCACACACTCACACAGAAACCCACACACTCACACAGAAACCCACAGACTCACACAGAGACCCGCAGACTCACAGAAATCCGCAGACTCACACGGAAACCCACAGACTCACACAGAGACCCACAAACATGCGAGACCGTGCTTTGCAAAGTGTGTGTGAGCTATTTGATGAGACCTCAGTAGTGTAGTTCAGTGTGTTTACACGAGGTTGTGCACTGCTTTCTGAGAGAGGTGTGAACATATAGTGCTGTAAATGTCTTCATCAATGACTATGCAGAGACGACAAATTATATGCGGGGCGTATAAACGTCTATCCATCCTATTGCTTTTCAAAATAACTTAATTTTGCTCCTCAAAAATAGAAGTAAATCGAAAAGGCAATGCCTAATTCGTGACCCCTCTACTCTGAGCATCACTGTGTCTGGACTTGTGGGTCTTCTTCTGTGCAACAGGCGTGCAGTAACGGTTTCTCGTCCGAGCTGTCCGCGTTGGAGGGTTTCGGAGAATCTGCCTGGCGAGAATTCGTCCCGTTCCTGCTGAACTTCCTGCGGGAGCAAGCGTGCGATGCCATCGACAGCAGCCAAGCGTCTCCTCGCAAGATGCCGGGCCCGACGACGTGGGCCGGCCAGCGGATACCGTCGGACAGCAGCTGTCACGGGCAGGGCTTTCAGGAGGCGCCGCAAAGCCTCGTGCGGTGCCCGATCTCGGACTCCTCCTCAAGCTGTCCTCAGACCCCGTCGACCCTGGAGCACCCGCAGCGGGGAGCCCGACAATCGCTCAGCAGGACCTTCAACGAACTCTCGGAGGTTTCGTCTTTCGGCGGCAGCCCGCTGCTGCCGCCCGCGAGCGGGCGAAGCAGGAGTGCGAGGAGCCCTTTGCCAACCGCCGAGAACGGCACGGCGTGTGGGGCGGGAAACCCGCCACTCGACCGACGGGCCGGCAAGGGAGACGTCGCACATGGGGCGAGGGTGGGCGGCACGCAGCCCTGCGCGGGACCCGCTGGCTCGGCGGGTGAACGCACGCCGCGCTCGTCACAAAAGCCGTTCGTCGCCGACTTCATAATTCAGGGGTCTGAGCGGCACGCCGGGCGCAGGGCGAAGCAGGGCAGCACCGCTTCCGCCGGGACCTCGGCGCAACCTGGAGAGAACGGCTCAACGGCGGCAGGTGCCCTGGGAAAGCATTGCCAATCTTACCCGTGCCAAAGAACAGATGCCTCTGTTTCGGGAGACAGAGGTCCGAGAATGAACAGGGAGCAGCAGCCTCCTCACAGCTGGCAAAATCATAAGCACAGACAGGGTGGCACGAGCTTGGAGTTGCAGTCGCGCAGGGGAGTGGGTGTCGGGGAATCATCAGGACGCGGAGAGCTGGATCGTGCGACTGCTGTGAGGAGCCCAGACGCGAACGGGGCGGCGAAGGTGCCTCCCAACCTGTACAGCCTGGAAGAGTTTCCATCCATGAGCGCCGCAAGCTCTGGCAAGTACGTTGGTAGGGTGGTAGTGTGCCAGTCTCGAGCTGGCTGTGGCACAGGCATCTGAGTGTTGAGCTGGCACGGTTACAATTGTGGGTTTCAATCTGGGTTTTGGCTGCATGCGATTAAACTAGATATTAAAGTGTACTGGGTTATGGGGACAACCCTGTCTCCAATGTACTAACGTGGGTTTTTATGGCTCGATGCACGATGATTGCTTATCAAAGCTGCCCTTTCGGGACAGCCGCGTCGAGCGCTCCTCCTTCACAACGTTTGGCCTCTCACATGACGTTAGGTGCCGCCAACGTTGGGAGGCAACACATCACGAAGGAGAGAGGAGGAGCGCTTGATACAGCTAACTCTAAATAGCGTGTCTTGTTCAATCATCGACCCTGCCTCCAATTACTGCACACACATAATCCTATTGAATAAAATAAAAATAAAAAACCAGCGTCATCTCCCGACATCACACCTCATACACTGTATTGTATAATCTCGGGAGTATTTCATTATCGTTAACCAAATACTTCCGAGGACAAATGCATGTTGGTAGCGCGTTATGGAATCCGCCCCCGCTGACGGTCGCGATTGTAAACGCCTTCTAACCGGAACCGATTCGCTGTTGTGTTTGTGTCGAGCAGCTGCCGGCCTTCACGTCGGATCAAGCCGACGCCAGTGAGCGTGGCACACCACCGCTCGCAGCCAAATGAGTGTTTCACCTCCACACCTCTGAGCCAACCGCTGCCCGACCGCGGTACAACGACGGCGGCGGCGGCGGCCGTGCCACGCGACCGAGTGATGTCCCGGCGCAGCCCAACCTGGCAGAGCCAGCTGATGGACCGGCACACCCAGCCTTGCAACGCACAAATACGGTGACAAAAGGACGGTGTCATTGTTTCGCGTTAATAATTTCCGGTCGAGATTAAACACTTTTGCGTTAACTCATGTTTCTGATTGTTTGATATATACTGGTGCGTGCGATGCAAGTCGCTCTGGATAAGGGTGTTTGCTGAATGATAAAAATAACTCTGATTCTGTTTGATGATTGCTTACTGAAGCCTTTCTTTAGAGATAGCTGTGTGGAGCGCTCCTCCTTATTGACGCTCTTTAGATGCCTTTCTAAATATTATTTTAAACTAGAAGAACAAAAAGTTTTGATGACTGACTGTAAAGAGCTCAACAATTAATGTGATGTTAAAACACATTACTCTGACCTCTCAACCACCAATTAAGCACAAATTCCGATTTCACACGCCATTTACACGCGTCCCTTCGTGATGATGTCACACTTGACGTCACTACTTCCGAGGACCAATGCTTCTTAAGTGTTGGCTCCCTGTTCTTCCGCAGAGCCAAGCTAGTGAGCCCGGACTCCGACACGGGTGAACCTGGTAACGACTCCGCCGTTTGCTCCACGGCCTCGGGGCTTCCCGCGAGCAACCACAGTGGCCCGGACAACGCTGCACCAGACACGACTTCGCCCACGACCCCTTCAACGACCTCTCCCGTGGTCCCCAGACGGCAATTGCTCGATTCGCCGGCGGGCTCCGCCAGCCAGACCGCGGCAGACGAGTCGCCGGGGGTGGCGCGGCCCGACGGTGTGTCCCACCGGCGTCAGCTGGACGTCTTGGTGGAGCTCTACTCGGCGTGCCTGTGTCATAATCTGGTGCCGAACCTGCTGCTGGAGGTCTACTTCACCTTGCAGCTGCTGACGGCGGCGGGCGGCGGAACGGCGGACGTCTGTAAAGAGGAGGCCATTGCCATCAACGATGACCGTGGCGGCTATGGTCAGATTCGCCTTGGCTCGTGTTTTTAGTTTATCACTGTGATTAACAATGTCTGTGTCTATTGTCCTGTCGGTGTCGTATGATGAGACGGAGAGTCGCAGAGCAATGGAACCCTTTGTGCATGCAATGGACATAACTTTTTTATCGCTAATTTTATGTCAGTCTGTATTTTTATTGCCGCTCTTTGACTTTCAGTTGAACTCTCCTGATGTTGTTGTTGACATGGCATTCTCTCCACAGCTTAGAATTGTGTTTAAAAAACCCCCCAAAAAACGTTTTTGTTGCTGATTTGCTGTTCTTATGTCGTTGTTGACGTACGGTTTTCTCCGCAGCTCTGTGCAGCGCTTTGTGACCCTCGGGTGAAACGCGCTTTATAAGTGCAATTATTTATTAGTGTTAGAGAATGGCCCACGGAGGCTGATATCACAGAGCTGAGGCCTGACCTCTGGTCCTCACAGAGAGGGATCGCACTTTTTCGCCTGCTTTGCAACTGAGAGCTACTTCTATTGCATGAGAGTCAAACCAAATGTCAGAGCTAACCAAATATATCTCCAAATTAAGTGCGCAGCCAATATTTAATTTTTTGCTGACACCACACACTCGCTATACTTGAGAACCAGGTTGAATTATAGGCGACTGCCTAGATTCAGACCCAAAATCTCAGGTGTCAGCTCAGCACTCTGACCCCAAAGCACCCGGTCCACTCTCGCTTTTGCTGCTGCTTTAAGCACATGATGGCACCTAAGGGTATCGAGTGGCTTAGGGATCTCACAGACTCGATCAGATTTCGCTTGGCACTAACACCAGCCATTGCCGGGAATCGAACTCAACACAGTCGCCACTGGTCAGTTTGCGTTGAGGAATGTTGGTAAATGGTTCAGCGATATGCAATGTATTTTGCGTGCGATTATCAATTGGTAACTGACGTGTGTTTTCACATGTGGTCAATCAAAATTACCTCAATGTAAGTGCACAGAAATGTAAACAATGTATGCTTTATCAATTTCAGAGCTTCTTAAAGCAGCCTACTTTCAGAGCGTTCACAATTGCGTCTACTTTGCTGTCAAAGTCCTGGAGAAGCTATTGGGGTGAGTTTGTGGTTTGAGGCGTCGCACATTTAGCACAAATGTCAAGTACCAGAGGAACCAAGCCACCCAAATGTCCTACCCGGTGCCTCCCAGCAGAGCTACTCTCTTCCACAATCGTACGGTTTCCTTGTGCGCCTGGCGCAAGTGCCACTGTTAATCTCACGAATTTTAAATACTCCTTGGGACAAACGTAGTGTTCCAACATAATCCATCAGGAATGAACAATTTTGATCAGTATTCCGAACTTGTTTGGGTTCCCCCCCATACATCGTGACCTTATCATGGTGGAGGGGCGTGCATTTTCCAATGAACCCCAGAGCTTCGTCACCTGAAGTCTGTCACTCCTGTTAGGGTCTCCTATAGTGAACAGGTCTGGGGGGAGGTTCCAGACAAAAATCATCTAACAAAAGGAGGTCAGCGTCAGCAAGGGTATTCAACCATAATAGGCTGCTGCCATACCTTCTCCATTGGGGGGTAACCGCCAAGTTAAGATCAACCTGTACACCGTCGTTTAGACCAGCAGCAGCATCTTGTTTGCGGGTCGGTTTGTGCTTTGTGTTCAGGCTGCTAGGCTGTCTCGACCGCAGCACGCTTCGCTCCCTTCTGGAGCACGAGCGAGTGGCCACCTTCTCCCCCTACCTGCTGGAGCAGCTGCAGGCCGCCTACAACAGCAGCACAGCCCGGGTGAGACAACACAGCCAGAACGTCCGATACATTGCTCCTTATCCATGCTTGGCAATGGTTAGTGATGATCCGCGGTTTTACTTTCCCCGCTATTGAGGTGTTTATTGCCTGGCGGTTATTTATATTTGACAGCCGCTGTTTACCGTGAAAGTCATTCCTTTTTTGAGCTTGATTTAATCGTGGGTGATCGAAACTCACATCTGAGCCCCGCATGTTAGTGGTGCTGGCTCAATTTTCTGACAGCGTTTATGAATCATCTGAGCCACTTCCATATAGTATAAAGTTGTTGATGTCGCGTTTTGCTATCTTTCTGCAGATCGTCACCACGCCCACCTCCACCATTCTCTCGGTCCCATTCCAACCCGAGACGGACAACCGGGCAAACTTCCCCAGTGATCGTGCCTTCCAAAACTTTAAAAAGCAGAGGTCTGTTTCTGATACAGCTTTTCATGGCTTGACGCATGGTGATCGCTTCCAAAAGCTTCCTATTCGGGATAGCGGCGTCGAGCGCTCCTCCTTGATCCTTCGCGACATTTCGGCTCCCACGTTCGAGTCATCCTTGGGCCTCCAAACGTCACGAAGGAGAGAGGAAGCGCGACCGACGGAAGCCCCAGAGAGGCAGGGAGGGAGACGCGAATCAGCCGATGCCAACATTGCGTCCTGAAACCAGAACCTGTCCCTGCTGAACTGAAGCGTTTTCCATCTCTGCATTCCTCGAGGCGTGTTTAACGTTACCGTGCCGTCCTCCCGCTTTGTGCCTTTCCTTTCTTTCGTGACTCGAAGGGACGTCTTCTACGCGCTGATCCGCGATTGGGAGGATGGACGCAACCTGCCGGGCTGGGAGTTTGAGAGGGCCCTGGGTTCCAAGATCAGGTGCAGCAAATACTTAATGCTGCCGCGTTTGCACGCCGTTCAGCTGTTACGTTGCAAGAGTGCGAATTTAAAAGTTTTCTCAAGAATATTCGTATTTGATTTGCGCCACCCAATCTCCATTGTATTCAGGACATAGTCAATTGGGATATCTAGAGGGGGAGTTCTCGAACTTTTGCTCCTAAAGGCTCGCTTCAGTATGGTCTCTGTGGTGGCGTCCATGGCCCACTGTTGGGTTGCGACCCGTCAGCTGAGAATGGCGGATCTAGAGGATGTGTGGAGGGATCGGTATTGACAGTGTTTTCGTGTGCTTTTGTTTGCTGAATGTGAGAAGGGCTATGATGGTGCAGCTGTCATCGGAGGAAAACCACAGCCATTTCGCTCGGCTCTTCCAAGCCCAGCTAATCCGAGTGAGTCACTGCTCACCACAGCTCACCATAACTCGCTACTCTTTACCGCAGATCACCACACCTCGCCCACTCGCCGAATTGTTTGCGTTGGTTACGACGTTTGTTGTATCACAGCAGTCCCGCATCTAGAGCTTGCAAGCTCGCTGGGTATTTTCTGCTGTAATAATAAGCATCTATATTACTGGCCGCAGCTAGCCTCAGCCCGTGGCAGCTCACCGTGCCTTATACCACACAGCTGACCGCAGACCCCAGCGCATAATCGCCACACCTGACTGCACCTCGCCGCAGTTTGTCAGCCCACGGAACATGTTAATATTAATGCTTGTCTTCCACTTGGTTTCTGCAGACACACTAGGGGTGCAGCATTTAATCCCCCCCTTCCTCCAGCGATTCGGTGAATTTAATTGGTTATGGTTGGGGGCTGGACGGAAGGTGGAGTCGCAGTTTAACTCAAGATAATTATCATTTTATTTTGTTGAAGCAGTGGTCATTGTCCGGTGCTCGTGTAACATGCCGCCGCCGTAGCGCAGCCCTTAAAACGGCCGCTCCGCTCCCCGATGCTCCCGACGACAGATGTGCAAGGACCCGTGCGAGACGGTGCCCAGCAGAGGTGTGACGACCCCGCTGCTCGGCGTGCTCGGAGGGAGCGACCTGAGCAAGCTGCAGCGCCTGCAGCAGCGCCTCACCGCCCCGCAGGCCCAGGGCGGACCTTGCCCGCTGCCCACCTTCCCCACATACCAAGCATTTTTCCGAGACTTTATCCTGGTTGCCGACAGGTGAAGGAGCGACGCAGTGCTAATAATAATAATAATAGTTGCACTTCTAGGGCGCTCTTTTCAACTCGGAGGTCACAAAGCGCTGCACAGAGCTGTGGAGAGAACGGCATAACAACAACAACAACATCAGAGTAGCTCAATTAGAGTAAAACAATGGCTATAAATCAATGAAGGACGTAACATAACGGATAAAATAATTGTTAAACAAGTAAAGGGAGGAATAAGTGTTCCTGGGCAGGTGGAGGTCAACAGCGAGCTATCATCTGAGCACAACAAAGTAAGCAGCATCAACAGTCCTAGCCAGAGGACGTCAGTGCCTTACTGAACAATTGAGTCTTGCGACGGGATTGAAGATGTTGGCATGCCATCGCTGCCTCTCAGTTTATTTTCGTGAATTGCACACGTGTCTGTAAGAGTCTCCGTCCTTCTGCCTGTCCGACCAGCGTAGCGCAAGATTCTCTACATATTCTGAATTCACCACAATTCACCGCTGTTCACCGTAGCTCACCACGCCTCGCCGCACTCCTCTCCACATCGTTTGCGTTCATTCAAACGTTTGTTGTATTACAGGATTCCTACATCTAGAGTTTGAAAGCTCTCCGATTGCATGTAATGAACGCAGAGAGCAGAGAAAGTATAACACATCCAGAACAACTGAATTAATAGTTCCATCAACAGTGTCTCTTCACACACACAACGGCCTCAACTAGTCAAAAGTAGCTCGGTACTCACCTCGATGTTCAGATGTCATTGGTCTTAGCTGCTGTTGCTAATGGTGACGATAAGCTTGTGTGTTGACAGTTACCCGCTGTGCTGCCACCTAATGGATGGATTGACACATCGGATCAAGGAGCTGAATGGAGAGTGCATCTTAGCTCCTGATGGAGACTGGGACACCTGTGAACAGGTGCAGATCGGATACTATTGCGTGGGCCGTCTGCACATCTTTTTCACTGCAGCGCCTTGTGATAATGTGTCCTCCACTCTCGTGCTTAACACCTACAAATACGCTCTGTAGCATCGGTGGACTGACTAGTGTTCCATCCATGGAGGATGATGCTCAGTACACTAGAAGGGCACTTTTAATTCGAAATCTTTCGTGACCAATATTATCGATGAAATTCATTTTTGGGTCAGTTCACGTAGAAAATTATAAAATAGTGTCGTTTAACCCCTTTGTGGGGTCGCTGGGCAGGTTTTGGCGCGGTCGCCTGATGATGCTGAATATAATTATCAGTGAAACGTCGTATATATCTATTTTGTAAAATATTGTGGTGTCACTTTTCAACACACCGGTGTGCTGAGATAGTAAAGGAATTGGCGCGTTTTCAGTTCACGTGACAACCCCTTACTGATTGGCCGTGTCGGGTGGTGGAATGTTAAATTACACTATTTTATAATTTTCTACGTGACTTGACCCAAAAATTAATTTCATCAACCAGACGGGCAATTGAAATTCACGATTGTTTGCTAGTAGGGCAGTTCCACAATTTTAAACTTGCCTTTTGGATGCTTTAAAAATGTCGGTAATAATTGGTGTGCTCATGAACTGACCGTCTGCTTTTGTGTAGTATGTCTTCTCTGGTGGCTCCTCTTTACATCCCTGAGTCAGTGATGGAAATTGTACATTGCTATGCAGGGGCAAGTATGCATTAGACAATCACTGCTGACTTCTCCACAGTTTTATTTATTCATTTTATTTATCCTAGAAGGAGGATACGCTGAGTCAGCGCCCAACCAGGATTTGAACTCATTATTTGTGACTGCAAGGCACTCACTTTATCGCTGACCTACCTGGCCTGCTTCATTTTAAACGACGAGGATTAGAATGCGCAAGGATAGAATGAAAAATACAGTAAACCCTTCTCTTTCGCCTGGGATACGTTCAAGAAACGGGCGCGAATCCCAAAAATTTCGATAACCATTTTTTCCGGTTCACTGGATGCGGTAGCACTAGCACTCACTTTTCTTTTAGAGGCCATATTAGGGGCTGCACGATGGGGATACGAGTGATCGAGACTGTGACCGATGGCTGAACAAAGCCTACGGGATGCGGGTGGAGGTAGATGTGGGTTGCGGGGCGATTCTGGATGCTGCTCGCACCACTTTTTCCGCCGTGCTGCGGCAGCGCAGCAGCCTCGACAGGAATACAGTTCCGCAACCGCCACGAATTTGCGAAAGCTAAAGAGGCGAAAGTTAAGTATTTACCGTAGCCCGATGCGTGCGCACGTGACGGGAACTCGATCGACGTTGTGCAGGAGTGGCGGGAGCACTTCAAGTCGGTCCTGCTCACGGCGCGGCTGCTCGCCAAGTTCCTGGGGTTCACCGCGTTCCTGCCATACCGGACTCGCCACACGCTGCCCGCGCACCCCCGGGAGGCCGTGCCGCATCTGCGCGCGCAGGTGTGGCGCATGGGCACCGTTAGTTTAGTCACTGGTTGCGTCTCGCTTGTAGGCTTAGTCTAGGTGATGACAACCTGTGGAACTTTGGTCAAGTCTTGTGTATTTAGATAGATGTTTATTAGTACGGGCGACGCGGTGGCTACGCAGTGAGTAGCTCTGCTGCTTCACAGCACAAAGGTCTTTGATTTAATTCCCCGCCTCGGTTGCATTTCTGTGTGGAGTTTGCGTGTTCTCTCCCCGTGTTCGCGTTGTTTTTTGTCGGATACTCCGGTTTCATCCCACTGTCCAAAGACACACTAATGCTTAGGTTAATTGGCCTGCTGAATAAATTGCCCCAAAAAGCGTGCCCTGCGATATACTGGCGTCACATCCTGCGTATAGCCCCGCCTTGCATCCTGCGTATAGCCCCGCTTTGCATCCTACGTCTGCCGGGATCGGCTCAGCCTCCACCCTCCGCAACCCTGTACAGGATTAAGCAGGTACTAATATTGACTGACTGTATTATTACAGGGCGGCGCGGTGGCCCAGTGGTTAGCGCTGACGC
>JAZEWT010000005.1:4888723-4901740 GCA_036362905.1 Mordacia mordax
CATGATTTGTCTTCCTTATCCAGTTTTACAGAGCTATAGATGACATCAAGATTTTTCGCCTCACGTTAGAGGCATCCTCAGGCGCCTGAGGATGCCTCTAACGTGTGAGGCGAAACGTCGCGAGGTGGCGAGGGGGAGCGATCGACGCGGCTGTCCCGAGAGAGCAGCTTTTCGAAGCAATCATCGTGCATCGAGCCATGAAAACCTACATCATTACATCAAAATTTTATTTATTTCCGTAGGAGGTGTCCCATAAACGGTTTTCGGCTCTGTTTCTTAGGCATCGTACTGCAGTACGGATGACAAAAGCGAGTTACACATGTCACGATACAAACAGCACGTATTGGAACATGCTTATGATCAGGGCGATTTAATATTCCTTCCAAGAGTGAATAGGGAGCCAACGGAGGGATCTTAAGGACTGGAGTGGGGACATCACATTTTCAAGTTGAATGAGAAGTCTGAAATGTAGTTGTGTTGCTAAAATGAGAAAACAGTGCCAGCGAGTGGTGTTGTATTGGCTGCGTCTCTAGGTCCCTTGTGCTGGAGCCTGGGAAGAGCTGTGGCCTTAACCGCATGTTGCTGCTGCTGCTGTTGGGATGGCTTTTTCAGGTAAGCCCCGGCGTCGTCGGGGTGAGACGATGTTGTTTGCTCGAGGCTTTTCTAAAATACATGATGTTCCCTGTGTGTGTTTGAGATTTGGATATTAGATTGTTTTGTGTGTTTTATGTATTTAGTTCATTTGACCTCTGCAGGCACTAGCAACGTTACCGATCTCATATTGTTTAAGAAATATGATGCTGTCTTGACGTGACTCCGAATCATAGCGACTGAAATGTCATAGGCCTGCTCACCAGCCTAGCTATGCCTTAAATCATGCATCTGCGTTATTTAGATTCCAGCGTTTCCTGAAGAAGTCTTCTTTGCAGAGTTACCGCTGCACATGTTGGAAGTCCCAAGTGGAGCAGGCCTGGTAGGCACCCTCACGCTGCTCTGGATGCTGTCATCCACAAATAGCCAACTAGCCGATCATGTTCTGCATTTTTGATACACTGAGAAAATGTACGGATAAAACCTGCTGCTTTGCTATCCTGACCTTCTTATATCTATCTCGGGTGATTATCTGTAAGGAGTTTGTGTGATCTCCCTCTGTTCTGCGTGGGTTTCCTTGAGATTTTCTGGTTTCCTCCCACAACGTAAAAAAACATTTATTGGCCGATACGGTCAAAACACAGAGGTACACAGTGTCTGGCGAGTTGGCACCAGTTATTGGCATGGCTGCCTCCCCCCCCCACACCTCTCTGCAGTTTCCTGCAGCATCTTGGAACCTCTGGCTGAATGGCGCTGCTGTATAAATGTAATGATGATTATTATTATTATTATTCATTTGATATCGTTGTATGTCTCCATCTGTCCCAGGACGCGCTGCCACTTGTCGACCAGCAGCTGTTGTTCACTTGCTGCCCCTACGTCGGTAACGTCTCCTCTGCCAAACACAAGCCTTCAGTCACAGCCACACCTTGTCCCCAGCTATGACCACCCTTTGTACCACCACCCCTTTCTAACACTCTACGTTTGCCACCGTCTGCACATCACAAAAAATTGTTATAATATTTAATGTGATCCTGGAGGGGAAGGCATGACTGGTTACATGCCTACTTGGGTGTTGAATGCTGGGTGATGTGTGTGGAAAGTGGCTGGGTGATGTGGATGATGAGTGAGTGGCTGGGTTATGTGGATGATGAGTGGCTGGGTAATGTTTATGCCGAGTGATCGATGAACGACGATGGTGATGACATTGAGTGTTTGTTCGGTTTCCACAGGGGAACTGCGCAGGCTTCTGGCGACACCGCTCGGCGGAGGCACCGGGAGAAACGGTGGGTTCATCCGCAAGATTAACCCCACCGCAATGGAGCCAGCGGTCGCGTTTTCACAAAGACAGACGCAGGTACGCGTTCAGCACTCACACCCGTTAGGTGAATGGCTGTTGTGCGTCTATGTGAACACTCTACTCGGCCTCAAACTAGTACCTGGTGTCGTGTGTAAATATCGTCATAAGGAAGATAAAGGTGGCTGGGCGTGGTGCTTACCATCCTCTAGGGTGCCGTGCTGGCCTTCATAGGTGTTAGCTAACAGCACTTGCACCAACAGCCTGTTACAGAATCATAAAACAGAACAAGAAGATTACAATGTATAATGCGTGCAAATTCCACAACTGGTCATAGACAAGACGTATACAGAGACGCGAGGAAACCACAGAGGGATGGAGGATGAGTCCGTCAGTTAGCCAGTGCTAACCCACCAGACACCACTTCCTGTAATGACGTCATTGGCAACTTCATGAGGAAATCGGAGAACCCGAAGAAAACCCACGCAGAATAGGTTTAGAAAATACAAACTCCGCACAGAAAGGCGCCCCGAGGCAGGAATAAGATTGTCTCGGGCAGCACTTTCTGTTTGAAGCGTGGATGTTACCACTGCGAGGACACCCTGCCATCCGGCCATATGTGGGCCCTTTGTCCTTGCAGCACGCGGGTACAGAATTGGCAATGAATAAATAACGTGAGCGAACGATTTCACTTACAGACGGAGTTGGAGCAGGCGTTCTTCCACAATCACCCGAATTTCCTGAAGAAGACGGTGCAGTTTGTGGCCGAGCGAATCTATTCCAACTGCATCAGGAGCATACGGTAAGGGGCGATCCGACAGACATGAACCCTAAATTTAGAGTCAAACACACGTGTGAAATTGTGTTTCTGAGCACACAAGGATTGTAGTGGCTCATGTGTGCATACAAACAAATTACGCGCTCGTGACCAAAACAACAAAAATTGCCCGATCTCATCAGATAATAAATAATACCGTTGATTGCACGCAAATTGCATGCCTGGTCAGGGACTAGATGCGGATACTGAGGCGCAAACCCCAGAGAAGCTGGGGAAAGGCAACCACGAATACCTTTTAAATTGAATGTGCGCTGCGCGATATAAACAGTGTTCGTCAGTGTGCGCCGCGTGCAGTGTAATGATGATATCACCGTGTGCCACAGAGAAACGCTTCTCGTGGGGCTGGTGGAGGTGGGGGAGGCTCGCGTGGCGGCGCTGGCGGGGTTCGCCCCTGTCCACCTGACGCTGCAGGACGTGTGCACGCAGCTGTCAAGCCAGGGCACAGCCGAGGCGATTCTTGCCGCGCAGCAGTGAGCGCACGGCATTGCCGACGTCGTGAACCACGATTCACCGCTTGGCGCCTCTGGCTACACGCGAGCGTATGATCCAGTGGAGGTTTTCCGGTTAATATTATGGTTAATCCAGTGGAGGTTTTACAGTTAATATTATGGTTAATCCAGTGGAGGTTTAACGGTTCATATTATGATTAATCCAGTGTAGGTTTTACTGTTAATATTATGGTTAATCAGGTGGAGGTTTTACAGTTAATATTATGGTTAATTCAGTCGAGGTTTTACGGTTAATATTATGGTTAATTCAGTGGAGGTTTTATGGTTAATATTATGATTAATTTCAGTGGAGGGTTTCCGGTTAATATTATGGTTGATCCAGTGGAGGTTTTACTATTAATAGTATAGTTTATCCAGTGGAGGTTTTACGGCTAATATTATGGTTAATCCAGTGAAGGTTTTACGGTTAATATTATGGTTAATCCAGTGGAGGTTTAACGGTTAATATTATGGTTAATCAGGTGGAGGTTTTATGGTTAATATTATGGTTAATCCAGTGGAGGTTTAACGGTTAATATTATGGTTAATCAGGTGGAGGTTTTACGGTTAATATTATGGTTAATCCAGTGGAGGTTTTACGGTTAATATTATGGTTAATCCGGTGGAGGTTTTACGGTTATTTTTATTATGGTTAAACAAATGGGGAGCAGTAAGTAGTGGTTTGCGTGCTGTGCTGTGAACTCATCGACCCGAGTTAATATCCCGCTCACGGCCAACACCAGTAACGTTTTTCTGAACCGGTCCTGAGCCTTCCCTAGGTCGACTCAGCCTCAAATGAATACTTGATGCGGTGCGTAAATATCACCACTAGGGAGACAATGACAGCCGGGTGTGGTGCTGACCACCTACCCCCTCGTATGCTGTGCAAGCCTTAATAGGTGCTCACTGATCGCACTTGCACCAAGTCTATTAAGGTTATATAGGGGATCGTTGTCTCTTGGGTCTGTGTAATCCAGCACTGTCGAATCCGTGAGGGTCGGTTGATCGCACAAATATGGTGAGAGCTCGTCATGTAACCGCTTGCCAGATTCTGCGCGACCAAGGCACCTAAAGCTATGCTGCATCTGCTGCCCGAAGAGCTCTCCCCCCAGGTGAGTTGACAGGTCAAGGGTGAGAAAAGGTCATATCCTGGCCGTCGGAGTGATGAAGTACCACACTGTCATAGCCGTGGATGTCCGTAATCATCATGATTAACACCCGCGTAATCTTGCACAGGGTCGCGGGGGGCCAGACCCTATACCGGCAAACGGAGGGTGCAAGGCGGGGCTATACCCAGGATGTGACGCCAATACATCGCATGGCACTGGGGACAGTTTACTTAGCAGGCCAAATATCCAAGGCAGCAGCGTGTCTTTGGACAGTGGGAGGAAACAGGAGTACCCTGCGAAAACTCACACGGACATGAGAAGAACACACAAACTCCACACAAAAAGGCACCCGAGCCGCGAATCGAACCGGGGACCTTCTTGCTGTGAGGCAGCAGCGCTACTCATTGTGCCACCGCTCCACGCCTGTGAACATCCGTGCATGCCAGTAATCCAGACCTGTGCTGAGGAACAGCCTTGAGAAATTGATGTGCATGGGACATCCAGCCAGTCGTAGCTGTGAATTGGCAAGTTGAAGGCAGTACACCAAGTAGGTTGCTGATATTTTGTGCAGACTTCTTGCATTTACGGTTAATTCTCAATTATCTCATCTCATCTCATTATCTGAAACCGCTTAATCCTAAAGAGGGTCACGGTGAGCCGGAGCCTATCCCGGAAACACAGGGCGTAAGGCAGGAATACACCCGACGACGGGACGTCAATTATCTGTGGCTATATTATCCAGGTTGAGGATTAACCATGCCTGCGGAAAACAAATAAAATATGCCTGAGAATATCTGTTAAGAGCTTCTCTTTCAGGATATCCGTGTATAGCATTCCTCCTTTCTCACCACGGCTATCCCAAAAGAGCAGCGCTTAAAAACAATTCTCATACGTTGAGCCATGAAACCCTACATCAGTATATTTTTATGGGCATCTGATTTAAGTATGAGCCGCTCCTCACGACTCGAGGGCTCAGTCATGTGATTTTGAGCTGAGAACACTTAGATTCTAAGAGTCGTTTTGCCTGCAGGTGGTGAGCACTGCCGCGGACATCGCTGTCCGACTGGCCCAGGAGAAAGCCACTCAGTGGCTGAACAACAATGTTGACAGTAAGTCCACGTCAGTTCCTTATTTAGGCACGCCTACAATTCGCTCGAGCCAGGATAATGCGTTGAGAATTGCTCTCCTCCAACGTGAGAGGCGCAACTTCACGCAGAAAAGGTCAGGAAGACTGGACTCTGCTATCCTGAAAGAACAGGTGCGGAGAAACGTCTACATCGAGTGACGGAAACCTACATTACAGTTATTTGATAGTTAAATTATCGATTTTATATGTTGTTTACTGTCTTGTGGTCAATTGCTTAGAATAGATGTTAAATAAGACGACAGCAAATTGTCCTGCTGAGTAAATTGCCCCCCAGTGCCCTGCGATGTACTGGCGTCACATCCTGGGTATAGCCTCGCCTTGCGCCCTCTCTCTGCCGGGATAGGCTCTGGCCTACTTCGACCCTGTTCAGGATTAAACGGGTATTGATGATGACGATGATGACACAGCAACTTAATGACCTCCTGACAGACGATGGCCGTCTGTGAAACACGGTGCCTGCGTGATAGCCTTGCACTATCAGATGGGCGCGAATACCAAATATGTCCATCCATCATCACCACGTATTATGTATACAGCGCCTCGTGCAGTAAATCTCAAAGCGTCATTGTCATCGTGAATGCTACGTTTTAATGTTCACTTCGACACGGTGCCTCACGGATGCACGGTGTGGTCGCGCGGCTACAGAGATTCTGCGGGAAGCGTTGAGGAGCCAAGTGGACGGGATAATGAAGTCCGCTTCGTACAGCTCGACCAACGAGACGAGCCACAATGGGCCCAGCGTTCGTGCGTGCCCGGCGACCTGCAGCCACGCCAACCTCATGCCGTCGCTTGCCCTTACGCAGCTCAAGGCAAGCCACACACTGCTATCCTGTTCAATGCTTTTGTGTCCACAGCTGGAGGGAAATGTGCTGGCTTATTGCTGGTTCAGATACCAAACCTTCATGGTGATGTAACACAATGACTTGAGATGCGTGTCGATCATAGCGTTGCTGTGCCCTTGATCTTTTCAGTGGACTGTTATCTTTGCAATGATTCCTGTATTCCTTACTAAATAAATCTCACAAACCCTCGGAGAGCAAACATTGACTGACATGTAACTGAGGATTGCTTCGAAAAGCTGCTCTCTCGGGATAACCGCGTCGATCGCTCCCTCTCCCTCCATTGCGACGTTCGTCTCACGTTAGCGGCATCTTCAGGCACTTTGTGGATGCCTCTAACATGAGGCAAAACGTCGCGAGGAGAGGAGAGGAAGCGATCGACGCGGTTGTCCCGAGAGAGCAGCTTTTCGAAGCAATCATCATGCATCAAGCCGTGAAAACCTACATAATAACATGTCACTGCTCTTCCGATGTGCAGTTGTGTAAGGATGCTTGATGTGTTTACCACCTCGTGGTAGAAACTGCAGAGAAAATGTTTTGGTCACAATCCATTTTCATTACGTATTTTTTGCCAAATTTGTTCTTACGCAAGTTACATAAACTATGAAACGTCCCATTACATATTGTGTGGGCTCTGGGTTTATCTTCTCAACAGGACATGCTGTGTGTAACGGTGGACCCAAGCTGCGAGCACACTGTCACTCAGGAAGCAGTCTTGGACCTAATGAGAAATATCCGTGATGCTCTGCAGTGTAAGAAGGTGAGGCAGTGATGAATGTTGCCGTTTTGATCATGGAAATTCATCCAAGTTGTCTACGCTTTGATGGTTTGACTGAACACTCCCCACGCTGCTCAGTGTGCCCCATCTCATCAGATCGGTTGCACAAACAACTTGGAACAGCCTCCCCCTGCATCTTCGACAAACTACCACAACCACCTGAACCTTTGAAATACTCGCGTATACTGACACCGAGCTTGGCTCTGTGCCTGGGCACGTGTGCCGCGGCCTCTCTAACCGTGCAAGAAATATGCGCACGCATTATAAATTATATTATTATTAAGCGGCATTAAGCCTGGAATAAACACAAGCGTTGTAGTTTGCTGGGTGGCTACGCCGTTAGCAGTGGGTGCTGGGCGTTGCTCCATGCATGCGGTAAACTATGATCACCTAACCCCCACGACCCACAGTGTGAGGAAACCCCACTCCACTCGTGAATTCACCTGAATGATGTGTACACGTGGCTGAATAAAACCCTACATTGTGTTGTTTCAGTATTTATCACCAACGGTAGAGAGGGCGTTTGCTCAGTACACGGTGGAACTTGCCGCTGCTGTTGGTGAGTATATTGCCACATAAGATAATATGCAAGTACTCGTACTATGCAAGTGCTATTGTCTTAAGCTTGTCCAGTCGTCTGCTGCGCTGTTTAAACATTTCAAATGTTTAACCAGCTTGTCCAGTATTTGGTCAAATTATATTAAGTTTCTTTGTAGAGTTTTGTTATTCCCTCCTACTCATGACGGAATTTTTCCAGGCACTAAAGTTTCCTCCCACACGGAAGGGAAATGCCAACATAAAAAAAGGGATTGAAATAAAAAAAGCAACCTGTTTCTAGTTACACCACCCAGCAGATGTCAATATGCACATGAGTTGTTTCCAGCCTTTGATAGAGTGCTCAGCAAGAGCCTGTCTGCGAGCTGCTGGGAGGAGAGCACACAGAAGCTGCTGGAAGCTCTACATGGCGTGTGGAGCGAGTTCTCACTGCATCCACCGTTCCACCTCCTCTTGACCAACAAGAACGTCTCCTATCTGCACACAGCCACAGACAAGAAGGTTTGTTCACATCTGCACATCCGTAGTTGTGCATATAAGGACACTGCAGAGCAACTGGAAACGGCAGCTGTAATGTAGGCCAAGAACAGGGAAAGATGCACCCTAGGAAACACGTTGGAGAGCTATAACAACGTACTGACATAGGCTTTCACGGCTCGATGCATGATGACTGCTTCCAAAAGCTGCTTTTTTTTTGGGAGAGCCTTGAGCGATTGGCATGGCTATCTCGAAAGAGCAGCTTTTGGAATCAATCATTATAACAAATTTCAGCAATTTCAATTTATAACGTGCCACGCACATTCATTTCGAAGCGAGAGAAGAAAACTTCTTGGGGGCAGGAGGAAACTGCAGAGGTGGGGAGGGGGAAGGCAGCCACCAAGTTGGCCGGTGCCAACATTTACCAGACACTGAAAAAAAGATCTGCAAACATCCACACAGTACTCTTAGCATCTAGAAGGGCTCCAAATGTTAAAATTGTATATCGTTAAACCTGTGCGTTGTTGCATTAAGTGAAACGGGTGGCCAATAAATTCGCAAAACGCGGAGCGCTGGTTTTCGAGTTGTCACTTGGCTGAACAAAATAATCCGGAGGCTGTGCTCGTGCCCCCCCCCCCATCCCCCCCGCATTACAGCGCTGCTGCAGGGCACTGCTGCACTTGTCACAGCAACTGGTGGAGGGAAGGATGCACGTTGGGAGCGAGCTGAGAGCAAAGTGGAACACTCTACTGGCAGACATTGCTCTGGAGGTACTGACCAACATAACGCGTGGAGAAGTGTGCTGGATCGAGTCGAGGGCTTGGAAACTGATCATGAGACTTGCGCTTCTCGTTTTGGCTAATTGTAGTGTGTATTCTTCCTCTATGCTTCACAATATTACACCTCCCACAGTCAAGAAGAGGAGAAATGCTTGCCACAGCTATTTCAAAAGAGCAGCTCTTAAGCACAGTTCTCTTAAGAGCTACATCTAGATGTGAAACCTTGTCAGTAAACCGATATTTTTACACATTTAATTTTGTATCAGGTCAGAACACAAACAAAACATTGTTCAAAACTACTGGCTAGTGACTTAGCTTTAGAGTGTGCAGGTTGTGCAGCTGCATAGGGACCCACGGGCTGGAGGGATCCATTCAGGCGCTGGGCTATAGACAGGTTAATTGGCCAGGGAGCCCCAAATAATTTGTACCAACTCACCTGCTGTATCCATTACTGCATCTAATCCATACTAATCGGGTAAAAAATAGAATTATGTTTCGACCTCATGGCACGGTTTCTGATCGCATCATACGCACTCAATGCAGAGGCCTCTGTACTCGGTCGACACACATTATCAAGTAGCACCAATGTGCGTATTCGAGTGCGGCTGGCCAACGGTAACTCTAAAGTCCTATTTGACCAAAGAGATTCCCTGTGCTTGCTTTAAGGTCTCGACAATCGACGACAATTCACATTGCACGGTACAGCAAAATATTTGATGCAGAAAGACTACCGGCCCTCGTTTTTGAATTTTTTTTGCTTGTTTTTCTTTCAGGAGGAAATTCGAGAATGTCTGTCAGAAACGGCTGACAAGTTTAAGGAGTTGTGTGAGGAAGTGTCTCTTGCCAAAACATCGAAAGCCATGGACGCTACATACAATCCGTTGGAATCTGCGCAAGAACGAGAGGCTGCTTCTTTCAGATGACGGCCGCTCGCTGGACTCATCAGCAGTTTTATACGAACTTGTACAGCTTGTACACTGCACTTTATAAGCCTGGAATGTAGTTGGTGACAATTTCCAGACAGTTTTAAAATAACACGAATAATTATCAGTTTTTTTATTGCACACAAGACATTTAACAGATGCACCACTTCTCCACACTCAGTGTACTGTCACGAGCAAGTGATTATTTTCCTTTGCTCGTGCGGTTCAGTTAACGTTTTATAACAAGTGTTCAAGTGTTGTTTCACCATGAAATACCCCAGCATGGAAGAGTAGGCCAAGTAACCTCCAGTACCCCCATTTAGACGGTTCCTTCCATTACCAGTAACATGAGCAAGCAATTACCGTGACATACTTTTGTCTTATAGATATAACCTGACCATTAGTCCAAGGAACACCTAAACATTTGTTTTGTACTGATACATCTTAACAGTTTTAAGAAAGTAATTAGCAATTATTTAACTATTATATATTTCCCCCACAAATTGCAATGATCTTGCCAAATTCAATGAACAAGTTTTTTGCTGTACTATTTTTAAATGTGTTTTTGGTGGCCATTTTGGATGACGGAACTCTGTGCCTAAGCAACTTGGATTGCATTAAAATACATGCCTTGATCTTATTATCAATGCCAATCAAACTCAACACATGGAATGTGTTCAGTTTAGACGTTCGCTCATGTGTTCATGCAAATGTTAATAAACATCGGTTGATGCCTTTGACCAAACTACCCGGAACGTGTCTTCTCTCGTCAGATCGTGTAAGCTAAGCAAGATTCCTGGTTAGTATTTGTATATGTGACCACAACTAGTGTTTTATGGAATAAATTATGGGCAGAAAGCAATGCAAAAAAAATCCATTGTCCTGCATTTCTATGCTCCCGCACATAAGCCTGCACCTTCACCAACCTACACGAACCAGTGTGAGGAAGTATGGTCATATAACCCTCATGGCATGTTGCCACCCTTGACCAGCAGTGACTTGACTAAAGGAGTGTGTACATTATGATTGGGTTGGCACCGGCTGACCACATCACTCCCTGCCCCCCAACTCTGCGTTTTCTTGCAATGCCTTGGGACCTCTGGGTCAAAAGTGCTGTATAAATTAAATTTTTATTTAAATTGATAACTCTGCAACTGTTCAAGGCAGGTCACTAATTTAGAGTGTAGCATTTGCAAATGCTTTAGTCTGCCACTTCATGTAGATGTGTGTAGTTTAATCAACAATGTGCATAAGTCATGTTTTCAAATTGTGGAAAAAAAACACCAGCCATGTCACGTAAGCTGCAAGAAAGCATCCAACACTTAACGTGGCCCCAACTACAACAACAACAACTGTCATCCACCACTAAGTGGTGGTGACATCACGATGGCACTTGTGCCAGACCACATGCACTTTGAGGCCATGTGAAATGTCGAATGCTCGCCGACATGAGATCACGGGGTTGCCCGTTACGGGTTGTATTATGGGTTGCCTAACTACGCTGACTGGCAGGCCCCGACTGCACCCAGCTTGGCACAAGTGACGTGGTGATGTCACTGCCACCGGCTTGAATTATGGTCGATACCCATCACACCACGTCCACATCCCACGTGGACACCCTCTCATCTTCCGGGATCATACTCCAATTGGGAGACTGCACGTCTGCCAGCCAGTTGAAGTCATTGACTCCGTTCCACGTCTGGCCGTGGCCCTGCATCCTCGCATCTCCAAAGTGGCCGTCCAACCCAGGGTAGCTTAGGTTATAAGGCGCGAATCTCACTCGGACACAGTCCTCAATGATGGCCTTGCTGGCCACGTCCACGTAGAAGTCGGTGTCCTCCGAGCGGTGCGCACGGAATTGCCTACAGGCCACCACCACCTTGCAACCTTTGCAGTCGTCAATAAACACGGAGGTGGCCACGGGCCCACAAAGCACCACGCAGTCCCTCACGCCCGTGATGTGCAGGGTGCTCGGGGAGCCCAGCAGCGCCACGGTGCAGCCAGTCAGGTTCCCCAGGGCCCAGTCTGTGCCGGCCAGCCGCTCCCCGTGCTCCGTCAACTTCTGCCCGACCAGGTCGTGGAAGCCACACTGTACCAGGTCGAACTTGGTCATCCACTTCTGCTGGCCGTCAGTCGCCGATGGAGCGTCGTCTCTGTCCACATGCTTGTGATCGGTCGTGTCTTTGTCCACCACCGGCTCCTTCTTGCTCCGAGCTTTGAAGGCAAACTTCTTCTTGGGCACCATCTCCTCCCGCTTGGCCCTGATGCCGGCCACCAAGGAGTCCAAGCTGTCCTGCGCCTGGCGCAAGTAGTACGGAGGCAGGTTGAGCATGGCCTGGTTGACGAGGTCCTGCAGGGTGGACGCGCGCTCTGCCGCCTCCTCCACGGTGCCCTCCTGCAGCAGCGCCTGCAGGGCCGTGACCTCGACATCGAAGGTCGCCCTGAAGCGCACGATCTGCTCCTGCGGCGCCGATGACACGTCATCATCCCGTCGGCGGCGCTCAATAGCCATCTTCCTCTCGGCGTGTCTCCGCGATATCTTCTCAAGGGCAGAGGACGGTGGTGGATTGGCAGACATGGCTTGATGAAGCTGTGAGATGGTGTAAAAAAATGTTTTAGATTATTTAAAACACACCTGCACAACATTTACATCGGTTACAGCCAGGGTACATTTTATATTACATGACCGGCGATACGTTCAGGGGCTAGGGGTCAACGTCGGACACCAACGACAAGAGGACTTCAGGAGTTCGTGTGGATGGAGGTGTACGAGATGACCATAATGGGGGCCGCTTAGATACGAGTGCCGCTCTAGCCGGGGAAGGAGACAGTAAATAAATGGACGAGGCACGGGCTTAGGTGACTTGATCTTAACAGCGGGAGACCGTTTGTATTTACACGCACGGGAAGAAGCCGTTGAGCTACCGTCGCTCTTTCAGTTGCCCAGCGGGAAGGGCTAAGCAAGTTACAATTTCTCAGGGCACGGGGGAGCACCCGGCGAACCCCGATGCGGACACGGGGATAGAGAGAGAGAGGCTGGGATGTGGGGAGCGGGGAGGCCTGGACACACGGCGGCGGGGGCGGCGGCGGCTGGGGACGATCCGGGGAGACAGAGGGTGGACGGAGTCTCGAGACGCGCGCGTTGACGGCTCGAGAAGGAGGTGGAGAAGGTGGTGGTGGTGGTGATGGTGGTGGT
>JAZEWT010000005.1:4906648-4921682 GCA_036362905.1 Mordacia mordax
GAGACACCCCCTTCCGCACGTTTGTCTTCCCGTCATCTCATCCTTTTCTAGCCCAGAGAGCGATAGCGTGCGCCTGTGTACAAGCGCGTTTGTAGAGCCAAAAGTTTTGTGGATCACACGCTTGATTTAAATAAACGCCAAACCAGCTGTGCTGCATGGTGGCCAGGTTATGGCAACATAGAAAATACATTGGTGGCAATTAATATGGTCGGCATTCTGCGAATTTCCCTCCAAAGCTTGGTGGAAAAACGTTGTGATGAAGAGCCCTCGACACATATCCCGAAAGAGCTAATTTAGAGAGCAATTCCCATACGAGTCGTCAAAACCTACATCAATGAGTACTGGGTGTATTATCTCTGCACATGTTTGTTTTTTTCCTAGTATTCCAGTTTATTTTTTCCTGCATGCAAAACTTTCATGGAAATACTTGCTATCTCAATGCAGAACCCTCCTGAGTTGAGTCTTGAGGCATTGTCTTAATCGATTCCTTGGACCATCAGATGGCACTCGATCCAATACCATGCCCGTCTTCATGGTGCTCGCCAGCAGTAATTGCCCCATGAACCTGTTAAGGCGATACGGGACATCTTTGTCTTTGCGTGGGTGTACAGTCCCAGGTGGCCACCAGCCTTCGGGCGACACTGGGCAGGGCGGCTACGAAATCCCGGCGCGGCTCAAGACGCTGCACAACCTGGTGATCCAGTACGCGTCGCAGGGCCGCTACGAGGTGGCGGTGCCGCTCTGCAAGCAGGCGCTCGAGGACCTGGAGAAGACGAGCGGCCATGACCACCCGGACGTGGCCACCATGCTCAACATCCTCGCGCTCGTTTACCGGTGACGCACGCAAAGACGAAAATTCCACTCAACCATCCCCGGCCACCGTAAACCCTTAACAGTCCATGGGGACAATGCCGTGAGTAAATGCCTGTTTAGCCCTACCAGGGGTGGATTTGTAAGAAAACAATTGCTCTCGGAATGAACCCAGGTCTGCATCCCATTTGGAGTGGACGTCAAGTGGTTTCCCCTCCATAAAATGTTCCATTCCTCAGAATGCATTTCTTGCATTTCCCTGACTTCTGAAAAGTAAAATAACCGTCCAAATTTAAGACCGTGAATGCCTAACATGGTTTCTATCGGATTTTAACTGTGCGTTCCTGCGCATACCTGCGCATTCCTGCCAGATTCCATTGTCGGGCCCGGCACAGCACACGGCGGTTGGGTGGCCAGCTGCATACCCAGCGCCTTTGTCTCCCCTGTGCTGATGTTTACACACCGTACTGGGTACCCATTTATTTATCAGGTTGAATCAACCTAGGTGATGCCCTGGACCAGTTCAAATATTCGGCACTCGTATAGATCACAAGTTGGAGCTGAACTCGGGTCGCGATGTTCCGTGGTGCAGTGAGCCAACAACTGCACGTTTTGACAGCTCTCGCACTGCTAATTGACCTTGTCTGAAAACATTTACAGAATCCACGCGTATGCATGCATTTCCACAACGTCATGGAGATTAAGTGCCATCTGTATTATTGTTGTGCTCGCAGAGACCAGAACAAGTACAAGGAGGCAGGAAACTTACTGAACGACGCTTTGGCCATTCGTGAGAAGACCTTGGGCAAGGACCACCCAGCGGTAATTACTCAGCATCGCGGAGAGAAGATTACGCCAATTCACGCGGCGGTGGGAAACCTACAGCCCACGGGATGGATACAGTCTACAATTGTATTCGAAATGGGCCGCGTTAGCATAAAGCCACCCACTTAGAAAACAGTTCGCAAATCAAATTTGTCGCTGCAAGCATTGTAGCCACACTACATGAACTTTCTCTTTAAGCCTCTTCATGGCTAGCGGACCACTAGTGTTGGCAGCATGGTAATATTTCCACCTCACAGAAAGAAGATCTTGCCTGAGATGGTTCGATTTGTGCCTCGAACACCTTTCTATTTGCAGTTTGTGTGTTTTCTCCCCCTGTTCTGCATGGGTTTCTTTTAGGTTCTCAGAACTATTAAACAATCGTTAATTGGCCGAGAGCATAATATACAGGATGCAATGTCTGGAAAACAATTGGCAACCGGTTAACGAGGTGAATGTATTCCCCCTACCTCTCTCTGGTTTCCTCGTTACCTTCGAATCATTGTTTTTCGAACGACATTAAATGAACCCTGTGCCACACGTTATAAACTTTAATTTATAGTTTAGCTCCTGAACGTACCGCCGTCACCGCTCGCGAGACTATAATCCGTTGCCCGCTCGCTGCCGTGTGCCCCTCCCGCGGCAGGTGGCGGCGACGCTAAACAACCTGGCTGTGCTCTACGGGAAGCGCGGCAAGTACAAGGAGGCCGAGCCGCTGTGCAAGCGTGCTCTGGAGATTCGGGAGAAGGTACTCAACACCACCGTGCACGCACGGCGTGTGCGCACATACACACGTGGCCTGCAGCTGCCTCTGCCGCACAGCAGGCTGCCGGCATAGCCCGGCTGCCCCGTAAACGGTGAGTTCTGAGCTTGGCCGTGTGAGACGGTCCAGGACCCCAGTAAATGTTTCTCTATTGCTCTCTGCTGAGCACCATGTAGTACAACTTTGACAGTTACGTGGTCGTTCATAAACTCGACCAACTGTTCTGCTTGTTAGTCTCCCTTTGTGTTTTCCTGTCTCTCTCTGATTGTCTGTGTTAATGTCATTTGCGGTCTCTCTCTTCGCACGTGTATATATATATACACACACACGTACGGTTTGCCTGTCTGTTGTGTGTCCGACTAGATCTTGGGCAAAGACCACCCGGACGTGGCAAAGCAGCTGAACAACCTGGCGCTGCTCTGCCAGAACCAGAGCAAGTACGGGGAGGTGGAGCACTACTACCGGCGAGCCCTCGAAATCTACACAAAGCAGCTGGGCTCCGACAACCCCAATGTGGCCAAGACCAAGAATAACCTGGTGTGACGACGCCTCTACCGATCCCCATTCTGGCCGCAGAATTTCCTCGCTGGGCGACGGTAGAGTGGCGCGGTGATGGCACTTTGTGCCAAACAGCAAGAACGGTCTGAGTCCCGTTTTTCAAACATCCATTAATTGGCCGACAACACATTAACACACAGAGGGCTGCAGAGCTGGGGCAATTTGTTGGCACAGGCTCGCCGAGTGTCTGCCTTCCTGCACGTCTCTGGTGACTCCTCCCTCTTCCTGGTTGTTCTGTTAATTCGAGAGCAAGTGAATGCTGTGCGGCGGAGCGTTGCTAGTCGACATTATCTTCTTTCTCTACCTGCGTGTTGTTTGTATGTCCTCCCGCTGTTCTGCATGCATATCCTGCAGGTTCTCCAGATTGTTCCCACAGCTATCAAAATGCATTGCAACTGAGATTGATCAAACGACCCAATGCCGAAGAATTCCCTGCAAATGTTTCAACTGGGATTACGCACGGCATCATCGCCCTCTACCGCAGAAACCACAAACCCCTGCAGCGAGCGGCAAACGCGCGCGCCCCTGGCGTCGTGCCCGTGTTTATGGCAGATCAGAGTTCCCGCTGCTGTGGCAGCGGCGCTGACTCCTCCTGCCCTTTCCTCCAGGCCTCCTGCTACCAGAAACAGGGGAAGTTCAACGAGGCGGAAGCCCTCTACAAGGACATCTTGACGCGGGCTCACGAGAAGCAGTTTGGATCGTTTGATGGTGAGACTTATGCACCGCGGCGCCTCGTTGCCGTGTCATCGCTAGCTCCTTCAACAATGTGTCCGTCGCGATCAACTCCGCTTTTACAATCGCCGTAAACTTTTGTGTCGTGCGCGTCAAAACATTATCAGCGAATGGGATGAGAGAGTCAAAATGCGTGGGGCGTTTTTTTAGTAAACCACTGGTGGATGAGGCCTTCCACTTTGCGTGGCGGTTGAGAAAACTACGCAGGACCCTAAATCGAACCGTCAAATTCTACGTCATTGCATTATGAATCGTTCTAAACACCGGTAACGAAGGCCTGCGTGAGCAATGACCAATCGCTATTGGCCGTCCCCTGCTAGGTCCCAACAAGCCCATCTGGGTGCATGCCGAGGAGCGCGAGTACAACATCAAGGTGAGCGAGCCCTGCCCGCCCGGCCGCCGAGCCGAGTTGAGCGGCGGCGCAGCGGTTGACGCACCACGCTACTAACCGAATATAAAAAAACGTGAACTAATTGATAGGCGGCGCGGTGGCGCAGTGAGTCGCTGATGCATCCCAGCAGACGGGCCGGGACACAGCAAGGCTGTGGTGCGAGTAGTCCCGTTATTTCGAAAGCGAGCAATAGTTCTTCGTTGGCTGAGACCGTGGGTCACGGGCTGTGGATTTCTCATTGCGTGTGTGTGTGTGTGACCCAGGGGAGCAACGTGGAGCTTGGAACCTGGTACAAGGTCAGCAAAGAGGACAGGCAAGTCTCCTCCGACAGTTATATAGCAGTAATAATAATGTTTAGTTTTCTACATAGTGGGCTTGTGGTCGCTCTATTGTGGCCATAGGATCGGTCCTGCCTCCCATCATGCCTTGCACATCACCATACAGTATCGGTCCTCCCATCATGCCTTAAATATCACGTGGCATCATCGCACACCGCGTTTGTACATTCTACTAGCTGGGCCCTCAAAATAAGTAGATAATTTCCGGTTATTGCATGGATATCTCGACAAGTCAGACAATATGAAAGGGGAAAACCTCTGACCTCATTTCCAGTGTGTGCGACTGGATGGGTGGTGATGGCCGTGGCTTTGTGAGGATATCAGTATTTTCTGGATGGCGCTTGGCATGGATTCTCGGGGGATTCCCACCTTCTGGAGTCAAATCGTTGGGGTGGCCTCTGTTTTAACCGGGCTGTTGTAATCCGCTCCAAAAAACGTTGCCAATTACGATTTTTCGTCGATCTTTCAACTCACAGACACGCAGCGCCGTCTCAGACCACGATCGTTCTGTTGAGCTCCTTAATGTTCTCCGCGCAAAGTGTTCGGCTTGGTTTACGATCAGAGCCGCGTGCGTTTTTGGGTCGTCTTGTCGCTCACGCCACCTCTCTCCGCGTGCTCCACCGCCGCTGCAGCCCCACAGTGACGAACACGCTGAAGAATCTGGCGGCGCTGTATCGGAGGCAAGGCCGGTCCGAGGCTGCGCACACGCTCGAGCAGTACATAGCGCGCGGCCACCAACAGGTACGGGCGCCTTCTCCACTATCCACGGCTCGCCAGCGCCAGCTGTCTTCTCCTGCTCTCTAGCGCCAGCACTCTCCTGCTCACAGGCGCCAACTGTCTTCCTCTCTCCAGCACCAACGTTCTCCTGCTGTCTAGCGCCAGCACTCTCCTGCTCACTAGAGCCAACTGTCTTCCTCTCTCTAGCACCAGCGTTCTCCTGCTCACTAGCGCTGTCTTTTCCTGCTCTTTAGCGCCAGCACTCTCCTGCTCACTAGTGCCAACTGTCTTCCTCTCTCTAGCGCCAGCGTTCTCCTGCTCACTAGCGTTGTCTTCTCCTGCTCTCTAGCGCCAGCACTCTCCTGCTCACTCACGCAAACTGTCTTCCTCTCTCTAGTGCCAGCGCTCTCCTGCTCACTAGTGCCAGCTATCACCTCCTGTTTACTAGCGTCACTGCTCTCCTGATCACTAGCTCCAGCGTTTTCTTCCTGCTCACCAACGCCAGCGCGCCCTTCCTGTTTACTAGTGTCAGCGCGCTCCTGTTAACTTGCGCCTGCTGTTTCCTGCTCACTAGTACCAGTAACAGTCTCCTGCTCGCTAGCACCAATGCCCTGCTCCTATTCGCACGTGCCAGCTGTCTCCCGTCCACTGACGGCAGCGATCTCCTGCTCTCTCATACACACTCTCTCCACCCGCTCCACAGCGCCATCTGTTTGCTGCTCACCCACGCCAGCCGCCTCCCCCGCGAACTAACATCTGAACGGCGCCGCCGCTGGCGGCGGCGTCGTGCGCGGTGCAGGACGGCAACCTGGCACGCGCGCACGACAGCGGGAGCCAGATGTCGCTGCAGTCGGTTGACTTCGTCAAGTACGAGAGCGGGCCCGAGGGAGCGGACGACGTCAGCATCCCTGCGCACTGGACCGGGGTGCGTGGCAAGTCGAGGAACACTCCCGCGGGCGAGAGGCCGCGAGCCGGATGGCATCGTCGCGCCGCGCCACGCGCGCGTCACACCCCCCTCCCCACCCGCGTTGTCCTCCGGAGTCCGTGTGCTCATCCCCACGCGCGTGCATTTTTTGCCCGTCGGCGTGCGCAGGACGGGTCGGGGGCGATGTTGCGGAGCAGCTCCTTCGGGAAGCTGCGCGACACGATCGTGCGGAGCAGCGAGAAGCTCGTCATGAAGCTGAAGGGGCAGTCGGAGGAGCCTCGCAACGCGGGGTAGGGCCTCTCCCCTCACGCGCGCCGCCGCGCTCGCACGCGGCGTCTCGGTAGCGGCGGCTGTGATCGCCAACTTTGGTCGTGACAAACGTTCTTCTTCAACTTGCCGGTCATAATAACAGTAATAATCGGTGGATTAAAAAGAAACATCCAAAATAACGTCATTGCTGATTTTGCCGTTCTTGTCTCGTTGATATGCCGTTCTCTCTGCAGCTCTTTACAGCGCTTTGTGACTCACGGGTGAAATGCGCGATAAAAATGCAATTATTATATTATTAAGCTCTTCAAAATGTGATGAATAGATTCCACAAGGGTATTCACACAGATCTGTTTTTCAAGTCACAAGCTTCATTTAAAACCGTTGTTGTTGACATGCCGTTCATGTCGTTGTTGTTGGTGATAGAAGTGCAATCATTATTATCTGGACAGATCATTACATGGCCTCAGCAAAATTCTATTGCGTGCCTTTAAAATGGGATTTGAATAGGTCGAGAGACCAAATATCTGGTGGAAACCCAGTCCTCCATTCCACTGCCACATGAAGGCAGCTGGAAGTAGACACTTCTCAGCACATCAGTGCAAGGAACCGTTGTCCAAAATGCACACGTTTTCCTTTTTAAAGCCACTCATAGTTAACAAACTTGTTACATCGTCTTGTTAATGGCGCTTGTGCACTCACTGTCAATGCAGCAGCAATAGCATCACTGATTAAACCTACTTTGCACGCGGTTTGTTTTTCCTCTCTCGTTTCAGCATGAAACGTGCGAGTTCACTCAGCACGTTAAATTCCAACAACAAGCCCTGGGAAGAGCCATATCAAGTAAGACTGGTTTACCTCGTCTCGTCACGACGCATTGTTGACCCTCGCGGCGAGCAAGCCCAACATTATCCCCACGTTAGAGAAAGGGGTTCCTCGTGTGTAGTTCCCAAAGCAGCGATACGGCCAGCGCAGTGTCACCGGGGTCTCCTGCATGAAAACCAACTTTGAATCTGAGCCAGTTTTGCAACAGCGTTAAAGCTCTGCTGTTACTCGCAGCCTGACTCGCTGTGATCGACGCGACACTTTCGTGACGGGACCGGGATCAGAGGAGTGCGCGATGACAAACGTTGTGACTTACTTAGCGGACTGGGTCCAAAGTACAGTGTCGTCATGTTTATATTTCCTTAGCAAAACCTCTGTTCCATGGAGAACACTTTCGTCCCAGTTTATTTGGACTACAATCTGTGTGCGAGCCGCGTATTCAACTCCGTGTACATAACCCTGTATGAAGGAGCCCATGTGTAAAATACAGTGTGTACGAACCTGTGTGTACATTAGTGTGTGTACACGACCCTGTGTGTATGACCCTGTGTGTACGACCCACCCCGTATGTGCCACCCCCTTGCACGTGCAGGCTGGCAGGTTGAATCGCCGGCTGAGCGAGTCTCGTCCGCTCAGCTCCAGCCACGTGGACCTGGGACCCCACAACGACTCTGGGCCGCGTTAGCTCGGCCGCGCAACGCAGGTTAATATAGCCTTGTGACGAAAATGTCGGGTACTGTTCACTTGCTTTACACGGTACGGTTTCACACGGCAAGCATTCTCTGCTCGCCTCTGATGACGAACGCACCTCCCGCGTCTCACCTCCCATCCACCCCCCCCCCCACAGATCCCTACGCTCATCCACTTGCACTCGCCCACTCACTCACGCACGCAAACACATGCGTGGTTGCCGAGAGAAAAATATATATATATAGCAAAAAACCAAAGTGAAGAAGTTTCGTCGTTGTAAAAATAAACCAATCGCGCGTTTAGTCAAAAGTAGTGGGGGTCCTAAAATTTCACTACCAATGATTGCACTAATGCAAAACAGGTGGAATTGTTTAGCCTTACTGAGTTAAGTGCAGGTGCGATGAGTTTAGGACGAATGTCAAGCTTCACTCCCCAGCGCCGGCTTCTGTACTTTGCTGTAATTTGTGTTTTGCACTTAGTAATCATTGGGAATAGAATGGGTTGGATGCTTATAAGCATTCGCGATGATCAGCTGTGGCACCACCGCATTGACTGTCTCGCCCTCTTGGTGATTGGGTGGTGAATCGCTCCCTTACGGTTACAATTTTCAGACCGCTTTCGTGGGCAACCACATGCACAGCGCCCACACTTTTGTCACTGCAAGACATTCCTTGTGGCGGCAAAATTCTAGCTTTCAAAACTGAAAATCTCTCCGCGCAAACAAACATCGGTGCGGTTATTATCTCCGTCAGTGACCACCCACCCTCCCGAGCCGGTGGTACAAATGCCACATTGCTTTGTCGGGGGGCCAGTCTTTCCATAGCACAACCCCTTGTGATGTCTCACAAAGCGGTTCTCGTTTTATCAACCCGGTAGAATTGATTGGCCGAAGAATAGATGGCAAACACCTCTACGGAGGACTTGATTTCAACCGCCAGCATGTGGGTGCAAGGTCTGAGCTTTATTGACCACAGTGGACACACCACTGATTTTTGCCAGGAAATGGATGATTTTTTTTTGGATGGAAGGTTTACACGGTGCTATGTTTGGTGGAGGTTCTGGTTAATGGCAAAACGCGTTGTAAAGTAAATACCATTGCAGTCTCGTGTTTGTGCTCCATAAACTAGAGTAGAGACCTAGTTCCAAGCATTGTGGCAAATGTGCAGTGTTTGAGACCATGAACTCACTGCTCAGATCACATGTGGCCAATGAAATCCGAATTAATGAGACGACCTAGTCATGGGTTAAATATGTACTTTTACAACCCATTTATCAATGTTGGATGAGGGCCTCCTCACACATATGCGCACAAACATTACCATTCAAATTGGAATTGCTTCTCCACTTGAATTTGTCCAAATTCCATTTCTGGAGAATTAAAAAAATCAGTCTTACAGGCCTGTTGCGAACTTGTCTCAGGGGCAGTGCGGGCGATCAAGTGCCGCCCTCTACTGTGGGGATCGGAGATCACATGAAGGGATCCCAGAATTCTGTGGAGGCTCGCACAGCTCTGCGAGATTTCCGAATGCATTATTCATCTCGTGACGCGTTTGCCGATAGCTAAACCCTGGTAATATTGGTGGTGGGGGGGGGGAGTAAAAGACAATGAAATGTATAAACTATGTTTTCGTATTGATGTAGGTTTTCACGGCTCGATGCATGATGATTGCTTCGAAAAGCTGCTCTCTCGGGACAGCCGCGTCGATCGCTTCCTCTCTCCAGGCATCCTCTGAGGATGCCTCTACGTGCGAGGCGAAACGTCGCGAGGTGGAGAGAGGAAGCGATCGACGCGGCTGTCCTGAGAGAGCAGCTTTTCGAAGCAATCATCAAACTATGTTTTCGTTATTTTCAAACAACCAATACTAAGTCTTGCCACCTCATATGCGTCCGACAAATGATATCTCTGACCGGCAGCCATGTGAAGTGGCGCGGGCCCCTCCCTGCACGTTGGGAGTTTGGGTTCTGGCTTTTAAGCGGAATCCGTGTGCCCATTGGCCTCAGGTAATACATCTTTTGCGATGTCCGGCGGCTGCTGCTGCTGCTGCTGCTGTTCTACACTACTGTCTGAGGGTTAAATTATTTTTGTAATGCGACTTATTTCAGACACACTGGCTTTGAGCACTCACTGTTTAATGTGTGTTGTTGCTTGCAGTGTGAAGTATCTGAGGATTTATTCAAATGCGATGCATTTTTCTTGCGCAGTTTTCGATTGATTTTGCGGTCTTTTTTTTTAATGAATATCTGACCTGCTGACACTAAGGTTGATCACCAAACGGTACACTAAGAGGATAAAAACTATTTTGGTTTGGAATCGTAATTAAGAGGGAAGTGTAACCACAGCAGAAAGTTAATTCTTGAAGTATTAACGAGGTTTCTCCATGAGCTATTGTCAATATCCCCAAGGTGAACAGAGCATCGCTTCTCCCATCATGCCTTGCATGATGGGACATGACATCACCACCTTGCTGTAAATCACCAACTCCAGAGTCAGAGTTTGGCCATGTACTTTTAGATGGCAAGTGATCTTAACTCAAGGCCCTGTGCGCAATACGCGCAGTGTAGTGGTATCACATGACCTGCGAGGCATGTTGAGATTGTCGATGTCATCTCGTCTCATTCGCACCGTTTACGTGTAGTTCTTTTTCGTGTGTCTCTTCACGAATCTGTATTTTTGTCTACAGATGTGTTATCTGTCTTTATCTCATCTCACGTCTCTATGTCTCGGTGAGCCATGTCTCTCTGCAGGGCATGGCTCTGTGGGTCGCTCCCAGGAGTTACTGCGGGCAACAATCTGGCCTCTGGGCCACAAGTTAGAGAGAAGCCTGTTGTATAATAGCTTCATGTGGTACCTGCAGCCGTGCGAGACCACTCCATTCACCACGACGGAACAAAAAAGAATAGAACAATAGCATTGTCACCCAGAATTGCAACACATCCATGATACTGTCATAGGCGGGGAGGTGCAGAGAGAATCATTACACCTCTAGTGACCGTTCAACCGCTAAACGTGCAGAGTTTCTGGGAGACTCCCAGATGCAACTGTGACGTGGCGAACTGGTGGCCACTCCATCAGCCTTACCGACCCAACCATCATCTCCCAACAACTCTACAGCCTCGTTGCTGTCCTCAAGTTGGCCCCGCCCGCTCCTTGTAGACCACACCCATTGCCTTGCTAGTCCCGCCCACTACTCAGGTAGCCCCGGTCCTTCACAACCCACCCACCCGCCCCTCCCTGTCCGTGAGTCTAGCATGAGACAAGAAAATTCTGAATACGAACAAAAACCTGACCGTAACGATGTAGGTTTTCACGGCTCGATGCATGATTGCTTCGAAACGCTGCTCTCTCGGGACAGCCGCGTCGATCGCTCCCACTGTTCCCATCACAATGGAGCGATCGACGCGACTATCCCCAGAGAGCTGCTTTTCGAAGCAATCATCAAAAACCTGACTTTCGCATATTGCTGTTGGGACACGGTGACAGTCTTCCTGTGATCAGGGGACTGCCCCAACCACACCGGGACACTTGGTTGCTGCTTCTTTTGTCAATTCTCAAATGTCTCTTGAGAAAAAATAATTATTATTATTATTGGGCTAAGTTTATTTTATTTTCCCGAAACCATACACTGGTAATAAAGCTTTTGTGCATTAATATTCAGAACACTATCGGGGTATTGTCCAGAACCCGCGCATGAATCCTGCAACGGAAGATATGCATCGTGAAGTGATTAACGGAATGGAGGTTTTACTTGACTCGTTTTACATATCTGTGATATGCTGTGATTTTACGTGTAATGTGCACTTGTGATTGGGCATCAGGATTTTGATAATGTCGTTGTTCTTGTTCAAAATTTAAAATCTACTTTAACGAGTAATAATTAAAAAAAATACGTAAACAATTGACTTTTCTGCCTTTGTAATGATGTGGGTTTTCACGGCTCGATGCATGACGATTGCTTCGAAACGCTGCTCTCTCGGGCCAGCCGTGTCGATCGCTCCATTGCGATGGTGAGAGAGGGAGCGATCGACGCGGCTGTCCCGAGAGAGCAGCTCTTCGAAGCAATCAACATTTTCTGCCTTTTCCCGTGACGACGAACATTTAACACGTCTGGTAATGACTGATGGCGATCGACTCGCTGTGATTGAACTGGCTCGCTTGTTTACAACTAATTTATAAATGCCCCAAAGCACTGCAGGAAAGACAGATGGACGGGAGGCAGCCACGCTGGCACCAACCTGGCATAACTGCATCCCTGTATCGTGATGTTATCGACCAATTAATGTTTAATAGATGTGGGAGGAAACAGGCAAGCCGCGAAGAAGCTGACGCAGACTCGGAGTAGAAAGTAAACTTCACACAGAAAGGCACTCGAGTTGGGAATCGTACCGCCGCAGACAGGAGCTTATTTCTGTAAGACGCAGATGTTACCAATACGAAGTCGTCTTAGCCACCACTGCCACAGCCCAGAGATTATTATTAAGCGGATGCCCATATCCAGCACGACTTACATCATCATAGAGGTGTAGTGAGGAAACCACAGAGCGGTGAGGGGAAGGCAGCCATGCATTCAGCCGGTGCCAACATTTGCCAGACACCACATTGTGTAGTTATCCTCCAATTAATGATATGCTGCCTAGGGTAATGTCCTGACTAAAATTGTGTCCCGTTGCCCGGAGATGATGTAAATTGCTTACCCATTCCTGCTGGACAACTGTAAAAAAGAGCTATATGTAATAATTGCACTGCTATAGCGCTTTCCACCCGAGGGTCACAAAGCGCTGCACAGAGCTGCGGAGAGAACGGGACATTATCAACGACGAAGACAGCAAATCCGCAACAATAACTTTTTTAGGGTTTTTTTTCTCACAAAAACGAGCTGTGAAGAGAACGGCATGTCAACAACAACAACAACATCAGAACAGTTAAACTGAAAGTCAAATAGCAATATAAAAAAAAACTAAATTACGTTAACAGTATCAGCTTGAATAAAAACTGACTGCGTATGTTTTCGAAGCCCACATAATTCATATAATAATTTTGAAAATATGACGCAGTTGCTTGGAACAGGGCTAAGGAGGCCAGTAGTGTAAGCCAGGCGGTGTCAACAACTTTCACCTCGAGTCGCACGTGGGCCTGGTCTCCACGGACCACTAGGTGGCGCTCGTGGCCCGGTGATGGGTCCGTTGGGAATTGCGGCGGGTATAATCTAAACACGAGGGAGAGCTGTGGCGTAAATCTTGCCATTCCTCAGATCGAGGAGGGATGGTTTCAGATGAAAGGATACGGTCATACCAGGTAATGATCCGGTCAGTACTGTCATACGAATCCCTTTACCCGACTCATCCAAACGCACTTATTGTAACATACTTAAGCGTTTAATGTGATTATTATTTTAGCTACCAGTATGAAAGGTCCTAGAAAGCCACATTCAGCAATAAGACACAATGTCTGGTTTCGAACTACGTCAAATATCTGGGCAAGCAAGAGAAGAACTCTCGCAAGTCCGAACATTGAACTAATCAAGATGGCGATGTTTAGTTCACCAAGGTCACTCGCCACGAACATTGAACTAATCAAGATGGCGACGGGGCTCTCGTTCCGCGACTTCCTGTTCCTTCACGGTGTCGTAAAACCCTGCGTCCCACGCACGCTTTGCGACAAGCCGCCTGCCGTGTGCCGCCGCGCATGCGCAGCGCTCCCCGTGTGGCGGCCGAGGAAGAACCCCGGCGCTCGTTAACGATGGCGGCTCCGGCGCGGCCCCGCCGCGTGCTCGAGGAGGACTTCTCCAAGATCGAGTTCGAGACGAGCGAGGAGGTGGACGTGACGCCCACCTTCGACTCCATGGGGCTCCGCGAGGACCTGCTGCGCGGCATCTACGCGTACGGTGAGCGGCGGCTGCGGGACGGCGACGAGGAGGAGGAGGAGGGCCCGCGGCCGGGCCTCAGGCCTCGCTATCGCCTCGCCGCGGGTCCGCGTTAAGCGGGAGCCGCTGCCGACCTCTCCGTGGCGAGTGTTCCCTCGTCCGCGACGTTTCGCGTCCCCCCCCCCCCACCAGCTCTTCTACGGAAGCCTGGCGGTGCCTCTAACTTTGGGGGCGAAACGTGGAGGAGGAGCGCATGGGAGCGATTCTGAATACGCGCCGAGCTCTGACGAACCTGCATCGCGAAGCAGGATGAACATAAGTTCACATCTTAACCTCGGTGTCCTGGCTAGTGGTTCGTAATTGCCACGTCGGGGTGGGAGACAGTAGCGCCGCTGCCCAACAGCAAGAACACCCAGGTTCCAGCCCCGTCGCGGGTGCCTTTGTGTTGAGAATAATAATAATTGCACTTCGAGAGCGCTTTGCACCTGAGGGTCACAAAACGCAGCACCTGGCTATGGAGAGGACGGTTTGTCAGCAAGAACAACGATATGTGAACGGCAAACCAACAACTTTAACGGCGTTGTTGTTAGGGATCTGATCTGTGGAGAGAACGCTATGTCAACAACAGCAGAGCAGTTCAAGTGAAAGTCACATGACGGCTGTTATTTTGAAAAGGACATAGAATAAGCGATAAAAATAATTGTTCAACGAAGGAAGGAATAAGTGTTGTTGAGCAGGCGCAGGTCGGTCGCGAGCCATCATCCCGGCACAACAACGGTGAGAATGCGTGTTCTCTCCGGTCGCCTCCTGTAGTCCAAAGACAATCTGTTGCCTAGGTTTATTATCCTACTGACGAAATGGTCCCCAGTGCCCTGAGATGTCGTAACTTGCTTGCTTTTTCCCGCTGGACCACTGTTAAAAAGATCCACAGCTCAACGCTTCTTTCCAGGTTCAAATTAAAAGCGAGAGACCCCTTCCTTTTCTGTAACCGGATTCCGGCCGCGCGTAGTAAACCCGGGTTGTTGTGGACTCTACACGTAGTGAGCTTGAGTCTGAGCCCAGTCACAGCTGACTGCGCTAAACAAACGTATGCAGTGATAACATCTGCGCGTCACAGAAAGTCCTGCCCGAGGTGGTTCGATCCCTACTTAGGGAAGAACTGTCCGTGTTTGTGTGTTCTCTCCCCCTGTTCTGCGGGGTTTTCCTCCTGGTTCTGAGTTCCACAAATGTTATAACAAACACTAAAACTCCTTTATTGGCCATAACCAGAGAACCCGGAGGAAACCCACGTAGAACAAACGAAGAACATGCTGCACCGCACAGAAATATGCTTGA
>JAZEWT010000005.1:4929733-4946575 GCA_036362905.1 Mordacia mordax
AACTTCGTTGTCAACAGCACCTTGTTAGCATCACCCTCGCTGTCGTCACAGTTTTGGATGTCAGTAATGTCAGCTACTTCGTCTGGCGAGGGCTGCATCAGAGCCTGCGGTCTTAGTGTTGGCATTGCAGTCCCACGTAGCCAGCACTTCCTCAGTGGACACAGTGCTCACCCATACTGACGACACGGCTGCATGGACCAGTGCTCTTAATGGAGAAACACCCAGTAGAAGATGGCAGGAGACGCCCACACTGACTACGGTCTTGGCGGCGCCAGAAGACACCCACGTACCGGCGATGTCAACCATCCAAAACAATGCCTTTGCAGAGCACAACCTGAGAGCACCGTCACCAGATCAATGTAGACCGCGCCGTCAATGAACGAACGAGAACATTCAACAACAACGCATCGGTCAACACTCGGCAATGTAAACCGCACCGCTCACAAACAGCTCACGGCAGCAATGTGCGCACGTCAATTAACACGCTCGTTAACGAGCGCAGCATTGGGCACTCCAGCGACAAGCGCGTTCTCACGAACTGGGCGACGCAGGCCTCGCCCCGTCGATGCGCTCAACTAAAAACAATCCTAGAAATGCACACAACTTGGGTTACGTCGGCGCCATCGCAACCCCAACGCATATCCACAACAGTGGAATGTGACATGAAAATGTGATCGCGTGGCGATTTAGAGTTTTGTATCAAACCACACGATCTAGTTTAGGCCCAGTGTTGTCATGAATTTAATTTCTGATCCAAGTAAGAATATCTTCCCTTCAAAGTTACGACAGTACCTTGTAATAAACTTGTCATTTTGTTATCCGTCATGTGGCTCCGTGTACGTGTTGCCTGTTACATGCGGGTTGTGTGACGCACCGTTAATTGAATTTTAATTAAAAGGTCGACCTACTCATGCATTATAGGCACCCGTTGGCGTAAGTTCATGGGCCAAAGAATACATTCGTACCATTCGAGATAGCGACAATGTAATGTCGCATCTCATTGTCAAAAACCGCTTAGTCCTATACAGGGTTGCGGTGAGCTGGAGCCTATCCTAGCAGACACGGCACGAGGCAGGGATATACCTACGATGGAACGCCAGTCCATCACTGGACACTGCGAGCAATTTAGTCTGCAAGCCAACCTATGCAGCAGCATGTTTTTTAGACTGCGGGAGGAAACCGGAGTGCCCGGCGAAAGCCCACGCAGGCACGGGGAGAGAACATGCAAACTCCACACAGAAAGGCACCCGAGCCGAGATTCGAACCCGGGGATTTCTTGCTGTGGGGCGACAGCGCTACCCACTGGGCCACCGTGCCGCCCTACAATGCAATATAATAATTGCATGCATAACAATAATTGCACTTTTAGAGCGCTTTCAGGGATACAAAGCGTTGCACAGACCTGTGGAGAGAACGGCATGCTGACATCAGAATATATCAATTTAGTAAAATTATGAGTCAATGAAAGGCATCAAGTAATAATTTAAAAAAATGTTTCTGTGCAGGCACAGGTCAACAGCGAGCTATCATTCAAGCACAGCAGAGCATTATCAACAGTCCTTGCCTTCAAGGCCTTACGATATAAGACGAGGCTAAAGGTGCAAGTGCATGGGAACATTTGAAAGGTTTGTTTGTGTTAGCACAACAATAGCATATCAAACCCTTCATATAATTGATGCAAATGTAGCTTAGCCGAAAATGTTATGCTACATGGAATCTAAAGTATCTCAATGACACAGTGATGCATGCCCGGCCTGCATCTCAAACCGTGAATCAAGTGACCTGCTTATGAGTTACAAGCGGGCGCCTCCGCGCAGAACATCATCCGTTCCGTCTCAGCGAGAGACGCGAGGAGGAACCCTAAGTGAAGGGGAAAGTAGCAGGCGCTGCGCCGGCACCACCAACATCCACCCGAGAAGCTGTCGTCCTCTTGTTAAAAAATGTTTTCATCCAATTAACGAGTGGTGTTAACATGTGGCAGTATACGTGCGTGGTGCTAGCCCACTGGTACCAGCGGTGTCGAGATCGATCTCTGTGGAGGAGGGTCGTGAAGGATGCTACGGGGCAGGTGGAGGCAGTCGCCCTCCAACAACAACGGAGGGCGGAGGAGCGACGCTCACAACAACAAGCGGAGCGTCAGGCGGCTAAAACACAGCAAGTTGGCGCAGTAGGGCTCATATGTGGTGCATCTGCCAGTCGTCTTAGTCAGGCAACCCATAGCACCTGGGTCTGTCCCGTGACCTCCTGTCAGCGAGCCGTCGACACTTCACGTGGCCTCAAGGTGCACCTGGCCTGGCACAGGCGCCGCGGTGGCGTCACCGCCACATAGTGGCGAATGGCGGTTGTTGTTGGTGCTGGCCACCCAACCCCGTGCTGGATCGCCAACACCGCTTGAACCTGCACCCTATCAAAGCTATAAATGGATCTTTAGAGACTGGAGAACCCGGACAAGACCGAGGCGTGGGAGCGCTGTTCGTTGCAGCGCGCGGTCTGTACGTGACACGTGTGCGTGACACGTGTGCGTGACACGTGTACGTGACAGTGTACGTGACAGTGTACGTGACAGTGTACGTGACACGTGTACGTGACAGTGTACGTGACACGTGTACGTGACACGTGTGCGTGACACGTGTGCGTGACAGTGTACGTGACACGTGTACGTGACAGTGTACGTGACACGTGTACGTGACAGTGTACGTGACACGTGTACGTGACACGTGTGCGTGACACGTGTGCGTGACACGTGTACGTGACAGTGTACGTGACACGTGTACGTGACAGTGTACGTGACACGTGTACGACGACAGTCATCAAACCAGCGCGTGCGCCGCTTCACGTGCCTGTCACATTACGTCGTGCGTGATGACGCAATCCGCCAGCCGCCTGCTCGTGCGCGATGACGCCGACGCGTTTCTCCCCAAAACGCTCGCGAGCGTCCCCCCCCCGCCGCGAACGTGCGCGCCGACGTCACCCAACCCGTAACCGGGCGCGCGATGACGTTGAAGGGGGAGGGGCGGGCGGGCACGGCGCGTCGACGTCACGGCGCCGCGTGTATAAAAGCAAGCGGCGGTGGTGACGACGCGGATGATGGCCGCCGCGATGGCGGCCCCAGCTCGGCGAGTCTGTGGGGGGATCCCGGGCGGCGCGGGCGAGCGGCGTCTCCCGTGAGGGCGACGAGCGGTCGGGGGTGCGCGTGCGGCGTGCGTGAGGGACGCGTGCGTGGGAAGAGGAGGAGGAAGGTGAGGCTGAAGGGAGAGGGGCGATGCTGTCGCGCAAGAAGAGTCGACACGAGGCGAGCAAACCGAGCGAGGTGCAGGGCCGCTACCTGAAGAGGGAAGCGGCGCCCTTCCTCAGGAGTGAGTTCCTCCGTGTGCGCGTGTGCCGTGTGTGTGTGTCCTGTGAGTGTGTGTCTTGTGTGTACCTTGTGTGTGTCCTGTGTGTCCTGTGTGTAAGTGTGTGTGTCTCTTGTGTGTCCTGTGTGTAAGTGTGTGTGTCTTGTGTGTGCCTTGTGTGTGTCCTGTGTGTGTGTCTTGTGTGTACCTTGTGTGTGTCCTGTGTGTAAGTGTGTGTGTCTCTTGTGTGTGTCCTGTGTGTAAGTGTGTCCTGTGTGTAAGTGTGTGTGTCTCTTGTGTGTGCCTTGTGTGTGTCCTGTGTGTAAGTGTGTCCTGTGTGTAAGTGTGTGTGTGTCTTGTGTGTACCTTGTGTGTGTCCTGTGTGTAAGTGTGTGTGTCTCTTGTGTGTGCCTTGTGTGTGTCCTGTGTGTAAGTGTGTCCTGTGTGTAAGTGTGTGTGTCTTGTGTGTGCCTTGTGTGTGTCCTGTGTGTAAGTGTGTCCTGTGTGTAAGTGTGTCCTGTGTGTAAGTGTGTGTGTGTCTTGTGTGTGCCTTGTGTGTGTCCTGTCTGTGAGTGTGTCCTGTGAGTGTGTCCTGTGTGTAAGTGTGTGTGTGTCTTGTGTGTCTTGTGTGTGTCCTGTGTGTAAGTGTGTTCTGTGAGTGTGTCCTGTGTGTAAGTGTGTGAGTGTGTGTGTGCCTTGTGCGTGTCTTGTGTGTATGTCCTGTGAGTGTGTCCTGAGAGTGTCCTGTGGGAGTGTGTGCGTCCTGTGAGTGTGTGTGTGTCCTGTGAGTGTGTGTGTGTCCTGTGAGTGTGTGTGTGTGTCCTGAGTGTGTGTCCTGTCTCCTGTGAGTGTGTCCTGTCTCCTGTGAGTGTGTCCTGTGAGTGTGTGCGTCCTGTGTGTGTCCTGTCCTGTGTGTGTGTGTGTCCTGTCTCCTGTGAGTGTGTGTGTGTGTGTCCTGTCTCCTGTGAGTGTGTGTGCTGTGAGTGAGTGTGTGTGTACTGTCTCCTGTGAGTGTGTGTGTACTGTGAGTGTGCGTGTGTCCTGTGAGTGAGTGTGTGTGTACTGTGAGTGTGCGTATGTCCTGTGAGTGAGTGTGTGCGTCCTGTGAGTGTGTCCTGTCCTGTGTGTGTGTGTGTGTGTCCTGTCTCCTGTGAGTGTGTGTGTACTGTGAGTGTGCGTGTGTCCTGTGAGTGAGTGTGTGTGTACTGTGAGTGTGCGTGTGTCCTGTGAGTGAGTGTGTGCGTCCTGTGTGTGTGTGTCCTGTGAGTGAGTGTGTGTCCTGTCTCCTGTGAGTGAGTGTGAGTCCTGTGAGTGTGTGTCTGTGTCCTGTGAGTGTGTGTGAGTCCTGTGAGTGTGTGTGTGTCCTGTGAGTGTGTCCTGTGTCCTTTGGTTACGCTGGCCCAGCGGTTAGCGCGCTGGGCAACAAACCTGGCAACTCGAGTTCGAATCCCGCTCACAGCAAACATCAGTGACGATTTTCTGAACCAATCCTGGGACTCCACAAGGTCTACTCAGCCTCAAATGAATATCTAGTGCAGTGTGAAAATATTGCGGCGAGGGAGACAAAGGCGGCCGGGCGTGGTGCTGGTCACTCACCACCTCGTGTGCCGTGCCGACCTTAATAGGTACTCGCTAACGGCACTTGACCCTACAATCTGTTAAGGCTATACGGGGGATTTTTGTCTTTGTCCTATGGGTGTGTGTTTTTTTCGTGTGTGTCTTGTGTGTGCCCTGTGTGTGTCCTGTGTGTGTCCTGTATGTATATGTCTCGTGTGTGTGTCCTGTGTGTGTCCTGTATGTATATGTCTCGTGTGTGTGTGTCCTGTGTGTGTCCTGTACATGTGTGTACGCTGTGTGTGTGTCCTGTGTGTATATGTCTCGTGTGTGTGTCCTGTGTGTGTCCTGTACATGTGTGTGCACTGTGTGTGTGTCCTGTGTGTATATGTCTCGTGTGTGTGTCCTGTGTGTCCTGTGTGTATATGTCTCGTGTGTGTGTCCTGTGTGTGTCCTGTACATGTGTGTGCGCTGTGTGTGTGTGTCCTGTGTGTGTGTCTCGTGTGTGTGTCCTGTGTGTATATGTCTTGTGTGTGTCCTGTGTGTATATGTCTCGTGTGTGTCCTGTGTGTGTCCTGTACATGTGTGTGCGCTGTGTGAGTGTCCTGTGTGTATATGTCTCGTGTGTGTGTCCTGTGTGTATATGTCTCGTGTGTGTGGCCTGTGTGTGTCCTGTGTGTATATGTCTCGTGTGTGTATATGTCTCGTGTGTGTGTCCTGTGTGTGTGTCCTGTGTGTATATGTCTCGTGTGTGTGCCCTGTGTGTGTCCTGTGTGTATATGTCTCGTGTGTGTCCTGTGTGTATATGTTTCGTGTGTGTGTCCTGTGTGTGTCCTGTACATGTGTGTGCGCTGTGTGTGTGTCCTGTGTGTATATGTCTCGTGTGTGTGTCCTGTGTGTATATGTCTCGTGTGTGTGGCCTGTGTGTGTCATGTGTGTATATGTCTCGTGTGTGTATATGTCTCGTGTGTGTGTCCTGTGTGTGTGTCCTGTGTATGTCTCGTGTGTGTCCTGTGCGTATATGTCTCGTGTGTGTGCCCTGTGTGTGTCCTGTGTGTATATGTCTCGTGTGTGTGCCCTGTGTGTGTCCTGTGTGTATATGTCTCGTGTGTGTGACCTGTGTGCGTCCTGTGTGTATATGTCTCGTGTGTGTGTCCTGTGTGTATGTCTCGTGTGTGTGTCCTGTGTGTATATGTCTCGTGTGTGTGTCCTGTGTGTATATGTCTCGTGTGTGTGTGTCCTGTGTGTATATGTCTCGTGTGCGTGTCCTGTGTGTATATGTCTCGTGTGCGTGTCCTGTGTGTATATGTCTCGTGTGTGTGTGTCCTGTGTGTGTGTCCTGTGTATATGTCTCGTGTGTGTGTCCTGTGCGTATATGTCTCGTGTGTGTGTCCTGTGTGTATATGTCTCGTGTGTGTGTCCTGTGTGTGACCTGTGTGTGTCCTGTGTGTATATGTCTCGTGTGTGTGTCCTGTGTGTGTCCTGTGTGTATGTCTCGTGTGTGTGTGCCCTGTGTGTATGTCTCGTGTGTGTGCCCTGTGTGTGTCCTGTGTGTATATGTCTCGTGTGTGTGTGCCCTGTGTGTATATGTCGTGTGTGTGTGTGTCCTGTGTGTATATGTCTCGTGTGTGTGTCCTGTGCATGTGTGTGCACTGTGGGTCCTGTGCATATTTGGCCTGGGTGTGTATACTGTGGTATGTGTGTCCTCTAATGTATGTCTGTCTTGCGTACTGTATGTCCGTCTTGCGTGTTGTCTGTCTGCGTTATGTATGTGTCCTGTGTATGTGTTTCTTGTGTGTGTGCGTGCGTGCTGCGTGCGTGTGTCCTCTGTAAGTCTACGTGTGTGTGTGTGTGCTGCGTGTGTCCTCTGTAAGTCTGTGTGTGTAACGTGCGTGTGTCCTCTGTAAGTCTACGTGTGTGGTGCTGCGTGTGTCCTCTGTAAGTCTGTGTGTGTGTGTGTGCTGCGTGCGTGTGTCCTCTGTAAGTCTACGTGTGTGTGTGCTGCGTGTGTCCTCTGTAAGTCTACGTGTGTGTGTGTGTGCTGTGTGCGTGTGTCCTCTGTAAGTGTGTGTGTGCTGTGTGAGTGTGTCCTCTGTAAGTGTGTGTGTGCTGTGTGTCCTCTGTAAGTCTACGTGTGTGTGTGTGTGCTGTGTGAGTGTGTCCTCTGTAAGTGTGTGTGTGCTGTGTGTCCTCTGTAAGTGTGTGTGTGCTGTGTGAGTGTGTCCTCTGTAAGTCTACGTGTGTGTGAGTGTGCTGCGTGTGTCCTCTGTAAGTCTATGTGTGAGTGTGTGTAATGTGCGTGTGTCCTCTGTAAGTCTACGTGTGTGTGTGAGTGTGCTGCGTGTGTGTAATGTGCGTGTGTGTGAGTGTGCAGTAAATGTTTGTCATGGGTGTGTCTTGTGTACTGTATGTCTGCCCAATGTACTGTATGTCTGCCTTGTGCGTGTGTGTCGTGAGCGTTGTGTGTGGCCTGTGTGTGTTTATCTTGTGTGTGGCTAATGTTCTGTACACCATGCGTGCCCTGCTGCGTTTGTGTCCTGTCCGTGTTTATTGTGTGTGCTTTAATTAAAGAATGAATGAGCGCCACCCACGCAATTTGCTTTACTCTCGTCTTACGTTTATCAGAGGGAGTTTTGTGCGTCTTGTGTTGCTTGTGTTCGCACACTGCGTGTTTCTGTTCGTAGCCAGTGTGTTTATGTGGTGGCATTGTGTGTGTGTGTGTTCTGCGGCTCTGTGTGCCTGCAGCGTTTGTATTCCGTACGCAATGCAAGCGTCTCCTTGACCCAATTCATTGCTATTAAAATTACGAGAAATGCCTCGCTCATTCACGCATACAGGGAGGGCCTTACCAAAGTCACCATCTTCGCAACAGTCTCCCAGTGAGAATATTTCGACCATTTGTGGAGTGGGTTTTCACGTAGGAGGAACTGGGCAAAGCTGGCACCACCACATTACTGTGGCTAAACTGCTTCGGCCAACAGATACATTGCATTTGCACGCACTTTGTGACAATGGTGGCTTCGCTATGTGATTATGGGCCTGATGGGATAGTTCATTATCTATCTATAATAGATAAATATTATTATCTATCTATAATAGATAGATATTATTATCTATTATGCATTTGTGTTTAACTTCACCTATTATATATGTAGTGGGCGGCACGGTGGCCCAGTGGGTAGCGCTGTCGCCTCACAGCAAAAAGTACCGGGTTCGAATCTCGGCTCGGGTGCCTTTCTGTGTGGAGTTTGCGAGTTCTCTCCCCGTGTCCGCGTGGGTTTTCGCTGGGCACTCCAGTTTCCTCCCACAGTCCAAAAAACATGCTGCTGCATAGGTTAATTGGCTTGCAGACTAAATTGCCCGCAGTGCCCGGTGATGGCCTGGCGTCTCATTGTGGGTATATCCCTGCCTTGCGCCCTGTGTCTGCCGGGATAGGCTCTGGCTCACTGCGACCCTGTACAGGATTAAGTGGTTTCTGACAACGATATGAGATGAGATTATATATGTGTATATTGATATATTTTCAATTAAAAATTTCAACCATTATATCTCCAGTCACACACGAGCTACAGCGATTATATATTTTTTTGTAGTTTGACATTTCACGATGCACAGTTTGACCGATTAAAATGTGGGTTCCATCGGGATTCTGGATCAGGCGCATCCAAATGCGTGGGTCAGTTCAGCACCTCCTCCAAAACCAAAGTCTGTAGAGCCTAGAAGTTTGGTTATTTAGATAAAAGTGTGTTTACTGACAACTTGTTTTGGTTATTGCGTGTTGAGGCTTGTTTGCTCAGCGAAGCTTCACTCCGTCTCAAGACTCTCTTTGAAGAGGCTTTTGTTTTTGCAGTAGGGGAACTATGGGCTATTCCAATTGAGTAATTTGCAGGTAATTACTTAACATTGGGAAGTTTGGCCAGCAGCAGTTACATTGTATTTTGTTGTTGTCATAGGGGGGCGGGATCGTGGAAAACCCAGAGAAATCCCACTTAGAACAGGGGGAGAACATACGAACTCCACACAGCAAGGCGCCCAGGTCGGGAATCGATCCCAGGCTCTTCTCGCTGTGAAGCACAGGTGCCACCACCGTGGCCACCCTGCCATGGGCCGTGTCTGACCCGACGCGTGTTTCGCTTCTGACTGCCGTCTCCTCCGCTGCGGCGGCGCAGACCTCATGCCGTCGTTCATCCGGCACGGCCCCACCATCCCGCGCCGCGCCGAGGCCGGTGGGGGCCCATCCGGTTACGGCGGCGTCCAGGACAGCGCCGGCAGCACCGTCGTCTCGTCGTCCGCGGGCGGCGGCGTCTCGCGAAACACCAGCTTCTTGAGAGGGGGCCATGTGGCGGAGAGCGGGTGGAGGGAGCACCGGCGGACGCCACCCCACGGCGCCTACAGCTATGGAGTGGCGACGGCAGCGGCGCGGGAGTATGGTGAGCTGGTGGCCGGCGTGAGATGGGGGGGGTGGGGAGAGGATCGGACGACGGCGCATCGTGCGTCTGTGTGCGTGTCCACGAGCGCCTTTCTGATACCAGCCTGCGACCATAGCCCGAAACCAAGCAGGGTCGAGCCTGCAAAGCACCTGGATTGGTGAGCGTCGCGTACAGTGCAGGTGGTTGTAGGCTGCTGCAGAGCGATGCGTGTCGTTCTTATTATTATATTGCAGGAAAGTCTCACTGAGTTTACAAGATTTATTTTAGGAGGGTCATGCCAAGTTTTTGCAGTAGGTTGTGATGTTGCTGCTGCTATGTCTGATCCAATTTGAGAGATTTGGTGGTAATTTTTTAAATTTGGACCAGGATGCCGGCACATGGTGACCTACTCTTGGGTAGTATCGAGCAGAGCGGCAGAGTCCCTTGATTTACTGTACGACGACTGTTCCCCATCTACAACTCGCACTGATCAGCATGGTGAATTATGGTAAAATAACTCTCATTACATCCACGGCATAGTGTAGCCCCTAAACCAGCAGCAGAGTGACCAGGGCTGTACTCTAAATATAAACGATCCCTCTCACATTGACCATTATAACCGAAGGGGGGAAAAAGCCACGTCAATTTCATCGATCGAAAAATAATATTTGCGCGCGCGACGTAAAGCTTTTTGGCGATCTTCTAGAAATCCACTTTGATTGATTGTCACGTGTACGTTGCTAACGTGCGATTCAGACTACGTCACCGCTGATCAGCAGGGAGAGAATGGCACCGACGGCGCGCACTACCTCTACCCCGCCGACCACTACTACGCCGACGAGGGCCCGCAGCAGCAGCCGGTGCAACCGACGCACCGGCGCGCGCCGCCCGACGCCTACCAGGACGACTACCGCGGCGGGGCCTATGGCGAGGCCTACCAGCCGGCGGAGCAGTACGGCGCCGTTGGGCCACCGGGTGACCCGTACGGCGTTAAGCCGCGGTGGGGGCCCGGCGCTGCGCCGTGCAGGCCTCGGCAAGGTGCGCCAGCGCGTGGGTTCGCTCGCGCGCCGACGATATGTGCGGCGTCGCAGAGTACCGCCGTCACTTACCCTCCGTGACCATTTAACCGCTCACACGTGGTGTATGTAGTTCGAGTCCCTGCTCTGCATGGTGACGTTGCCATTGGAATCAAAATAATGGAGAATGGGGACTCACGATGCTCCATCGGAGTGAATGGCATCCTATTAATGATTCTTGGCTGTTACAGAGTCAAGTTGATATAGATGATTCTGCATCTCTGTTTGAGTCGATGTATTTAGTTGGTTTTCAAAAATTCTACTTTTCTCTGCCAAATGATACCAGTGAACAATTTATGAATGCACGATGAGTTGTGAATTGGTCTGCATTTCTACAGGCCAGCTTTTTATCAGTCTTTTTACACAAGACCGATTAACATACTATTTCATAATCAAGGGACCAAATTATTTACTCCAATTTCTGTAATCTTTCAGATATTCAGCAGATCCCGCTACATTTTTAAAAGGTGGCACTCAAGACTCTGTGATTTATTTTTCAGGCTGCGTTCTCTTGTTCACAGCCCCGAACATGCGGTGGAAATTCCACATTCGTATGGGCAGGGTCGATTCGGGGAGGCCGAGTGAAATGAATTAGCGTGGCGGGACGTCGCGTGTGTGTATCCGACCGGCAGCATCGTTTGTCGCTCTCACAGGACAGCCCCGTTCCGTTGTGAGCGCCCAGTCGGTGAGAAGCCTCGCGTCGACCTCCGCTGCGCAGCAGCAGCAGCAGCTGCCAGCACCTGGCTCGGCCGCCCCGCCGGGACCCGACGACCTGCCGCTACCGCCGGGCTGGTCGGTGGACTGGACGATCCGCGGGCGCAGGTGGGGACGCGCCACGTGGGATAGCGTCTTGTTATACGTGTATAATAATTGTTTACTTTAATTCGAAGGTTTTCGTGGCCAGTATTATCGATGAAATTCATTTTTGGAGTCCGATCACGTAAAAAATAGTGTCTCATTATAAAATACTGTGCGTTCGCTCTCCCACATACCGGTATACTGAGACAGTGAAGGAATTGGCGCGCTCTGTTCACGTGACAAACCTTACTAATTAGCCGTGTCGGATGGTGGAGGGTTAAACGACACTATTTTTAGGTGACTTGACCCAAAAAATGGAATTTATCCATAATAATTATTTATTTGTGCTATTTTCTACTCTGCTGTAAGTTTATGCACTGCACATTGTGTGCTGGATAATCTTTGTTGTTTGCTGCCACGATTCCTCCGTTTTTTTTCAGCTTGTTTTTTATGCCTATTCACGATGCCGAATGGTTTGGGTCCGTGTCACCTCTGCCGATGGTACCATCTTACCCTGTATGGCCTCGAGTAAAAACCTTCCCCTGAAGCTACCCGCCGGCGACTGTCAGTGCGCGACGGCGCCAGCCCGGCGGATCGCCGCCGCCAGTGCCGCGGAGGTTTTTGAATCACCGAGCTTAGCGCCACATGCAGCGTCCGTTGAACTGCCGTGTGCTGTTACATCGACAGGTACTACATTGACCACAACACCAACACGACCCACTGGAGCCACCCTCTGGAGAGGGAGGGGCTGCCCCCCGGGTGGGAGCGCGTGGAGTCCCCGGAGTTTGGACTCTACTACGTGGACCACATCAACCGCAAGGCGCAGTACCGCCACCCCTGTGCACCTAGGTCCGCTCCGGCATAAAGAGAGTCCCTGTGCGCATGCGTAAATGTTTTCGCCCGAGTTCGATTTCCGCACGCGGCCCGCAACAACGCCACTTCATAGACCAAGGCGGTGGGCCTGGTGCTGGCCACTCTCTCTATCATGTATGAGTTTTATGCCATTGCTGAAAAAAACAGACATCATAACAGGATTTGGTCAAACCTCCTGTTGCTGAAGAATTATTTTCACATTACTCCGTTGGAATCGCACACAGAAGCAGCGTTGTCCCTTATTGTAAAAACCTGGCAGGACCCTCCTGGAAAAAAGCCTTGGGCCTTGGTAAACACTTTCCTGGGTAAACAAGCGGAATCGTGATAATAATAATAGGTCAGCAGCAACAAACCATCATGTGAGAACGCAACATTAGTTTGCCACAATCGGCACAAGTCGTCACCATCGTGTTCCGTCGTTGTTCCGCAGCATCCTGCGCTATGACCAGCCACCACCGGTGCGGGCGCTGCCTCCGATGCTCTACAACTACCAGCCGCCGGTGCGAAGCCAACCAGTGCTGGTGCCGGCTAACCCGTACCACAGCGCCGAGATCCCCGAGTGGCTGCTGGTCTACGCGCACGCCCCACACGAGTAAGACCTCGGAAACCGCCTGCGGATAAATCCGCTTGCGGATAAAATTACCGTTTGCACGACACCGCGCATTCGTTTGCTTGTTTTATTGTCCGTCCTCGCGGTTGGCGCTGGGGCGATCGTTCACAGGATGGCGGATTCGCGAGTGCGCCGGCACGCACACCAACGCGCGTGCGGCGTTGCTTGCGCACTCGATAAAGCAACCGTTGGCGAGTTTATCGACTCGTGAGCTTGCTCGCATGGTAACCACCGTGACCGCTGCCATCATCGCCATCACAACCATCGCAACCACCCTTCTCTACCACCACCACCACCACCGTGTTCGCCCCTGCCAGCACCTTCGCCACCGACACCACCGCCACCGACACCACCACCTCGACCTCCCTAACCCTCCGTCCCCGTCGCGCACACAGGTACGACCACAAGCTCAAGTGGGAGCTGTTCAAGGTTTCTGAGCTGGACACGTACCAGAGCATGCTCATGCTCCTCTACATGAAGGAGCTCGAGCAGGTGGTGCGCTCCTACGAGGACTACCGTCGTGCGCTGCTCTCCGAGATGGAGGCACGGCAGCACCAACAGCATCACCAGCGACATCAGCAGCAGCAGCATCGGTACGGCGGCCGGGCGCACGCACCCGCGTCCTACCAGCAGGGCTACGGGACCAAGGTGTGAGTCGTCGTCGTCAAGGCCGTCGCGTGGACGAGGTGTGGACCTTGGCGCCGAGGCGCGCAATGCTTCTCGCTGTGGGTAGGCGGTGCCGTGATCAATCCGGGAGCGACTTCGTGGCTTGGTTCGGTTTCCAGTTGATTTCCTGTGAGCAGAGAGATCGAGTCTCATTCGAAAGAGTGACCTGGGGGGCATCAGTCTGCTGGTACGGGGGTGGTGATTTTTATTGACAGTGTCAGGCGAGTCGTACATTTCTCACGATGCGGGCAAGGTGGTTTAACGGTCAGCGCATTGGGCTTAGAATCCCGAGGTTACCAGTTCAAGTCCGTCTCTTGAGATGGCAGTTGATAGTCTTTAAAAATTCCCATCGATTTTTGGCACCCAGGAATGTAAATGAGTTCACCGCAGCTAGTTGGTCAGCAGATTTTGCGGTGCTGTAACGGGTGGGTATGCCGACCTCTTCCAGGAGGTGCCGGCATGGGTCGTGGATCGCAGAAAGACTCGTGCCAAACGCGCAAAGCCACTGGGCACGTAGGTGGCAGTACGATGGGTGGGATTGTGAACCCGTCTGAGCAGTCCTTTTGGGTTCTCTCCAGACTCGTTGGCTTTCTCCCATACGGCGCAGAACAATTCGTTGTTTTTAAAAACTATAATTGGGATAAACATCTCAATGTAGCAGGCCACTCAAATAAAATAGGCGAGCCTCGGTGCGATCATCCCGGGTAATTTTATTATTTTTATTGTAAGACTCGGAAGATAAAGGACCGATGTGTTCAGGCGTCGACATTACGGAATGACTGCGGCAGTATTTTTCACCGGCGGTTTTTCGTCACTGCGGCTGCGCACGATTCATTTTTATTTTTTTTGGACCCTGCTGCAAATCCCACGACAGTAAACGAAGAAACGGCCGCTGGGGGATGGCGCCAACGACCCCCGATTCGACCGGAATCTCCCCCCTCGCCGGGACCTTCTCGCCCGCCATTCTGTAAATAATGACGGCGTGCGGTGCTGCGCGGCCCGTCGTCCACTTTGTTTTCTACGAGTTTCAGCCTCCACGGCCGAACTGGGCCGTATTTATTATATTGCTGTTGTTACTCGATTGCTCTTCTTCACTGGCTGCCGTCGGCAACCCCGCCGTGCCCAGCCCGTCGGGATCGCTCAACAAAGCAGGCGGCCGCGTCGATCACGAGCCTGCCGAGACGCTGGCGCCGCGGCGAAATGCATCCCATCGTGATCCACTCGAGCGCCGGTCTCGTTCCGATCGGTTTTTATTGTGGCCAACGTCGGGCGTCTGCGTGACGCCCGCCCGCCCGCCCGCCCGCCCGCCCGCGCGAGCGCTCACCCAACAACGGATGCAAAAAGAAAATTCTCGGGATTTGCGAACTCTCCATTCGCCGAATTCTGCTGCCTCCACCGTCGGTCGGCATCTCGTTACCCGTGGTCGGTGAAACCGTGCCGAGGCCCCGGGGCTTGAGCATCGGTGGAGGCCTCTACAGGTGGCGACTGCACGGGCCTTGCCGTGCCACTGAGAGCGAGAAACGGGCTACAGGGCACGCGCGGAGAGAGAATGTACGGCGAAAAGACTGTCGATGTCCACCCCACCCCCCGCCCCCCCTCTGTCACTGCGTTGTGAGTGGTCGGGCGTGACAATACGATATGCAAGCCAGAGGCAGGGTTGTTGTTGGCACTTTAAAAAAAAACGCCCTTTCCATTTGTGTTGCGACTGTTATATGCAAAGCAGGTAAAAGAAATACGCACCTGGCGATGTAAAGGCGAGGTGTAAATAGCAGGAGAGGTGGCGCTTAACGCGACCGAGCGAGAGGTTCGTCTTGAGGTGGTTACACGGCACAGACACCACCCCTGCCGGGCGATGTTTGACGATGGGGGAAAAACCACTGCAAACATGTGGTGGGTGCATTCCTGCATCGCGAGGATGCTGCCGTGGTGGAGTCACGGGCAGCGCACGGGACCTGAAATGCACAAGCTCGCCACTTCGATCACTGTTGCAACGGTGGAGAGCCTGGCGTCGGTGTGGGAATTCATCGCAGCGATTTCTGCTGAGCCGAACAACACCCTGACATTGGTCAGAGCGCCCCCGACCCTGGTCATTGGGCTGTAGCCTGGCCTTGCCGACAGCTGCGTGATTCTCGAAGCGAGCGGCCGTTCGCATCGCGCGGTTCCCACGCCGCCTCGGCTCCAATGTGCCGGTTGCAAAGGGGAATCGGGATTCAAGCGCAGGCTCCCCGCTTTGGGATCGGCACGTCTGACATGGCCACTATGAATGAACCTTGCTCGGAGTTGTTGACCTAAAAAGTGTAAAATATATTGGCTTTATATATTGTGTATATAGCATTGCTATAAATTATTTAGGATAAACTTTCCAGATTAAAGTCGTACTGATAAGTAATGTATAATTAATCATGTAACAGACGATTAAGACGCTAATAAACCTTTCTATGCATATCGTAGAAATGTGGAGTAAGGGCTCAACATATAAGCTCTTTGCAAGCGAGTGTGTCTTTAGTGCCCCACTGTCAAACAAATTCGACTGAATTCCAACACCGACATGCGGCCTTTCTCTCATGTTGTCGTGTAACAGCCGGTGAAGACGCTTGCTCATAATGTGATCCACGCAGCAGCAGCAGCGGCAGCAGGTACTAATCATATCGGTGAAAATGTGACCAAGCACGTCGGGTGGTGGTGAGACACCCGATGGGAAACTTGGTGTAAAATCACCAGCACGATGATGTAACCCCCTCCCCAAAATTAAATCTGGATCCTCATCTCTGCTACAAAAACCTGGATTTTAAGTTTTGGGCCACCTACACAACACCGAGGGCCTATTCCAGTGACGGGTGATGGAGCTGTGTGTGAGTGCGGGCATGGTGGTGTGTGGTCGACCTCCAAAGCCATTTGAAAGACCTATTCGACCGCCGCCACAAGGTTAAGTTCCCCACCCTGGCCCGAAGCGGACCTGATAAATAAAATAGCATCCCGCATTTCACCTGTAAAATAACCGTTGAACTGAGCATTTCCGCAGTATGTGGGTTTTAAGCAATACAGCTACCTGTTTTGATAGACGTTTCGCAAACTGTAAAATTACTTTAAGGCTTTTCGTTGACTGCAGCTTCGTGTAAATACTTTGTTACGTTCTGCGTTTCCGTACGTGGGCTTTCTCGACCGATGTGATGATTCTGCAATTTGCTTTCTCTCGGATCTAATGGCTGGATCTCACCCCAAAGAAACCCATTGTTCAACCCTCAGAGGTGTTAGGTGGAGCAGAAATGATTTGGTTAAGAAATCCCTTTTTGAGATGGCGCAAATCTGCCTTCCAGTCGTTTTCGTTTTGTAAGGCACGGGCTGTTTCGTAGAAATGGCTGCATTGTTTGTTAATGTCTATGTCAACAAAATGTTGACGCTGATGCGATGAGTTTAGTCATAACTACGACCACGTGTCGGAATAAATGATCGCGCCCGGTGCCAGTTGTGTGTGGCGTTCTGTTGTGAATAATCCTGGAGGAAGGCGGGGGGAGGAGGAGGGG
>JAZEWT010000005.1:5087463-5098608 GCA_036362905.1 Mordacia mordax
ACCACTTCCCTCCCCCCTCCTCCTCTCCCTCTACCCTCCTCTTGGGAGCTGATCTTCCCCATATTGACAGCAGCTGATGAATAATGGCGCTCCGGCCCAAATGTCACGCATCTTGCCCCCATGCCTCCCTCCCTCCCTCCTCCCTGTGCCGCGGCTCCCCACGCAGGGCCTCATCAGCAGTCCGGCTTAGCTTGAAACCCAGTCAGTGAACCGCTCAGATGTCTAATAGGACTCCACCTATAGACACACCTCCTAAAGACATCTGACTCGGATCTCTAACGCTCGCTCCTGTCTCTCACACTGTTAATCTCTAACACTGGCTATTATATCTGACACTGGCTTCTATCTCTAACACTCGCTCCTGTCTCTGACACTGTTAATCTCTAACACTGGCTCTTGTCTTTAACACTGGCTCCTGTCTCGAACACTGGCTCCTATCTCTAACACTGGCTCCTATCTCTAACACTGGCTTCTATCTCTAAGACTGGCTCCTATCCCTAACACTGGCTCCTGTCTATGACACTGGCTCTTGCCTATAACAATGACTCATATCTCTAACACTGGCTCCTGTCTCGAACACTGGCTACCATCTCTAACACTGTCTCATATCTGTAACAGTGGCTCATATCTCTAACACTGGCTCCGTTTATCTAACAGTGGCTCACGTCACTACTACTAGCTCTTGTTGAATACTGGCCAATCATAATCACCTACACACACGTGCTTCTCCTGAACCTATCTCCCAAATAAATTCACACTATCCACAACCTTCTTGCCATATGCCTTCAGCTGCCACAAAACCCGCTGCCCTCGTTACATCCATCGACATGCTGCTTAGACAAGGCTTATTAACCTGCCCCTGACGAATGTCCCCAGCCACATCTCTGTATTTTGCCTTACATATCAGCTGACGAGGAAGCAACACATTAGACCATTGGCAGCTCGGCGTTGCTTGTGGACAATACCACTGTTCACTCCCCCTCCAGCACGAACATCATCTGCAACCAAAAACCCACTTTTCCATGCTGAATTTATGCTCTCTGAACACGGGAAAAGCCCCACTCATTACTGAAATGATGTTGAACAACAATGTGGACCTGCTCTACCTCACAGAGACCTGGCACCATCAAGATGATTTTCTCACATTGAATCAGGCTCAACTGCGAGACTTCCATCAAAAAGCTCGTTCTCATGGCCGCAGTGGTGGTCTTGCAGTTCTCCATCGTGTTACTGCTGACATCCGTCAGATTCCATCACAGACCTTCCATTTATTTGAGCAGATGTCTCTGGATTGGAGGTCAGCTCAACCTGTGAAGATGGTGCTGCTCAACTGCCTGCCTGGAACCTCCACTTCTTTTGTCAATGAACTGTCTGGACTGCTTTCTAAGCTGTGCTCTGAGTGGATTCTGATGCTTGGTGGTCTCAACATTCATGTTGACTCCAAATAGCTCCCTTGCAAGGGATGTCATGGCCACTCTAAACTCACTTGGCTTCACTCAACACATGACATCTGCCACTCACACACGCGACCATACTCTCGATTTGGTTTGCTTATGGGGCATATCGGTAACTAACATGTCCGTCACTGTTCCTGGTCTGTCTGATCACTCTGCTGTGTGAATTAATCTTCAAGCACCGCCTCCCATTTTCATCACCAAGCACCAAATCACAATTTTGAAACTTGAACGCTCTCACTCCATACCTATTCACCGCAGCAATCAACAGTTGATCACCCTCCGCCTCGGCTCGCTCTGCCTCTGATGCGACAGTGGACACCTGCAACAGCTCGCTATCATGCATAGTAGATGTTATAGCCCCAATCAAAGCACGCTATGTCTCAGGAGGAAAAACATTTCCCTGGGATAATATTTAACTCCGGGACCTCAAGGTGATGGGGACCAGCTGGAAGGCACTCAATTACGCCCGTACAACCACCTTTCCAGCATCCTACCTGATGTCTGGGATAAGCCCAATATCCTCTTCTCGACCATCCATTTGCTCCTTCATCCACTCAGCCATTCAACCTCACCTCTCATTGTTAATAAAGACCAGGCGGATTCGTTGATTCTGTTTTTCACAGCCAAAACCAAAGCCCACCGCATCTCCAACGTCTCAACCTCCACCAACTACCTCAGTAATTCTTCCCTCTCCTACTCTGTTATCAAAACTCATGGACGTTTCTGAATTAACGGAATCTGATATTTCTTCAGATCTCGACCTACAAACCGCTCCTTGAACCCCTTCGCATCCGAACTCATGTGGGCAAACTTCAAATACCTTGCTACTTTGGTCACTAATCTCTGTAATGACTCACTTTGCACTGGCATCGTTGACCCACTAGTGTGCCGCAGTAACCCCTCTATTAAAACATCCCGGCCTTAATTGCAACATCCTGATAATTATCGTCCCATCTCCAATTTACCATTCCTTTAAAGGTCCTTGAGTATGCAGTCGTCGTGCAAATCTGGAAACACGGCCTCAACAATGGCCCCCTCGATCCCTTCCAATCTGGCTTCAGATCTGGTGATAGTTTTGAAACTGCTCCGGTCAACTCAATTAATGATCTCCTTGTCAATGCTGATGAAAGGTTGCCAAGTATTCTTGTCTTCCTGGACCGGAGTGCAACCTTTGATACCGTTGACCAGTTCATCAGCCTTGAAGGACAAAACTCAGAGATCTCTCCTGTTTTGTCTGGTGTTCCTCATGGTTCAGTCCTCAGCCAATTTCTCTTCAGTGTCTACATAAAACCACTTGGCCATATCCTGCACAGCTTCAATCTCAGCTACCATTGCTATGCCAATGACATCCAAATCTATATCCACGCAAAGCCGTCGATCAATGCGTCTGATCTTTGCATGTGATCTTCACTGTCAACTGTGAAGGCCTTGTTCAATAAAAATTTCCTAAAACTAAATGGCAACAAAACAGAAGATTTGCTGTCGGAACCCTGCACCAATTGTCCAAGGCTGAACCCATCCATTTGATGCTTGACGACCAAACGATCGACGTTGCTAAGCAGTCCATAGTCTAGGAGGGATTCTTTATTCCTCACCCACCTTCGAGACAAACGTCAATAAGGTGACAAAGGTAGCCTATTTTCAGCTCAGAAATACAGCCAGACCTCACAATATCCTGTCACCCTCCAACGCAAGGAAGCTAATCCACTTCTTTGCGTTTTCACGAATCGATAATTGCGATTCACTACTCCTTGGTATCCCTGCCTACCTTATCAATCGTCTCCAACGTGTGCAGAACGCGGCTGCTAGAGTTCTCACCCGCACTCTGATCCATGATCACATATCCTCAGTACTGGTGTCTCTCCACTGGCCACTGGTTAAATACAGGATTGAATTCAAGAGCCTCCCTCTTACCTACAAGGCTCTCACTGGCGCTGCTTCGAAATACATCCGTGACCTACTTCAAGCATCCTCCTCATTTATTATTATTATTTCATGTCCCTAGGGCAAAGTTAAAGCCTTTCGTCAGAATGGATTGCGCTGCTTGTGTGAGTTTTGTAGAGCTTAAGCTGACAACCACACGCCGAGGTGACGCTGTACTGTCTTCTGCCTATGTTTTGTTTGTTGTTCAAACCCTTCTGTTGTCTCTGTGCGCATTCAGTCTCTTGTCGTTCCACTCTACTGTGTACTATATCGTCAATCTTATTGAACACGTCTTCTGTGAATGTTTGGACCCATAAAAGGAATAGTCACGGGAGTAGAGTGTACAAGTTTTCATGGCAAGTCCCCTGCCGCAAGCGCTGAAGAAATCCGCCAGGATGTGTGCAGAATCAATCCAAACCACCAACAACTGACTGCACGGCTGAAGAACGACGTGAGCGTAACAAACCCAACAAGAATAAAGATATACTCGCACTGCAAGCTGACAGAGGGCACACCACAGTCATCATCAACACAGATGGTTACCAGGTGATAATGCTCCAGGAAGTCAGCAACACTGCACTGCATGAGAAACTCAAACGAGACCCGACCAAGAAAATCGAAATCCAAACCAAAACCATCATCAAGCAGAATATTCGAAGTGAAGAGAAAAGCGTTAAACCCACGAGATAGCAGAAATCCCAGGCTATATGGGCAAAGGTGGGGGGAGGTGGTGCAGTACAGCTCATTGGGAAGTCAAATTCGATCACCAAATCTACGAACTCGCCGATACATAGCCAAGATAAAACTTCAACCCAGAGTGAAGCTCGCAGCTTCATGTCAATAACTCAGTACACTTCATAGAAATACTGAGACAAATCACACTCCACCCAACGGATCTGCTCGTCTTCTTTTGATGAGATCTCTTGATTTGTAAAAATACCCATCGAAGAAACCATGAGACGGATTGAAAAACGGTTTGACCGGAGTTAGCGGAGCTGGCAAAGCTATGCCTCACAACAACCTATTTAAAGTTCGAGGGTGAGTTTTACCAACAGAGAGGGTGCAGCAATGAGATCTCCAGTCTCACCCCCCAGCAGCCAACCTGAACCTTAGAGGTTTTGAAGAGGAAGCCATAAACTCATCTACACTCAAACCTATCCACTGGTATCGATACATTGATGACACATTTGTTGCATGGCCACAAGAGAGACAGCAGCAAAAGGAATTCCTTGGTCACTTGAACCCCATTCACCCAAATATCAAATTCACCGTGGAAACCGAAGAAAACGGTCAAATCCCGGTTCCTGGAAGCGCTGGTGAAAATAAACTCAGATGGGACGCTCAGCCACTCTGTGTACTGGACGATAACACGCACGGACAGGTACTTACATTTGGAGTAACACGCGGAGTCCCTTGCAAGGGATCTCATGGCCACTCTTTATCCACTTGGCTTCACTCAACACGTGACATCTGCCACTCATAGATGCTGCTATACTCTCAGCTTGGTTTGCTCATGGGCATATCGGTAACCAAGCTGTCCTTCACCGATCCTGGTCTGTCTGATCACTCTGCTGTGTGGTTTGATCTTCAAGTACTGCCTCCCATTTCCATCACCAAGCACCAAATCGAAATTCTAAACATTAATGCCCTCACTCCAGACATATTTACCGCAGCAATCAACAGTTCATCACTCTCTGCCTCGGCTCACTCTGCCTCTGATGTGACAGCAGAAACTTACAACAGCATGTTATCAAGGATACGGGATGACCTGGCCCCATTAAAATCACGCTATGCTTAAGGCAAAAAAACATCCACCTGGTATACTTCTGAACCCTGGGATCTCAAGGCAAATGCACACAGGGATGGACGGACTTGGAAAAAAATCTGGCCTCACCGATCATGCTCCAATCTATAAGGAAGAGCTCCTCCACTACTAGAAGGCACTTGATTACGCATGTACCAACCATTTTTTCAGCATTTTGGCTGATACCTGCGACAAGCCCAAGATGCTTTTCTCGACAATTCATCGGCTCATTTGTTCAACCAATCACTCGCCCTCACCTCTCTTCACTAATAAAGATCAGGCGAATCAGTTGATTCAGTTTTTCTCAGAAAAAAACTGAAGCCCGTCGTATCTCTACCCAGCCTCAACCACCAACCAATACCTCAAAAAATGTTCTTCCACCTACCTTGATCTAAAAATTCCAGGAGTTTTCCGAGTTATCAGAATCCGATGTCTCTTCAATAGTTACCAGATCAAGGCCCACCAACTGCTCCCTGGATCGCTTCCCATGCAAAATCATCTGGGCAAATTTCTAATTCCTTGCCACTTTCACCAATAATCTCTTCAAAAACTCACGTCGCTTTGGTATCATTCCCCCAATGTCCAAATGTTCCATAATTAACCCTCTGCTAAAAAAAACCTGGCCTCGATTGCAACATTTCTGATAATTATCACCCCGTTTCAAATCTACCATTCCTCCCTAAGGTCCTGGAAAGTGCAGTAGCCATGCTGAAGAAACACGTTCTCAACAATGATCTCCTTGATCTGTTCCAATCTGGGTTCAGATTCGGCCATAAGTACTGAAACTGCTCTGGTAAAAGCAGTTGATGACCTACTCGTCGCCGCTGATGAAGGCTTGCAAACTATTCTTGTCCAACTGGACCTGAGCACTGCCTTTGATACCGTTGACCACCCGATCTTACTTGAGCGACTGGAGGATATAGGGGTCTCTGGCTGTGCCCTGCATTGCCTGAGCTCCTACCTCTCTGACGGGAAGCAGTTTGTCAACCCGAGTTCCTGTTTTGTCTGGAGTTCATCAAGGTTTAGTCCTCGGCCCACTCCTCTTCAGCATCTACACACAACCACTTGGCCACATCCTGTGCAGCCTCAATCTTAGCTACCATTGCTATGCCGATGACATTCAAATCTATATCCACGCAAAGCCATCCATCAATGCGTCTGGTCTTTGCATGTCGTCCTCACTGTCAACTGTGAAGGCCTGGCTCAATTCAAATTTCCTAATACTAACTGGCGACAAAACAGAAGGTTTGCTTGTCAGAACCCTGCACCAATTATCCAAGGCTGAACCTATACAATTAATGCTTGACGACTCGATCACTGAAGTTGCTAAGTCTAGGTGTGACTCTAGATTCCTCACTCAACTTCGAGACACACATCAACAAGATGACGAAGGTAGCCTATTTCCATCTCAAATATAGAGCCAGACTGCATAACATCCTCTCTCTCTCTAATGCTGAGAAGCAAATACACATCTTCATCTCTTCACGAATCGATTACTGTAATGAACTGCTCCCTGGCATCCCTGCCTACCTGATCAATCATCTCCAAGGTGTGCAGAATGCGGCTGCTAGAGTCCTCACTTCCACACCCATCCACGATCACATATCCCCAGTACTGATGTCTCTCCACTGGTTACCGGTTAAATACAGGATTGAATTCAAGATCCTCCTCCTCACCTACAAGGCTCTCACTGGCGCTGCTCCGACACACAGCCGTGACCGACTTCAGGCACCCTCCTCAACACGACAACTGCGATCCTCCAATACGGGCAGTTTGCTGCATGTGCCCAGATCACACCTCCATTCGTTGGGTGACAGAGCCGTCTCGCACCGTACTCCCAGACTCTGGAACTCTCTTCCATTGGAGATTCGATCAGCTGAGTCCCTGGGCATATTCAAATCTCGTCTCAAGACTCACTCGTTCTGTAAGGCTTTCAAGTCCTCTGGCTAGGACTGTGAATGCGGCTCAGTGTTGTACTGGGATGATGGCTGGCTGGCGACCTGCGCCTGCTCAGGAGCAAGAATTCCTTCCTTGTTTACGACGTCCTTCTGTAATTTAAAGCCATTATTTGACTTTCAGTTGAACTGTCCTGATGTTGTTGTTGTTGTTGACATGCTCTTCTCTCCACAGCTCAGATTTGTAAAAACAAAAGTCGTTGTTGCTGATTTGCTGTTCTTATGTCGTTGTTGTTGCTGACAAGCCGGGTGAAAAGCGCTCAAGAAGTGCAATTATATTATTTATTGTTATTAAAAGTAAAAAATCCAACGCGCCATTAAGAGAGTCCCACGACAGCAAATCCATGAAAATGAGGATGCGGACACAAAAACACGTGCGCTCTCCTGTCATATGTGAAAGGCATCGCGCACATTTTCTTTCAATAGCTTGGGAAATACAACACAAAACCATCTTCACACCTATCGGAAGACACGAGATATGCACAAATCACCCAGAGACTGACTGTCGTTACAGACAGAAGGCATGCATAGCATTCCTAGCAGCAACTATGAAAAAGTGTACACCGGGCAAACAGGCAGGAAAATATCAACAAGGACAAGAGAACACGAGGCTGCAGTGCATTTGCTGTACTTGGAGAAATAGGCAACGGCAGCTCACACTGCAGACAGACAACACAGAATCGATTGTGACAAGATGTGCGTACTCGCCTCAATCCGCACAAAAACCCAAGATTTATTCGCAAAGCAGCATTCACAAGACAGAAACAAAAAATTAATCGCAAACAAGAAATGAGAATAAAGCTCAGCGGAACCTGGCAGCCAGTTTTAAAATCAACAGCAAACAGCCCTAAACAATGTACTACATATTACATGAGAGATAAAAAAACACTCTCCACTGAGTTAAATAACTCGGCAAGCATTCGTGAAATACAAATTAAAATTCATTCGTAAATGAGAAGTGGGACCAGATTAAGTTAATTTGAATTCTGAAAGGGCAGCGAAACAATGGAACCCTTTCAAAGGGGTCCCTCTTTCCATTGCTTCTGGAAGGGAGTCACACGGAATGAGAGTGACTTGACGACGGATAAACAGGGCAGTCGTACACATGACTCGCCCACAGAACGCCTTTATGGCGCACGGCTGCTAATACTCGCATCGTGTCAAAATCGATTCTGTGTTGTTTGTCTACACCGTGTGCTGCCGTTGCTGATTTATTCGTATGCAGCAAACACACTGCTGCCTCGTGCTCTTTCTTTCTCGTAGCTATTGTTCTTCCTGTTTGTCCGATGTACACTTCCTCACAGTTGCTGCAAGCAATGCAATACAAGCCTTCTGTCTGTAACGGCAGTCGGTCTTTAGGTGATTTGAGTACGTCCTGTATCTTCTGATGGATTATGAAGACTGTTTAATTTTTATATTTTTCTAGATATTTGCTCATTTTGTCTGTGATGCCTTTCACATATGGCAGGAAAGCGCGGGTTTTGATATCTTCCTCCTCATTTTCTTGCTCTTTCTGTCTAGATTCTCTCCTTATGGCACATTCGATTTCTATTTGTGTGTATCCATTGCTCAGTAGTGCTTCCTGTAGATATTGCAGCTCGACATCAATGTCCAAGATTAATTCGTGAACCAATCGAGATTTACAAGACAAAAATGACTATGAACCGCAAACAAGAAATGAGAATAAAGCTCAGCCAAACCTGGAGGCCAGACACTGAAGTCAGCAGTGCACAGATATAGAGCTCTGAAATGCGGACATCAGAGGGGAATCACCGAGTGTTTGGGAACCAGGCATTCTTTCATGAGATGTAAACTAGGAGATTAGTCACAGGTGGAACAGGATGGGGTTAATGTGATTCCGGGGTGTGAGCAGGACAATCGAACCATTTCAAGTGGACTCCAATGGTCGTCCATTGATCCTGGCATGCAGCAACTCTGTGGAGGTAACTCAACACATACATGGTACTTACATATAAATAGGAGTCACGCACATGACACACGCACACTGCGCCTGAGGATGCCTCTAACGTGTGAGGCGAAACGCCGCGAGGTGGAGAGAGGGAGCGATCGACGCGGCTGTCCCGAGAGAGCAGCTTTTCGAAGCAATCATCATGCATCGAGCCGTGAAAACCTTCATCATTATAACATCAAAATAATCAATTAAAAATAAAATAATGGCTATAACAAGCAATCATCATGCATTGAGCCGTAATAACCGACCCCAGTACAATGTCCGCCAGTGATTTAAAGTCATTCTTTTACGAAAGGTATCTATGCGAATGTTGTTAACATGGCTTTCTCTCCATAGCTCTGTGCAGCGCCTTGTGACCCTCGGGTGAAAGGCAAACATGATGATTATATCTCTAACACTGCCTTCCATCTCTAACACTGCCTTCTATCTCTAACACTGGCTCCTATCTCTAACACTATCTCATATCTATAACTGACTCCTATCTCTAACACTTACTCCCATCTCTAACACTGCCTTCTATCTCTAACACTGGCTCCTATCTCTAACACTAACTGATATCTATAACTGACGCCTATCTCTAACACTGCCTCTCATCTCAAACACTGGCTCCTATCTCTAACACTATCTCATATCTATAACTGGCTCCTATCTTTTACACTGGCTCCTATCTCTAACACTGGCTCCTATCTCTAACACTGACTCTCATCTCTAACACTGGCTCCCATCTCTAACACTGGCTCCCATCTCTAACACTGGCTCCTGTCTCTCAGGATTTTCTTGAACCGGTTCTGAGCCTCCTCTCGCCTAGATCGACTCAATCAGTGTCTGGTGCCGCGTGCAAGCATTTGTGGGGAAGACAAAGGCGGCCGGGCGTCTGGCTGCCGGCTCGCAGCACTTGTCTCAGCAGCTTGCGGAGGCTAGCCGGGGGATCTTTGCCTTGGTGGGAATATTAAGCAGAAGCTCACCGAGTGCATTAATCCCGCGTCCTCGTGTGTGGGAGGGGGGGCAGGGGAGGGGCAGGGTGGAGGATGGCGGGGGGCGGGGAGGTTTATTTGTAGGAATCCATTCGCTTTAACCGCTGGGGAAATCAAAAACAAACGCCATATTTTCTCTCTGCCCCTCGACTGAGAAAGAAAAATGATTTCTCTCAACGGGCTGGCATCGGGAACCCCCTGCTCCCCCCTCAATCTCCTCCTCCCCCCTCCCACCCCGTCGAACACGCGAGCAGTGTGGAGTCACAACGCTAGTGAGAGTCGCGCTTGTGTCGGGCGCCCCCCCTCCACCCTGCGCGCTGAACTTTTAGCATCGCGGCCTCCGTGCCGCTGAGACGATCACGGGAGGCGGGGCGGTGCCTGAGTCCGACGTTTCGCTCCTGCCCACAGGCAGCTGCTGGTTGGCTGAGGGCTGCTGTCTGGATCGGGATGATCTCCCCCGCTCGGGGAGGACGCTCCCCGCCCGCTCGGCCCCGTCGTGTGCATTCCACGTTCCTGTGACGGGAGCACAACCGGCTTGTGGGACGGAATCTGTGTGGTTTCCACCGGTGGAGGGGAGGGAGGGAACTGTGTTGAAGCGAATGGGATGGGAGGGATGTAAGGGGAGAGGGGAGGGTTGTGAGAGGCGAGGCTGTGGAGGGAGAGAGGGGAGGCGGGGGAGGGAGAGAGGGGAGGCGAGGGAGGGAGGGGAGCGGTGGAGGGAGAGAGGGAGGCGGTGGGAGGGAGTGAGGAAGGCGGTGGGAGGGAGGGGATGCGGTGGGAGGGAGGGGGAGAGGTTATTGAGCCCCCCTGTCGCCCCCACAGTTGTGGAGACGGTGGAGAAGTTTCCAGACCTAGGCGGTTTGCTAATGGCCGGTTCCGGTCTAACAGGGAAGGTCTCGCTCCGAATCAGTCGGGCGGCATCATTATCGTGTCATCGGCTACGTAACGCTGTGTGGAAGCTGCCTGGCCCTGTCGCTCCACACGAAGCTCTTATCAGGCGCAGTCATGTCCGCTCGTCTCTATGCTTGCGTGGGGACCTTGTTTGCGGAACATCTGCGCC
>JAZEWT010000005.1:5316701-5330314 GCA_036362905.1 Mordacia mordax
CTTCACCGTGACCCTATATAGGATTAAGCGGTTTCAGATAATGAGATGAGAAATCTTGAGCTATGCATCTTTTAACAGTTGTCTAGCGGGGTGGTGTTAACAAGTTACAACATCTCAGGGTAACGGAGATAATTTCGTTAGGACAATTAACCTAGACCGCATGTCTTTGGACTGTGGGAGGAAACTAGAGTACCTAGCGAAAACTCAAGAGGACACGGGGAGAGAGAACACAAAAAGGAAGGCGCCAGTGCGAGGCATTGAACCCGGGTTCTTCTCGCTGTGAGGGGGCAACCATTACTCATTGCGTCACTCATCAAGCCGACCGCGAATCGACATCATTTCCATTGAGTCAGTGACGATTTTCCGAACCGGGCCTCCCCTAGGTCGACTTAGCCACAAACGAGTGACCTGGTCTCCACTAAAGAGGAAAAGGTGGCTGAGTGTGATGCTTGCCAAGCAACCCATTGTGTGCCTTGCCATGGGCGCTGCTCGCTAACGGCTACACTCTCGCTCATTCACCTACTCACCCGTCCACCTGCTCGCTCACTCGCTTACCCGCTCACTCACTCGCCCACCCGCTCACTCTCACAGAGACTTCACTTAGCCAACTACTCACTCACCCACCCACCACCCGCTTGCTCACTCACCCACGCACTCGTTCACCCACACACACATTCACCCAGCCAACTGCTCACCCACCCACTCACCAGCTCACTCACCCACGCACTAGACCACTCACAGACACACATTCACCCATGGGCGCTGCACGCTAACGGCTACACTCTCGCTCATTCACCTACTCACCCGTCCACCTGCTCGCTCACTCGCTTACCCGCTCACTCACTCGTCCACCCGCTCACTCTCACAGAGACTTCACCCAGCCAACTACTCACTCACCCACCCACCACCCGCTTGCTCACTCACCCACGCACTCGTTCACCCACAGACACACATTCACCCAGCCAACTGCTCACCCACCCACTCACCAGCTCACTCACCCACGCACTAGACCACTCACAGACACACATTCACCCGCCCAACCACTCACCCACTCACTCACTCACTTACTCATCCAGGAACACTTATTCCTTCCTTTATTTCACAATTATTTTATTTGTCATTTTATGTCTATTGCTTATAGCCATTATTTTACTTTAATTGATCTACTCTGATGTTGTTGACGTGCCGGTCTCTCTACATCTCTGTGCAGCGCTGTGTGACCCTCAGGTGAAAATCGCTCTAGAAATGCAAATCATATATATTATATCTACACGAAGCATCGCTGGTGTGGGTGAGGCGTCGGAGTCCTGCCGACCTCCACCGCGTTCAGCATCAACCACAGATGCTAGTCTCCGAGGCTGGTTTGGAGAGTTCTTCCCCTGCAAGTCTCTCTTGTACAATGAGCACCCACAGTTGTTACAATGTCGTTGAATCTCAATGTACAAATATACTGTAATTGGACTCATTAAAGACGTTTTGTTGCTAAACAATATCGATTTGGGACAAATTAAACTCTGTTTCGTCACTTCAATCGGAAAATGCGTTCCTAGAACTGTTTAGGATATTAATGACGTTTTAGGACATTAACGAGGTATTATGATTACTTACTGCGGTACGTCTGTACTCTCTCCTCTACCCGACACAGCCAACCAGTAAGGTTTTGATGATTGCTTCGAAAAGCGTGTGAGGCGAAACGTCGTGAGGAGAGGAGAGGGAGCGATCGACGCGGCTGTCCCGAGAGAGCAGATTTTCGAAGCAATCATGCATCGAGCCGTGAAAACCTACATCATTATATCAGTAAGGTTTTGTCACATGAACAGAACGTGCCAATTCTTCAATCTCTCAGCACACCGGTGTGTTGAAGAGCAAACCCACAACATTTACAATGAAACGACGTTTCTCTGATAATTGCAATCAGCATCATGAGGAACCCGAACCAATTTGGGAGCAGCGGCTTCAAAAGTGTAGGCTGAAGGCGCCATCGAGAGAGGTTTTATTCTTTGGAGCGGCAAATCCTTCCACGAGCCTCTGACGGAAGTGCATTACGCAGTCTGGACATTCCAGGGCCCTACAGTGGAGTCGCTTTTTAGGCTCTTGTTTCTTGTATGGGGGCCGGATTTTCATGTTCAGTTGGGACCTGATCAGCCGATGGTCGGTTCAGCACTCGGCTCCATACATGGCCCGGGTTATGGAAACATCGTTTTGATATTGCTGTGATGATATAGAGGATCGGCGATGGACTGGCGTTCCATCGTCGGTATATCCTTGCCTTGCGCCCTGTGTCTGCCGGGATAGGCTCCGGCTTCACCGTGACCCTGTATAGGACTATGCGGTTTCAGACAATGAGATGAGATGAGATATAGAGGAACAGCATCCAAAGTGGGAGCGTAGGTACTCAGGAGAGTTACAAATGCGGCCTTTCACCAGAGGGATTCGCCAAGTGATACTTTCACTGATGCTTTGAGGAGACGCAGAGATGTTGCTGAGTAATTCGCTTCTTCTGGCAAAGCAAACTCTGTGTAGTCTGCGTTCGACTTCTGGAAGGCCCTTCCAGAAGAAGGTGTAACCTTCACCGACCTCTGCCAGTGAGTCGTCGCCAGAAAACCGAGTTTCACTAAATGCTGCAATAACCATCTTATAGCTGTTGAGCTCGTGTGCAGTGAGGGTAGTCCGTCCGCGGGCTCTGTCCCATCTTGAGCGTCAAGGAGGGTGCGAATATTTTAGGCAGTCAAGTTGACAGTCTTCATGAGGTTCATTTTTGACCGTAGATACGGGATGCCTTGACGGCTGCGGTTAGTCGCCCAGATATGGAAAGAACCGGCAGTGGTTAGGTCACCTCTAGACCTTTCCCCATTAATGCGTGAGCAGTGCAGACCCTAAATAGGGCTACTCAGTCACACGAGTAGATGCTGTCACTGTTCCCATCTTTCAACGACCATCACACCCACGCCGTCTCTGTGCAGGACTCAAGCCAGGAGCTCCCAGTGACATTCATGAGCTGCCCCCGTCACTATCATGTCGCAAGAGGACTTGTACAGGGGAAGCAAAACGAGTGGATTTAATGTGCAGATAGGGGCGCGCAATTCCTTCCTCCACAGCCTTGGCCACACCCACCCGGCTTCAGTGGTAAGAGACAACAAGAGTTAAGTCGACTTTTTGGTGAGTGGGGTTCTGGGGGGGGGGCTACTATAATCTCAGCACGGTCCTAGTGTGTGCCCCCCAACACGATCATACTTGGTCTGGGACCTCCCCTTCGAACTTTATCACCATGGGTGACCTTGCTAGGAGCAAAAACCGTGGGTGATTGCTGTCAGGTTCATTGGAACACACAACGACTTTCCAACACGACAAGGTGACGCGATTCTTGGAAAGTCCTCAATATGAACACGGCCTGGCACAAACGCAGTCGTGCTGTCATTGCCGTTGAGTGGCGAATGGCGGTTGTTGTTGTTATGCGATGGAATGTGGCTGCGTGTATACGAGTGTGCGAGGGATGTTGTGGCCGTGAGTGAGTGGAGCGAGTGACGGGGTTATGGCTGTGTGCGTTGATGTGTGTGTGTAGTTAGGAGTGGGGAGCGGTGGCTCAGCGATTAGCGCGATGCGCTACAAACCCGGACAACCCGAGTTCGATTCCCGCTCGCAACCAACAGCAGTAACGAATTTCCGATCTTCCGATCCGGTCCTGTACCTCCCCAAGGTCGACTCAGCCTCAAATGAGTACCTAGTGCAGTGTGTAAACATTTCCGCTAGGGAAACAAAGGCGGTTGGGCGTCGGGCTGGTCTCCCACCTCCTCGTGTGCCGTGTCGACCTTCATAGGTGCTCGCTAACAGCACTTGACCCTGCAGTCCGTTAAGGCTATATGGAGGATATATGTTTTATATTTGCTGCATCTTTGTTGTGTACGTGTGTAAGAAGAGTGTACACTGTTTGAGTGTACACGTGTTTGAGTGTACGTATGTATGTGTGTACACACGTACACTGTATGAGTGTACAGGTGTACAGGTGTACATGTGTAGTATATGAGTGTATGAGTGTACGGGTGTACATGTGTAGTATATGAGTGTACTTGTGTATAAGTGTACGGGTGTACATGTGTAGTATATGAGTGTATGAGTGTACGTGTGTATGAGTGTACGGGTGTACATGTGTAGTATATGAGTGTATGAGTGTGCGTGTGTATGAGTGTACGAGTATACATGTGTAGTATATGAGTGTATGAGTGTGTGTGTGTATGAGTGTGTGGTGCCCAGCCTCGCGCGTGGCAGTTACGAGTGCGTGTGCGAGAGTTGGGTGACGAGGGGTAACTAGAGGTCAATTAAGAACCCGTAAACAACACGTGGTCGGTGGCAGTTGCGAAGGCACGCGCACTCGGATGGGTCAGAGATAGTGGTGGCAGTTGCGACGGCGTGCGCACTCACTCGGATTGGTCGGTGACGGTGATGGTGGTTGCGACGGCGTGCGCACTCACTCGGATTGGTCGGTGACGGTGATGGTGGTTGCGACGGCGTGCGCACTCACTCGGATTGGTCGATCGGTGCGTGACGGACGCGTGCTCGCAGCGTGACGTGGAGGAGCCAGGAGCGTACATGAAGTATGTGCGAGCTAGCGCAAGAAAGTCTCCCCTGGGAAGTGATGAGGAGGCAGCGTCAGTATATAGGCAGTAGCGTGAGAGCACTGAAGTGCGGGGGGGGGGTGCAGGAGTCGATCTGCGGCGCTACGCCCGGTCGTTATGTGGTGTTAGACAATAAAGCATCGAAAACCCCAGAAGTCTCTGCTCCTCTGTTGCTGGCTGGGTGAGTGCATCACGGAGTGAGTGTTGGGGTCCCCGTGGTGTTGCGCTGAAGTCGTAAGAAGCCCGCGCCACGTGGCCGCATGCGCACATCAGAGCTTTAAGTGTCTGACAGAGAGGGGATTAGGTCAACTCTGCACGAGAGAGTTCCCCGTCGGGCATCACAGTTTGGTGTCAGAAGTGGGATGCGGACTCACGTTGGAGACTACAGCGAGCGGGGTTCGACTGCGGTGTGTGGCGGCTGGAGAGAACGAGTAAGTCCAGCAGCGGCGCAGCGGTGGGAGAGGGCGAGAAAGCGACTGTGCTGTGGAGACTGCAGCCACTGTATCGGCGGCGACTGCGGTAGGGTCGCCTGCATCGGCATGAGGCGGGTGAGGAGCAAGCGAGCAGGGTGAGGAGTCCACCAGCGTGGCGAACAGGGCTGAGGAGTCCACCAGCGGCAGCGCAGCGACTGCGGTGCCGGTGCGGTAGGCCAGAAGGCGGCTGTAGATAGCACCATTATCCGCACGGCAGAGGTGACTACGCGCCACTGCTGGCAGTGCGGCGCAAGCCGGAGGGAGACGCACGGCGCAGCAGCGGCGGTGGTAACTGCATCGCGGAATGCAGCGACGGAGCTGTGGAGAGACACGGAGTGCAGCGGCGGTGACTGTATCATGGAGTGCAGTGGCAGCATTGATGGAGCCGCAAAGAGACGTGGAGAGCCACGGGGAGCATGCGGCGCGGCAACTGCATCACGGAGTGCGGCAGCGGTGTGATATGCACGGAGACATAGAGCAGCAGAGAGCGTCGCAGCAAAGGCGACGCGGAGCGCAGCATGGCATGCCACGAGGCGGCGGGGATGACGGCGAGTGGCACGGTACAAGATACGATGCAGCGGGCGGAATGGTGGAGACGACACGGTGCAGCACACGCCGTTGCTCCGAACTGCGGAGTGTGACTATACCGTGGCTGGAGGCAGTCCAAGGAGCACTGAGAAGCCACAAGGCGAGTCGCTGGGCTGTGTTGGTGAGGTGCGACACAGTGGGCGGAGCGGTGAAGGCAACGTGGTGCAGCGGTGCAGCGCGTGCCATTGCTCGAGCAGCGAAGGAGAATGTGCACCGTGGCTGGAGGTGTCCAGGGAGAACGGAGTCAGAGCTGTGTCAGGCTGGCCGAGGGCCAGCCGTGTGATTCGGCGAGTCGCCATCTAGGTGGCGCAGAACACACGGGCGCGGTGCCCCACCCCTGTTTGCATGGGGCAGAGTCGATAGCAACCAGCTGTGGGGCGGAGCCGTCAGTGGGTGGTTCCACAGGAGGAAGGGCCGTCAGGCGGCGGTCCCTCGAGGAGGAGCCGACAGGAGGCGGTCCTCAGAGCGGGACCGGGACGGGGGGAGGCTCTCTTTCCGAGGGTCGAACCTAAGGTGTGAGCGACCATCAGCGGCGGTTCCCTGGCGAGTTTGTGAGTGACCATCAGAGGCGGTTCTCTGGCAAGTGTGCGAGGGACTGTCAGAAGTGGTGACGAGTTTGTGAGGGATCGTCAGAGGTGGTGACAAGTATGTGTGTTAGTTGCCCGAGTACCCCCCACTGGTTTAAGTCGACGTCGTTGTTGTAATGTCATGTGTTCCCCAGTGTGTGTTAGCAGACCGGGTTTCCCCACTGGGGTGAGTTGACATTGTTGCACTAAGTTGTGTGCTCCCCGGTGGGAGAAGTGAGAGCCACTGAGACCCCGCGTGCCGACAGGGAGATCGCGGGAGAGGGGTGTGTGGGGGGGGGGGTGGTCACTTACGAGTGCCCCCCTGGCCATGGGAAACCTCGGGAGCGGTGTAGGTACGACAGAAAGACTGCGGGAGAGGGATGTGTGTGGGTGGGGGGGCTTTGAGCGCCCCCTCGGCCATGAGAAACCCTGGAGCGGTGTAGATGCCGTCGGTGGTGCGAATGGGGGTGCGGTGGTGGTGGAAGGTCTGAGGGAACTTTCTCACTTTCTCTGCAGGGGGGGTGCCCAGCCTCGCGCATGCCAGTTACGAGTGCGCGTGCAAGGGGTGCGTGACGAGGGGTAACTAGAGGTCAACTGAGGACCGGTAAACAACACGTGGTTGGTGGCAGTTGCGAAGGCGCGCGCACTCGGATTGGTCGGTGACGGTAATGGTGGTTGCGAAGGCGCGCGCACTCACTCGGATTGGTCGGTGACGGTGGTGGTGGTTGCGAAGGCGCGCACTCGGATTGGTCGGTGACGGTGATGGTGGTTGCGAAGGCGCGCGCACTCACTCGGATTGGTCGGTGACGGTGGTGGTGGTTGCGAAGGCGCGCGCACTCGGATTGGTCGGTGACGGTGGTGGTGGTTGCGAGGGCGCGCGCACTCACTCGGATTGGTCGATCGGCGCGTGACGGACGCGTGCTCGCGGCGTGACACGCGTGGATCAACCGGGAGCGTTTATGAAGCGTGTGCGCGCTAGCGCAAGGGAGTCTCTCCTGGGAAGTGATGAGGAGGCAGCGTCAGTGTGTAGGCAGCAGCGTGAGCGCACTGAAGTGTGGGGGAGGAGGGCAGAAGTCGATCTGCGGGGCTACCCTTGGGCGTTATGTGGTGTTAGACAATAAATCATCGAAAACCGCATAAGTCCTTGCTCATCTCTCGCTGGCTGCGTGAGTGCATCGCCGAGTGAGTGTTGAGGTCGCTGTGGTGTTGCGCTGAAGTCGTGAGCAGACCGCGCCACGTGGCCGCACGCGCACGTCACAACTTCAGGTGTCTGGCGGAGAGGGGATTCGGTCAACTCTGTTCGAGAGGGCTCTCCGTCGGGCATCACAAGTGTACAGACGTACACCGTATAGTGTACACGTGTATGAGTGTACGAATGTACGTGTGTATGAGTGTACGTGTGTATGAGTGTACGAATGTACACATATGAGTGTACGTGTGTATGAGTGCACACGTATATGAGTGCATGTGTGTATGAGTGTACACACGTACACTGTATGAGTGTACATACGTACACTGTATGAGTGTACATACGCACACTGTATGAGTGTACACGTGTATGTGTACGTGTGTATGAGTAGAGACGTGTATGTTGCGTGCGAGTGCACTCAGCACAACTCCTCCCAGTGTTCGCACTGCAACAGGAAACTAGCATTTTCCGTGTTGAGCCACTCGCACTTCCCCATGCTCAGCGTCTCCTCTGTCTCGATCTCCTCCCATTACTCTCCATTCTCTACCTCCTCCTCCTCCATCTCTCCACGTCTCCTCGCTCTACCAACCATCGCCTCCTCACCCACACCGCCCCCGCCGTCTCCTGCCCGTGTCCGGCATGGGGACCCAGAGCGCCGTGCGGAGTCGTGCCTCGACCACCACTTGAAGGAGTGAAAGGCGAGTGGAGGCGAGACGCGCCCTGTGATGACCATCGTGGTGACTCATGTTCGTGATCGTTAGTGGCCGGGCGCAAGTGTGTGGGTTTCGATGTTAAATTGCAATGTGCGCAATGTTCCACTGTCGACCTGCGTGGAGGCTCGTGAAGGGCGCTTAACTGAGCAGTGCCAGGTAAAGTGCACCTTGAAGCGACAGCACCCTCCAGACTCCAGAGCAACAGCACAGGGCAGATATGTAACGCTCATAACAGCGAGCGGAGCGCCGGGCGGAAAAAACTGAGTCGAAACAGTGGGGAGCAGCAGGTGGTGCCTCTGGCAGTCATCTTACATTAGTCTGTCCCATGACTTCTTCTGCCGGCAAATTGCCTCCCACAGTTCACATGGCGTGAAGGTGCACAGAACCTGGCACAAGAACCGTGTTTCTGCTATTTTAAACTGGGAGGCACCAGCTAGAGTTCCGAGCCCTGGAGGGGAGGGGGGTTACTAGGGAAACAAATCCGGAGTACAAGAGGGAAGTTGTGCAAGGAGCCCGGTGGTAGCCGAGCCCCACTCAACGGTAAGGCTCACGGTGCTTGCTGTGCGCTCAGTGAGCCGCAGGGAAACACACAAACTTTCGTCCTCCTTCACGGGTTATTGCGTGAGAAATGTCCTCCATCGCTGCTATTTCGCGATAGCCGTGTCGAGCGTTCCCTCCTCTCTTCTGTGAAGTTTCTCTTCCTCCCAACGTTGGAGGAGGCATCGTCAGGCCCGAGATGCAGAAAGAGTAGCTCTCATCAGACATTGAGCCGTAAACAGACTTGCACACCTCGCGAGGACACGACGTAGAAACGAGACGCGGGTATGGAGCCCCGAGATATGGCCACAGTAGACCCACCGCGTTACACGTATGGCCGATCCACAGCAGTTTACATATCAAGTGTTTTATTACGAAAGGGTCTCGAGCCTCGTTTGCGGGATATTGCTGCTACATTGGGACATTCGTCGTGAATAATTAGAGTTTTGGGTTTCTTGTGGGAGAAGCGAAAGAAACCCCCCAGATCCTTTTACTCATCCGGCTCCCGTGCTACGGTCGTCCATCTGCACCGCGCGGCCCGGCGCGTTTCAGAGATCCCTGTGAGATCCGTCAACCCCCGCCTCCACAGGGCCTGACCACAAGCGGCAGAACCACGGGGTCCTGGTCCCGTGTCTGTGTTGAACTCAACAACCGGAAACTTCTGCGTGGTGGCGACAGTCGCGGGCGGAACCGTACGGGCACGGGTTTGGGTCTACAAGTGGAAAAGGTTGGTGATATAATAGCGCCCTCCCCGCCACCCTCCCCCCGCCCCCCCAAAGTGCGACACGAGCATCGGCTCGCAAAAGGACACCGTGTCGCACGTCTCAACAGCGGCTCACGTCACGCAATATTAATTATTATTATTTAGCAGACGACGTTACCCAGAGCGATACAGCGATGTGTGTGTCTGTTCTGTACGTTCAGAGACCGCTATACACGCGAACCTATGTTTTTACTCCCGTGTGGGAGATGACGCAGGGCAAGACGGACGCGGATCGTGCAGGCAGGTTGCATCGCCAATCTGGACCCCGTAGGGACAATTAAACAATATACACGGAATGCATTAATCGTCAGTATCAACACCCGCTTATTCCTGTACAGGGTCGAAGGGGGCCGGAGCCTATCCCCGTACACAGGGCGCAAGATGCGGCTATACCCAGGATGTGACACCAGTACATCGCAGGGCATAAGGGGAAATTTACTCAGCAGACCAATTAACCTAGGCAGCAGCGTGTCTTTGGAAGGTGGGAGAAAACCAGAGTACCTGGCGAAAACCCACGCGGACACGGGGAAAATATGAAACTCCACACAGAAAGGCACTCGAGCCAGGAATCGAACCCAGGACATTCTTGCAGTGAGGCGACAGCGCGTCTCACTGCATCACAGCACAGCCCATCGACTTCACTTACTATTCAAATGTTTGCCGTTAGAATAAATATATTTAGTTCCTGCAGTAATGTTTCCTTCGGTTCACAAAAAGGAAACACTGATTTAAAAGCAACTCAACGGACATAAGAAGCGAGTTTGTCTAACAGTAAGAAACGCCACATACATTTGAGTTTAGGCTTGTGATGCACCCTGTGCATACAGTAAAGATGTCAGCAGACGCTATTTGCTACTCGTGTCCTTGGTCCTGGGATCACGCGGTCCAGTTCTGGACTCCTACTGCGGCGCTCCGCATCGCTCACGCCCGTTTACAGCGCTATCTTCATCCTGCGAGTCGGAGTCGTCTCGTTGGCGAGGTAACTCTCACGTGGCGATTGACACGTTAAGAGCAGCGGCGAGTGGGAATAACGGCCCCGTCCACAGGAACGTGGAGTTCCCATCGTTATCCCGTGGCAGGCAGCGATGTAAACATGTCGATGTCGTGGTCCGTGTCTCACGCTGCCTCCCTCCCCCATCTCCCCCAGCTCTAAATGTGGGGGTTCGCATGGAGCCTCTCATCGGATGCAGCGACCATCGCGGTGACCCCCGCGGCATCCCCTTGGATCCCGACGGACCCCCAGGTTCCCCACCACTGACCCCGGAGATTCCGCTGAGCACGACACGGAACTGCTGGTCCCGCAGGACGGTCGTGCACCGGCTGAGCAAACCGCGCGCGGCCACGCTCACGCCACCCCACGGGGGGGGAGGCCACAGCGGGCTCGCCAGACTTGGCCGAGTTGCGTGGAGCACAGCTTCGTGGCAAACGTTCGGCCTCCAAGACGAGCCCTCCGACTCGTCGCGCAGGGCGTGGCGGCCGCTGCACCGGACTCTGTCCCGCTCCTGTGAGAGCCTCCTCTGTGGCAGCGGGAGTGGTGGGGAGGGTGGCCGAGGCGGTGGAGGATGGGGCGGCGCCGCCGGTGGAGAATCCGGAGGTTTGGGTGAACGTGGACAACGAGGTGGCGCTAGCGGAGACAGTGGTGGTGAGCGTGTCGATGTTGGTCGTGGGAGTGGAGGAGGCGCTGATGAGGTGGAGCAAAGGAGGCTCTCAACTGCGAGCGGGGCACTCGCGAGCTGGTGCGTCCAGGAGCCTCACCCAGAGCCGGATCCACGCACTTCCTATCCCCCAAGCGGCAAGCGGAGCTCTCCCCTGGGCGCAATGTCACCCATCCACGACGCGCCTCTCCTACTATCCCGCACATCCTCCACCTCATCATTGTCGTCGTCATCAAATGAAGATGATGATGATTACTTTGGGACACCCGCGGCAGGGGAGGGGTTCCCATCGGGACGGGGAGCGCAGAGCGGAGGGAAGAGGGCGGCACTGGGGCGCCTAGTGGATGGGGTCCTCGGGGCCCTGGTCTCCCCTGAGCGACTCCTGCGGCACAGGATGCGGGTCCTTCTGCGGCATCCGGCCTCGAGGCTTGGTGAGTTGGCACGCCGATTCCGGGCCCGCGTTAGGCAGGAGGTCGCCACGCTGGAGGCGATGAGGGCGGCGGCCAGTCTGAGCAGGTCTGGTGAGCATGAGCAACGGGGTGAGGAGGACGGTGAGGAGGAGGGGGAGGAGGTGAGCGATTTCCTGCAGCAGCTGGGCGCCGTGCTTGCCGACATTCGGGAGGAGATGTGGGCGTCACGGGAGCTGGGGGCCGGGGTCCTACAGCTCCTGCCGGAGCAGAGTCGAGGTGAGCAGCAGCTTGCTCTGTGCGCCGCTCCACATCGCCGCGATCCTCTCTCGTCCGCGGTGCTCGCCTTAATCGCTAGCTTCTCGGCCGCCTTACTCTCCGCTTCCCTCGGCTCCTTCAGCATCATAACCCTCAGCTTTTGCTGCTTTCCCGTCCAAATGGTGACTTCTGCCAGAGACTCAAGTCTCTTTGCTTGCATCATTCAGCAGCACCGGCTGTGAGTTGGTGTTCTGCTACTGCTGTTCGATGTTCTCCATGGGCGCTCCAGGACCGTGGCTCCTCTATGTGAAGCTCCCCCCATGCAAGGCAGATGGACGAGCGGGCCACGTAGCGACACCCGAATTCCCTGTGGTGCAGACTATGGGCGGAGAGAGAATCCTGTTTATTCCGTTCTTTGAAGTGGGTGAATTTTACGCAGAGGACCTGGTGACCAAATTAAATAATAATAATAATCCCAACCCCGTAAACGCCGAGTAGCGACACCACTTCAGAAACCTACAACCAAGTCACGATAGCCGTCACTACCGGTAGTCACCGCAGAAATGGCCGCTTGCCCTGGGGGTCGCCTGACCCGAGCCGTCAAGGTTACGACGAGGACTGGGTCACCGGGAGCCACGGGGTCGCCGAGCCATGGAGAGACAAGGGGCAGCAATACAGGGATCTTGGTGTGAAGACGAGGGGCGCACGGTCACGCAAGGGTTCTGCGTTGGGACATCATGCGAGCTTTAGTTCAATCGGATGTTTTTTTATTTGTGCTGAGCCGTGCCGTTTAGCCATGTACTCGTAAGATGGCGGAATGAGCGCACTCTCATTAAGAACCAGTTCTGTTTCCCTGCTAATTGTTCGGTAGGGTGACTACGGTGCATGCCTGATATAGGAGTTAGCCATATAGGATTTGTATAGGCGTTAGCGACATAGGAATATTTAAATTAGTATTATTTGGGGCGAGTAGTTTCTGCCAGCAACTAGTCTCACAGAGGAGGGATGTGAGCCGCGCCACAGCTGCCCAGCACACATCCCTCCGTTACTGATTTGATACGCTGTGTGCGATGGTGGTCGCCCCCAGACTCGGCGCTGGAGGCGAGCGTGTCGGCGGTGGTGCTGCGGCCACTGCATGGCACCATCATCGCGTGTCTGGAGGCGCGGCGAGACCTTGACGGCTCGGCGGTTCGGCTCGCCCGCGGTCTCCGCGCGACCCGTCGGGGGCCCTGCCCCTGCGTATGGTGCGTCGGTGGGGGGCCGGGGGAGCCCCCCCCCACACCCAGCATGGATGGAGTGAGGAGGACGCTTGCGGCGATGGGGAGGGCGTACGCGCCACATGGCAAGGTGGCGTGCCTGCTGGCGGCCTGCAGGCTCGTGTACGACGCCATGGGCACGGGTGGGTAGGCCCTATCGCTATCGTCCCTAGCACTATTATTATCAGCACCAGAAGCACCATCAGCACCATCTACAGTAGCATCGTCACAGCATAAGCAGCATCAACAGCATCATCAGCATCACGATCACCAGCAACAATAGTACGATCATCAGCAACATCTGTACCATTGGCAGTATCATCATCTGCACCATCACCATAATCACCATTAGCATTGTCAGCTTCGTCAGGAGCAGTATCACAAATATAAGCATAGTTCTGGAGAGTGATGCATGAAATCGATCAGCAGACGATGTTCTCTTTACCTACCCGAGAAAGAAATGGGAATAAAAGTCAAAAGGACCTGACAGCTAGCTTTTTAAAAAGGGGGACCGGAGAGTGTGTTCCAACTATAGGGGGATCACACTTCTCAGCCTCCCCGGGAAGGTCTACGCCAGGGTATTGGAGAGGAGAAT
>JAZEWT010000005.1:5341924-5359089 GCA_036362905.1 Mordacia mordax
GTTGGGGCAAGAGGAGGACAGAATGAGTGGTGTTGAGGTAAGCGGGGTTATTATTGTTATTTAGCAGACCCCCTTATCCAGAGCGCCTTACATCATTACAGAGGCGCAGCAAGGAAACCACAGAGAGGCGAGGGGAAGACAGCCATGCATTTAGCTGGCGCCAACATTTGCCAGACACTACAGTTAGGGTGAGCGGGGGGCGAGCGGGAAATTCACCTGGTAGTAATAGCGCAGCACCCAGCACAGCCCATGCACGTAGGCACGGGCCACCTTGTCGGTGAAGCTCACGTCCCCATCGTCCACGTCAAATTTCTGCCGGTAGTAGCGCTGCTTCCAGCCATCCTCCCACAGCCTGCACCGCAGCCACCACCGCCACAACACACACAGGTCACCCCGCGTGGTATAGTTAACGATTAACGCCTCCAGAGTCCAGCGTGGCCATTAGAGGGCTGAGTGGCCACGAGGGGCCATAAGGCCACCACCACGCCCGGCCATCCAAATCACTCCAGCACTGGTGCACAACTTATTTTGTCATGAGGGCCAAATTCAGACAAAGTAAGCAAAGGGCCACAAAGTGGCCACAACCCCTGCTCCCTCTCCTGATCCCACCTCTCCTTACAGAACATTTACAGTGAGCTACAGATGATTAGGCCAATGTAAATTTAAGAGTATATTTTAACATACGACAAAAATAAATTCCATAGTTTGCAATACAATTTCATTGATTTTTCATTAATCTTTACAGGCCAGATAGAATGTATTGATGGGTTGTAATTGGTGCACGAGCACCAATTAAACGCATTGCGCCATCTACTAGCTTACGGCCGTGTAACGCTAGCGGACGCTCAGGAGCAGCAGTAAGAGGGCCTCAATGTTTCATCAGTGTTCAGGCTTGCTGTGGGGGCCGTGGCGAGTGGCAGAAGCGGAGGGGTTGTGGCGAGGAGAGGGGGGCACCGTGGTGAGACTAGGGGAGCCGTGGTGACAGCGGTGGGCCACGGTGAGTGTGGGAGGCCTCACCTCACGTTATCCTCTGGCTCAGGTTCATCGTCACTGTCCTCATGGGGACGTTTCCCTGACGGGGAAGGGGTGCCTCCCCCAGAGCTGAAACTGCTGTTTCCCGACTGGGACGCGGACTGTGGGACATGAGAAGGCCACGAGGGGGGGTTACACATGGCTGCTCCGAGACGCGGGAGCGTGATGGGAAATGGGGCCACATGGAGGACAAGGGGTCACCCGCAGAAATGGATGAGGACACACGGAGCCGCATGGACACAGCGTTATAGAGATGCGGGGACATGTGGAGACACAGGGTCACAGTCACGTATGCCCCGTGTGCATGTCAGATGGTGACATTGCATGTAAAATGCTCAACCTTGTCTAGACCACCACCTCAGAACAGTATTGAGATGATAGTGAGATGTATAATTCCTGTTTGCTACACATTAACAAGGAAGGCTTCACTCAGTCTGCAAGACTTTTTTAAAGGAGGGTTTTGCTAAGTTTTCGAAATGGAGCAATTCACAGGCAATGTGTCAGCATTGGGATGTGGTCCTGTCGATATTAGTTACACCCTGCAAAACACAAAGGGACAACAAACACTACAAACACAAGCACTCGAGTTGGGAATTGAACGCAGCACATTCTAGCTGCGAGTTGCGAATGTCACCGCTCAGACGCCACCTGCTGATCCTAACCAGCGAGGAGACATCGACTCCAGAGGACTCACCGGGCTCTGTCCGTACATGGAGCTCTTCAGAGACTGAGCAGCATTCTGCCAACACAAAGAATAACCGCCATTCACCACTAAGTGGTGGCGATGTCACCACGGCAACTGTGCCAGACTAGATATACATTAAGGCCACAGTAAGTGCTGAAGGTTCGCTGGTCGGAGATTACGGTACAGACCTACGTGTCATGGGCTGACGGACAGAGATGACTGGCAGATGCACCACCTGTGCTCCCCACTGTACCAGCTTGTTGCGTTTAAGCCGCCCGCGACTCCGCTCATTGTTCTGAGTGTCGCTCCGCTGACCTCCATTATTGGAGAGTGACTGCCTCTTGATCTTGACACCGCCAATACGTCATTGGCAAGGAATTTTACTCCAGGTCCTTCGGTGCCACATCAGTCCACCTCTTCTCTAATTTATTCCATGCCCGTTTAGGCCCCTCTATCCAGACAAACAGAAGCTGCTTGGACATGTGGTGATTGGGCATGCAGACTACATGACCTATCCAGTGCAATCTAACCTGCCAGACGAGCCATTAATGGAAACTTGTCCAGATCTTAAGAATTTATGAGCGCCTCACACAATTCAGTTTAGTTAAACCCATGATAAATCGTAGGCTGGTCAACTAGAATGTTTCAAGCCGGTGTAGATGTCTCACATAGTGAAGCCACATTTCGCAAGCATAGGGAAAGGGAGGCATCACTCTGGTTGGGAAGACACAAAGTTTTATGTGGAGTGATAAGCCAGGGAGCTTCCACACAGTGTTATAATAATAATTGCACGTATAGAGCGCGTTTCACTTGTCACAAAGCGCTGTACAGAGCTGTTTGAGAGAAGGGTGTGTCAACATTATTTTCTGAACGGCATAACAACAATATTTTTTTACACATCTGAGCTGTGGAGAGAACAGAATGTCAACAACATCAGAGTAGATCAATTAAAAGAAAAATAATGGCTATAAATCAGTAGACATAAAATAACAGACAAAAAAAATTATTAAACAAATGAAGGAATAAATGTTCCTGAGCAGGTACAGGTCAACAGCGAGCCATCATGCAAGCACAACAGTGAGCAGCACCAACAGTCCTAGTCAGAGGACTGCAATACCTTATGGAACAAGTGAGTCTGGAGATGAGATTTGAAGATGCCTAGGCACTCAGCTACCGAACTTCCAATGGAAGGGTATTGCAGAGTCTGGAAGCAGTTATGCAGCTGATGGAAAGTTAACGCAGCTCGACTGATTTTTAGTGAGACCTCTGCTGTCACAAGCACATTGATCAGGCACAGAAACTTGTCCACTCACTCCACAATAACTCCATCACAAACGTCACATGTGTGTCATGTGTTGTATAATGTACGGGGTCATATACCACGGTGTGTGACAGAGTGGGTGGCCACGTAGTGTGATGCGCAATAGTGTGGGGGGGGGGGCATGTACCATGTTGTTGTAGTCTCGTCCCTGCGTGCGCATTTCGAACGCCGTCTGCCTTGGGTTGTGGACGGAGGTGCTGCCCCCACGCCCCCCCCTCCAGCCACCCCTTCCACCTAGGGCCTGGGGAGCCAATTGCCCTCCAGGAATGAAGGCCGGACGGTCCTGGTCCAAAGGCAGGCGCACGATGGGCACGCGAGATGAAGTGACAGGAACACAATGTATTATTATTTACAGGAGAAGCCTCATGGAGGATAAAAACTCCCCTTCAAGCAAGTGCTGCCAAAGCTACTAAAGGAAGGGGGGTGCCGTTGCTGCACTGTGTGCCATCCGACTTGAGTAATCTGCTGTTAACGTTTCGTCACTGGGGTCGTATGGCTAATACCAGTTACGTTGTGTGTAACTATGGGAGGAGACTGAATCGCCCGGAGGTAACCCGAGCAGAAGAGGAAACATATCAACTACGCAGACAGGCGCACAAGTCGGGAGTCTAATTCATGCCACCACCTTGCCACCAATAAAGAATTTCCTTCAGCAAAACAATATTCTAGGCATGCATCTCCGTGCTGGTTTCGCAAAAGAAAACCTCTTGATTGGTCTCAACATTCAGTGTCTTGTCAGCAGTTTGAATGCTTCAGCCAAAACTGCCTGATAATGTCTGATGGCGCTCATGAAGATCACTCACCCGCTTCATGCGCTTCTTTCTGTCCTTCTGACGTCGTCTGAAATCCAACTGTGTGCGCACAAACACATGCACATATAACGGCAGCCGCCATTCGCCACCGAGTGGCGGTGACATCACCGCAGCCCCTGAGCCAGGCTACGTGCTCGGTGAGGGGACGCAGCATAGGGAGCAAGCACGGAGCGAGGAACGGATGGGGAGTGCAGTGGCGGGGCTCACGTCATCCGTGCGTCGCTTCTTGAAGATGGCGTCCTCCATCTCCCCCAGCGCCTCCATCACGAGCTGCACGCGCTCCAGGTTCACGTAGCCGCTGTTCGTCAGGTAGCCCTGCCATACACACGCGCACGAGCCGACGCGCATGAGCTCACACGCAAGGCACAGGCACGCGACACGCGCAGACCGCTACTAAGCGGCGGTGATGAAACCACAGCGCCCAGGTGAGCCTTGAGGCCATATAAATTAATAATAAGAATTGCATTTATAGATCACATTTCACCCGAGGGTCACAAAGCGCTGCAGTGCTGCGCAGAGAACAGCACGTCAGCAAAAATGGCACTAGGATGGAAAACCAGTAACAATAACAATTTCTGGGGTTTTTTAAAATATACAAATCGTTGCATATGATCAGACTTTCAACTATATTTTTTTAAATGCAAAATAATCAGTGTTTATAATACATATATTTGGAAATGGTTTAATGTGACATTTATCGTATAATAATAATTGCATATCTAGAGTGCTCATCACCCAAGGGTCGTAAAGCGCTAAACAGAGCCGTGGAAAGAACGACACATCAATGAAATAAGAATGGCAAATAAGCAATAACGGCTTTTTTGGAGTATTTTTATGGAAGGCTCAATATTGGCAAGTCACAGAATAGACCCAGGTGCAATGGGTTGAGACTGAGATGATTAGTAGATGCACCACCTGTGCCCTCCATGGTGCCAATTGTGTGCCCAGGGCTCTGCTTATTGTTATGAGCATTGCTCCAATGCCATCTACTGATGCTGGAGGATGACTACCTCCAAATGCCCAATAGTGTAATTTATAACCCTCCACCGCAGAGGCTGATTGATACCGCTAAAATCAGTCAACAGCCAGTAAACTCAACTCCATATCCTTCCGTGCCAAAGCCCATCTCTTTTCTAGACCTTGCCGCACTCCAATTAGCCCTCTCTTTTCGGAAAGACGCTAATACGAAGACGAAGATACTCCCTATAGCCTATACAGTCTGCAGGGTCAAGTGCCGTTAGCGAGCACCGATGAACGTCATCACGGCACATGAGGAGGTGGGTGACTGGCACTATGCCTGGCCACCATTGTCTCTCTAATGGCAATGTTTACACACTGCACTAGGTACTCAGCTGAGGCCGAATCGACTTAGGAGAGACCCAGGACCAGTTCCGAAAATGGTCACTGGTGTTCGCCGTGAGTGGGATTTGAACTCGGTTTGTTGGGTTTGAAGCCCAGTGCGCTGACCACTGAGCCACCGCTCGCCCACGTAAAGATATCGACGCACGCTCACATGCACAACTGTCCTCACCCCTGTGCGGTGAACTACGTTCTTGTAGATGCCGACGAGGCGATCAATGGCTCCCTCCCTGGCACACGCAGAAACATCAACATCACCAACACGATCATCACCATAATCATCATCACCACCAGCATCACTACACCCCGCCCCCACCCCATACTCGACAGACAGTCTCACCGGATCTCCAGCGAAGGGAGATGTGGCAGGAAGTCATTTCCCACGAAGAAGCACATGAAGACCCAGTCATCGATGCTCCTCTCAAGGTCGAATGGGAAGGGCAGGCTCGCCATCGTGAGCTCGCGCTCCAGATACTGGCGGCCAGGAGATGGGGGTCGCACAGCCGCACACGACAGATGCTCATCGATGATAAGGATAACAAATAAAACGTTAACATTTTTTCAGAATGTCCGATGAGGCGTTTAATGCATAATCAGGCATCCAACGTTGGCGATTTCCAAATGAAAATGCTTTCAATGTGGGAGGTGAAACACAACCAAAAAGGGAAGGAACCCTTGACACAGCTATCCAGAAAAAGCAATTATGGAGAGAAATCCTCATAATACATTGAGCCTTAACAACCAGCATCAGTACAATACAATTACGTGATAATTTTAAATACAATATGCAAGAAAGTTACAATGAACTCCTCAGGAAGAGCAGAGTGTTAGCTTTTCCTTTTTAGACTCGTTCAGCCAATTCAAGAAAAGATCAACCGATCAACCCACTTTCTGTACTGCCTTCTCGTGGCAAGCCCTAGTTCGGCTGCTCCTTTTCCACAACAGAGAGTGTTTCACACCATCTGTGCGGCAATCAACAGACTCTGGATGGTGCCTCCTGTATCGGGCAGTGCGGCGACGTAGTGGGGAGCACTGTCGCCTCACAGCAAGAAGGTCCCGGGTTCGATCCACGGCTCGGGTGCCTTTTTGTGTGGAGTTTGTGTGTTCTCTCCCCATGCCCTCGTGGATTTTCGCAGGGTACTCAGTATCCTCCCACTGTCCAAAGATACGCTGCCACTGTCTAAGTTAATTGGCCTGCTGAGTAAATTGCCCCAAAAAGTGTGCCTTGTGATGTACTGGCATCACATCCTGGGTATTCCCTTGCATTGCGCCCTATCGGCCGGGAAGTAGTGTCGGGCAAATGTTGGCACCAGCTGAATGCATGGCTGCCTTCCCCTCACCTCTGTGGTCTCCTCACTACACCTCCATAATGATGTAAGTCGCCTGGGATAATGGCGTCTGCTAAATAATACTTAATATTAATAATAACTAGAGGCTGCAATACACAGCTGCTACTGCCATCAGCTGTCGTCAGCAAAACTCATCGTGATGGCAACGAAGACACATACTGCCGAGGATTGTGGTTAAAACTGTGCACATCGTTCAGTAAACACCATGGGCACGCACACAGAAAAACACACCTAGATATAAGTTTATTATTCCAACAGAAAATATTCCGTGAGCTTTTAAGGTCTGGATGTGAGATTCTTGCGATAAAGCAAACGTTCGAACTGACCAACGCTTTTAATAGACTGTAGAGTTAGGTGCTGTGAGCGAGTAGCACCTATAAAGGCTGGTTCGGCACATGAGGGAGTGGGTAACTAGCACCATGCCTGGCCGCCTTTATTTACACACTGAACGCACGCATACACGTGCGAGTACACGAACACAAGCATAACTCCACAGGTGCGCACAACATCAGCAACTGCCGTTCACCGCCAAGTGGCGGTGACAATATCACGGTGCTTGTGCAAAGCCAGGTGCACTTTAAGGCCACATTAAGCGTTGAAGGCTCGCTGCTGACAGGAGGTCATGGGACAGACCCAAGTACCATGGGCTGATGGAGATGACTGGCAGGTGCGCCACCTGTCCCAACTGTGACCGCTTGCTGATTGCCAGTACTCGGCTCATTGTGAACATCATGCCTCTACCCTCCGTTGCTGAAGGGTGACTGTTTCCAACTGCCCGGTAGCATTCAGGGTGAAAGAGCTGTATCCCCTGGCTACACAGCTGTGGCCAGGGCTGCCCACTGCCATGAAGGTTTTAAATTATTGTGAGAAGCGAGTTAGGGTCATCACACACTTGCGGGAGCAGTGAGATCTTCAGGAACGGTGGAGACTCACCTCGCGCAGGACGCTCAGTCTCAAGAATATGAAATTCTGCTCCGAACCCGGCGGGAGGTCCGCAAACTCATCATGCTGCCAGAGGACAAATGGACACAAGGGGACACCGACACACACCGGGGACACGGGAATTGAGAGACGCGGAGACAGAGATGGGGAGATAGAGACATGAGGACATGCGGACACAGCACGTCCTTGGTTATGCTTCACCACAATACAGCATCGCCTGTCTGGACTGAATAGTGTCCGCGTGTGCCTGTTTCTGTCCCCTTTACTCCAAGCGCCTCCTGAAGTGTCCGTGTTTTATCAAGTATTCGCTTGTGTCTTCTTGTCCCCCCATGTCTCTCAAAGTCGCACCCCGTAGTCCTCTTATGCACATCACCCGTCCCCTCACCTTGCCCTGTTTTTCGCGGGGCAGCCCCTCACAGTCCTTGAGCTCGTGTCCGAACTGTGAGCAGAGCGGGCACGGACGCTGCTGGTTCGGCTTGAACTCCTCGCGAATGATCGTGAAGTTCGGCTCGTGCGTCGCTAGCCCCAGCATGATGAGGTCCGCTGAGTGGGCGCACAGGGGCATGGATCACTCACGGTGGACAAAGATGCCCATCTATCCGTAATACCGTAACAGATTGTCTGGTTTAGCATCATTAGCAAGCACACACGTGCTGAAGAGCAAGACACACAAATGCAGGCACATGATCCAAATGCAGACAGGTATACGGTAAACCCGTAACGTTCACATGGGATATGTTCCAGATATTTGCGAATGTCATATTATGTTTCACTGGATGAACTAGCACTTGCTTTTCGTTTTTGGGCCACATTAGGGGTTAAACAGTGATAATACATGTGACTGTGAATGCGACGTGAAGAACGGCTGAACAAAGACTATGGGACATGGGTGGTAGTAGATACAGGACGCGGAGTGATGCAGACGCCGCTCACACTCGCCGTCATGTTGTGGCTATGCAACAACATCACAAGGAATTCGGTACTGCGACCACCGCAAATTCATAAAACCACGAAGGTGAAATAAGCGAAAGTAACGCGTTTGTTGCATATAGTCCAACCAACCAGACATACAGCCCAAACATAGACATCGAGACCAATCATAGAGAGACACTCAGAGCCCGTGTGTGGAACGACCACAGAAGAGGTGTTTTTGTGTGATGATATCGGCTGAGCTGGCAAGGACTTGGTACTTAACAGCCAGCTCTCGCTCGGGTGTTTGGGCGACGTGTCTCACCATCAGCCCCACACAGGCAGTGGTGGGTGTTGGCATCGTGGTTCGGTTGAGCTGTGGGGGAAGCAGATTCAGCAGAGAGGTCAGCCAGAGGCCTTCGTTCATGGTAACGTACTTGTAACTGCGTGCGCATGTGTGTACGTATCTGTGCCTAGCTACGAGTGTGTGTGAATCTGTGTCTAGGTACAAGTGTGTGAATCTGTATGGGAAGTGGTGGCACGATAGTACAATGTGCTATGATCCCAAGAACCAAAGTTTGATTAACGCTCGCTGCCAATAATCATTGACTCATATCTGAAAGGTCCTGTACACCTCCTAAATCAACTCAGCTTGAAATGATTCCGTGGTGCAATACGTAAACATTAACTCGCCACTCACTCCTCGAGCATTGGAGTTCTCTCCTTTATAGGTGCTATTTGCCAATAGCACTTGCCCTGACAGCTTGTAATAACTATAGGGGGCTCTTTGTCTTTATGTGTCTCTGTGCACGTGTATGTATGTACACGCATCTGTAAATGGATCTGTGTGTATGTATAAGGCTCTGTGCACATATGTGTGTATGTACCTGTGTGTACAAGGATGCTCTAGTGGTGCCCATCTTTAAGAAAGCGGATCACACCAATTATTACTACATGGACATCTCGCTCCTCAGTGTGCCAGGAAAGGTCCTGGCAAGGCTTATTTAACATCGCCTTGCCAGGCACACTTAAAGGAAGCTTGCGAAACCCCAATGTTGTTTCAAGCTGGGGCGGTGCTGCACAGACACCGTATTCTCTGTCTGGCTTCTACAGCAAAGGTGTGGGGATTTCGAACAGGACCTGCATCCCTGATTTATTAAGCTGGTCAAGGCCTACAGTACCACCAAAAGGCCAGGGCTGTGAGTTTTTCTTCATGTTTTTGGGATCTCTGACCCTATGCTCACAATCAATAAGGGCCTTCGTGAGGGTGGGCAAGCCCGGGTAAAGCTATGTGGTCGGGAGTCAGAGCCATTCCCTGTTCGCCTTGCGGTGTAACAGGGATGCCCATTTGGCTTCTACATTTAACATCTCTTTGACCACTCAGTGTGGCAGTTGTTGTGTACATGTGTGTTTGTGTGTGTCCAGCTGAGTCCTACCTCTCTGCCTGCGAATAAAGTCCATAATTTTGTGTTCACCCTCGCCGGGCACGCTGGCGTCCGACAGGATCACCTGATCCGACACCACACCGTGACATGACACGGCGCGTGAGTCACACTGCGACACGGTCACACCGCGTAGTGGCCCACATGTGACATGGCCTAAGCAGAGATAAGAGGGAGTGGGACTGATACAGAGTGATGGAATAGAATGGTGTGGCGGACAGATGAACGGGGCTATCAGGGAGTGGTACGTTTGGCCAGGGTGTAGCGAGGTTGGCATTGAGCAACAAGGGTGAAGAGAGCAGCAGGGCTGTCAGGAAGCCGGGTTGGCATTTGTACCGCGACGTTGCGCCAGCCCTGGTCGTTGTTCAGTCTCTCGGCAACATAGTAGCGCAGACACTTGGCCAAGTTGGACATGAACTCTGTGCCCTGTGGGGAGGAGGGGGCGATGCACGGTGGGGGGTTGGGGGGGGGTTGAGAAAAACGTAGTCATCAACTCAAGCGGCAGTGGTGCAATGGACGTAATGGACTTAAGCAGCGCAGTCCTGGCAACGGCATTCGTGCCGCCAAATGGGAGGTTAAAGAGTGATGGGGTGAGCGCAGCGTAAGCAACGCGTGCGGGTGGGACTCACTGGCGTGATGCAGTTGCTGTCGAACCTCTCCTTGACCTCCTCCTTAGGGAGGATCCCACCTGGGGAGTGGGGAAAAAATGGAGATTACACCGGCATCGGTCAGGGTTGTATTAACCGTGCGCGCTGTGGCTGGGCGACGATATGTGAGCCGCTCGTTCCAGAGGTTCAAATCTGGTTCGCCGCCCTAGTCATGATTTCAAATGTAATAACCATAAATATATGAGCTGCGTGCTTCAGAGTGAACGTTAAATGTTCATCGGCGTCATTCGATTCCTGCCTTGGTACCAGAGTCTATACAGCAGTAAGATCTGTGACTTACAGAGAGAAGGCCCTGCCCGAGGCAATTCGATACCTGCCTTGGGTGCCTTTCTGTGCAGAGTTTGTGTGTTTTCCCCCTGTTCTGCGTGGGTTTCCTCCATATTCTCTGAACCGGTTCTGGGTCACCCCTAGGTCGACTCAGCCTCAAATAAGTATATGGTGCAGTGTGTAAGCATCACCACTAATAATATTCGAATTTCTAGACAGCTTCTCATCAGAGGGTCACAAAGTGCTGCACAGAGAATGCCATGTCAAGACCATCATCAGAGCAGATCAATTAAAATAAAATAAAGACTATAAATCAATGAAGGCCATAAAATAACCAACAAAAAAATTGGTAAACAATTAAAGGAAGAAGTGTTCCTGAGCAGGCACAGGTCAAGTGCTCCTAAACAGGCGTAGATCCACAGCGAGCCATCATCCACAGACATAACAGTGAGCAGCATCAACAATCCTAGCCAGAGAACTCCAATGCCTTACAGAACAAGTGAGTCTCGAGATGGGAATTAATAATTAATAATTGCGCTTCTAGAGTGCTTTTCACCCGAGGGTCACAAAGCGAGTACCTGGGCATCTTCAAAACCCGAGGGGATTTGAAGATACCCAGGGACTAGGCTGACTTAATTTCCAATAGAAAAGGAGTTCCAGAGTCTGGGAGCAGCGCGAAAGAAGGCTCTGTCACCCATCGAACAGAGGTGCGATCGGGGCACATGCGGCAATCTCATATTGGAAGATTGAAGTTGTCGTGTTGAGGAGGGTGCCTGAAGTTGGTCACGGATGTTTGTTGGAGTAGCGCCTGTGAGAGCCTTGTAGGCAAGAAGAAGGGTCTTAAAATTCAAACCTATATTTATTTGTCAGCCAGTGGAGAGATGCCAGCACAGGGGATGTGTGATCATGAATGGGAATGCGGATAAGGACGTTAGCACTAGAGAGATGAAGACAGCCGGGCCTGGTGCCATCCACCCCGTGTGCTGTGCTGGCCTTCAAGGCGCTACTCCCTAACAAAACTTGACCCTACACTCTGTTAAGGGTACACGGGGGAACTTTGTGTCATGCCGCACCCTTCTGCAGAATTTCATCCCGGATTCGCTCCTTGTCTTCCAACAGCTCCTGCCCCTCCTTGGAGGCGCGGAACCTGCGAGACCGCTGCTGGTTCATCTTGGCCCGGGGAGCCTGAGACACAAGCACAGATAAGCGCACGCATACATAAACACAAATCTAGACACTCACATAGTCACAGCTCAATGTAGAAGAACTACTCTCCATAGCTATTTTTTTCAGGAGAGCTGTGTTGAGTGTTTCTTCTCTCTCCTATAGCCTTCAACAAAGGGAGTCGAAATGTCGTGAAGTGCAGAGAAGAAACACTTGACATGGCTATCCCGAAAGAGCAGCTATGGAGAGCAATTCTCATACAGCTGGACAGTCACATACATACGCAGCAACGCACATATACACAAAGCCTCATCTTCATGTAGACACCTATACACAACAAAAGCCGCCATTTACCACTGAGTGGTGGTGACATCACGACAGCACCTGTGCCAGACCATGTGGATTGTGAGGTGCTCTATAGTTTCTGGAGGTACCCAACAAAGAGGCTGAAGTCTACTGATTCGACCAGAGGGTGTTAGCCAGGGGAGATCTCCTTGGGAATCCCACTCACCACCCCGTCGATGGCCATGTAGAGCAGGCGGCGTGGACGCACGATGCTGAAGAGCCGGTCGATGTACTCGAAGATGGCCACCATCATCTCATCCTCGTTCTTCGGTGCCGGCCTAGGTGGGAAACATGGTGGGGCTCATTGTGGCAAGTCGGTGCGAGTCGCCGAGTCAGTGTAATAATAATACAATTCATAACGCACACAAATTCCACGACTGGGTTATGGACGAGACATGGATACGAAGGCACGAGGAAAGCACAGGGAGCCCTGAGGAAACCCATGGAGAACAGAGGAACAACACACAAACTTCACATAGAAAGGCACCCAAGGCACAGAATCAAACCGCCTTGGGCAGGAACTTTCTTTCTGTGCGGCGAAGATGTTATCACTATGCCTCTCTTCCACCCAGTTCGATTTGCCTTGAGTCACTGCGTGTCGGTGTAGGACGCTGTGAATCGGTGAGAGTCAATGACTTGGTGAGAGGCACTGAGTCAGTAAGAGTCGGTGACTGTAAGAATTGATGTGAGTCTGCGAGAATCGGTGAGACACAGTGTGATCAGTTAAAAAGAGCTGCATAGCTCTATGATTTCCTCCAGCTTAAATAATGACTAACTTTAAGTGGGGCGGCACAGTGACGCAGTGGGTAGCACTGTCGCCTCACAGCAAGAAGGTCCCGGGTTCGATTCCTGGCTTGGGTGCCCTTCTATGTAGAGTTTGCGTGTTCTTCCCGATCCCGCGTAGGTTTTCGGCAGGTACTCTGGTTTCCTCCCACCGTCCAAAAACAAACTTCTACCGAGGTTAATTGGCCTCTTGAGTCATTTGCCCCCCCCCCCCCGAAACAAGTGTGCCCTGCGATGTACTGACGCCACATCCTGGTTATTTCCTGCCTTGCACCCTCTATCGGCCGGGATTGTCTCCAATGCCCCACGACCCTGTACAGGATTAAGCGGGTATTGACAATCAATGAATCAACGTTGTGAGATGCGGTCCGGTGGGCTCGTTCGAGCTACGTGCGGTGGCTGCGCTCGTACTTGTCCTCGGGGTGCGTGCATGGGTGGATGATGCCATTCATGTCCAGGTAGAGGTTGTCGAACTCCACCTCGTTGGGGTTGGGCTTGCTTGTGTCCACGGGGACGCGCACGCCATTGAGCTCGCGTGCCTGCACCACCGGGACGGCGTGCACAGTGCCACCACTCAACATGCATCCCGCAACACACACACAAACCCTGCGCCACCGCTCCCCGTCACGTCCAATGCTGCCACAACTATCACCACCACCGTCAATGCTGTAATCACCGGTGATTGTTTCCAAAAGATGCTCTTTCGGGATAGTCATGTCCAGCGCTAACTCCCCTCTCCTTATTGGCGTTTTGCCAGGCACGTTAAGGACATCCTCAGACGTTCCGTGACTCGGCTATGCTGAAAGAGCAGCTTATGCAAGCAATTATCATGCCCCAAAAACCCACAGCAGTACACTATAACCACTATCACCAGTCATGTCACTATCATCACAATTTCTACCATCATCACATCAATATAACCACCATAACAAAGATCCCTCGTGTGGCATTAACAGACTGTAGGGTCAAGTGCTGTTAGCGAGTTGCACCTATGAAGGCCGACACGGCAAACGAGGGGGTAGGTAACCATCACCACACACGCCCCCTTTGTCTCCCTAGTGGCGATGGTTATACACAGCACTGGGTACCTATTTGAGGGCGAGTCGACCTAGAGGATGTCCAGGACCAGATAAAAAAAATCGTCACTAGTGTTGGCCGTAAGCGGGATTCGAACTCGGGTTACCGGGTAGCCCAGCGTGCTAGGCACGGAGCTACAATCATAATTATCAATAACCGCTTAATCCTGTACAGGGTGGCGGGGGGCCGGTGCCTATCCCGGCAGAGAGCGCAAGGCAGAGCTATGCACCGGGTGTGACACCAGTACATCGCAGGGCACTGGGGGTAATTAACTCAGCAGAACGATTAACCAAGGCAGCAGCATATCTTTGGACGATAGGAGAAAACCGGAGTAACCGGCAAAAAACAAGGAAGACACGCAAACTACACACAGAAAGGCACCCGAGCGAAGAATTTGGAGTTAGTAATCCGCTGCCGCGCTCTTGTATTGTCACCCACAGAGGACACTGCATTCATCGTGCTGTAATTCAAAGACGGCAGGCCACTGTGCGCCGGGGACACTGTGCATGTGTGTTTATAAATCACAGTAGTAATGTACGAACAATTATTTTTTTCCTTCATGTTATGTGCTTTGATTTATAGCCATTATTTGACTTTTAAATGATTACTCTGTTTTACTGTTGTTGACATGCCGTTCTCGTCACAGCTCTGTGCAGAGATTTGTGATCATCGGGTGAGAAGCGCTCTAGAAGTGCAATTATTAATACTAAACCAGTTCAAAGGTCAGTTAATTGGGGCATGCACCGAACAACACACGTTAAGGAATATCACCACAACCAGCGCCTGGCTCCAAAGACACCCCCCACCCCTCCATCAGCTCACAACTCAGTAAGCTGACTGGGTGCCGATGCCAGGCTCCCAGCTTGCTTACTGTGAACCGATGCTGCGCAAAGAATAATTCTTCTAGAGCGCTTTTCACCCGAGGGCCACAAAGCGCTGAAGCACTGCCGTAAACGCCGTGTGGCTGTTGGGCATGTGTAACAGCAAAAGCAACCACTCCAATGGCTTGAGAGTTGTGCGAGAGGAGGCGAGTCGTCATATCGCCGCTTTTCCGCTCCTCTCACGTAAGCGAATAATAATATTTGCGTTTCTAAAGCGCCCTTCACCCGAGGTTCACAAAACGCTGCACAAAGCGGCGGAGATAAACAGCGTGTCAAAAACATCAACACAGATTTATTATCATTCGGGTCGCCCGCCGGCCAAACCGTTATGGTTGCCACCTCGTAGGTGGAAACCTGGATTATGTTTATTAGTGAATTGGCGTAGACAGAATGAGCCAGAGAAATGACTATACCCTGTGTACTGATGTATGTTTCCACGGCTCGCTGTATCAAAACTGCTCCCCGTCAGCCGCTCTTTCGGAATTATCCGTGTCGAGTGTTCCGTCTCACTCCTTCGCGACGTTTCGCGCACGCAAGCCTCCAACGCGGGAGGCGAAGCCTCGCGAATAAGCGAGCCCTCGACACGGCCCATGCCCACAAACAGCTGCGCGAGCGGCAAGAAGTACCGACTTTAAATAACTGTTGCGGGGGGGGGGGAGAGCGGACAGAAATGTCCCCTGAAGGATAAGAATCGCCGCCTCGTCAGGAAAAGACGACGGGCGCCGGGTGGCGACGGCGCCCAGCACGCCGCCCGAGAAACCCAAGAAGCCGCCTTGCCTAGCGCCGAGGCCTAACGACGCAGCCGGTGAAGCGGGGGCGAGACGGCGAGGTGAGCACGAGGAGGAGGAGGAGGCGCTCACCTTCTCCTCCACGCAGTTCACCACGATGGACGGGTACTTCTTGCTCAGCCACCTGAAGAAAGCCGGGACTCCCATTTCGCGGCCGCCTCTGTTTCAGTGCCCCGCGCTCCCAGACCGGAAGAGACGGCGTGACCTTTGCCCTGCGACCTCCAGAAATATGTGTGTGGGGGGGAGGGTTTAAACGTAAATAAAAAAAATAAACAATGAATGGCCTTACATTGCATCGCTACGTTTTAATAGTTCGTTCGTGTCGGGTGAAAATTAATCAAACAGAATCTGTTCGCAATCTTTATGATTTCAGGAGGCGGTATTTACACGCAGACTGCGCAGACACCGAGCATCTCATGAATAAACATGAGGCACCAGACGCGCGTCGCGATTAATCAGCGCCGCTCCACAGCTGTCACATTGGCCCCGTCTCAGTCTCTTTTATTGCCGGGAATCCAATGAGAGATGCGATCTCATTGGACGCCTGGCGGCGTGGGAACGCCCCCATGGTTGTGGTAGCGCACGCTCACGAACCACGTGGAGCGCACGGGATCGCCGCGACGACGCGTGAGATTCCCCTGCAAGGGGGTTCTTCTTGCCGACCTTCACGTCCCGGCGACGATCGCGCTTGTGATCATCGCCGGCGACACTCTATGACGACGCTTTACGACCACACTCTACGACGACGCTCTCTCGATTCTCACTTGATGTGTAAGGACTGTATGGCGGTCCTTTCTGCCCAGATTGGGACACCTCCCTAATAATCCACTTACCCGTGCACAGGTGCATAATTGGCCACTCACCTGTGCACGGGTTCCCAATCAGGGGCAGTTACGGCGCCTATATAAGCCGGCCCCACCGAGACAGCGGGGCCGGAACTTCTCGTTATCGTTCGTCCGCGTATCGCCGCCGCGTAATAGTCCGGTCGCGTACTGCGTCGCGTTTTCATTCGTTCGCGCACTGTGTTATCGTCGCGCTCGTGATACATAGAGTGGTTGCACTGCCGTTGTTTCTGGTTTATCGCTGTCGTCGCCGCACAAGCGGGTCCTCCCCTTCGTCGCGCTCCCGCTCCCCTTACACGACGACTCACTTATCTCTTAACTCAACTCCTCGCACTTGTGACACCACGACTTCGACTGCGGGCTTGTGACGGTTTACAGCGGCAACACCACGGCGAGGATCAGCGCCCACTCTGCGACAGATCAGCCAGCGACCTCGGATGAGCAGAGACTTCTTGATTTTAGATGCTTTATTGAAACCAGCAAGACACGGGCTGGAGTA
>JAZEWT010000005.1:5441523-5452992 GCA_036362905.1 Mordacia mordax
GAGCCTATCCCGGAAGACATAGGGCGCAAAGCAGGGATATACCCACAATGGGACAACAGTCCATCACCGGGCACTGCGGGCAATTTAGTTTGCAAGCCAAATAATCTATTCAGCAGCATGTTTTTTGGACTGCGGGAGGAAACCGGAGTGCCCGGCAAAAACCCACGCGGACACGGGGAGAACATGCAAACTCCACACAGAAAAGCACCCGAGCCGGGATTCGAACCCGGGGCCTTCCTGCTATGAGGCGACAGCGCTACCCATTTGGCCACCGTGCCGCCCTCATTACTAATAGTAATTATTATTATTGTGGGCAGTGTGTGGCATGGTGGCGAGTGAGCAGTGCTGTCGCCTCACAGCAAGAAGGCCCCGGGTTCGATTCCCAGCTCGGGTGCCTTTTTGTGTGGAGATTATGTGTTCTCGCTCCCGGTGCCCACGTGAGCATGTCCAAAGACATGCTCCTGCGGAGTAAATTGCCCCAAAGAGTGGGCCCTGCACTGTACTGGCATCACATCCTAGGTATTCCCCAGCCTGGCACCCTCTGTTGGCCGGAATAGACTCCGCCCCCCCCCACGACCCTGTACAGGATTAAGTGGTTATTGATAAAAAAACACAAAATAATTAATAATTTATTCTGGGCGGTGTCGTCACAGCACTGCATGGATTGTGGCCCAGCGACCCCATCTTGCCTTGTGCACTGCCGAGGGGCTTTTGTCCGAAGGAAGTAGAGGGGGCGGCAGTCTGCGCGGAGACCTGGGCGGTTGTGCCGGTCGGCGCTGCGGCCCCTCCCAGAGTCAGACCTGCGGGGGAAGGGGGGAGCAGCGGTTGTGTCGAGAAAAATGTCGCGGCAGGGACATTGGGCCTACGGGCGCCGATGAGGACTGCGTCAGATGGACCACGTGACGTCCGCGCCGGACGCCATGCCGCTCATAACCAGGGAATCAAACTGAAGAGTGGCTGTGACATAGGGTCGGTCCTGGTGGTGCAGCGATAACATCCACGCCTCACAGAAAGAAAATCCTGCCTGAGGCGGTTCAATCCCGCCTAGGCTGCCTTTCTCTGCGGAGTTTGTGTTCACTCTATCTCTCCCTGTTTTGCGTGGGTTTCCTCTGGGTTCTCCGGTTTCCTCCCACATCGAAAAAAAAAACCACTCGTTAATTAATTGGCCGCTAACATCGTAATGTAATGTAGTGTCTGGCAAATGTTGGCTCCAGCTGAATATATGGCTGTCTTCCCCTTTCCACTCTGTGCTTCTTTAAATATACCGCTATATAACCCTAACCCTAACCCTGGATAAGGGCATATGCTAAATAATTATTATTACCTCGGGCGGGGGGGGGAGGGCGGTCACAGCAGTGCCTGGCACCCAGGCCACATTTCCTAGCAACACGGCGGTTTTGTAGGCAAGTGACACGTGCAGAATGACGTCGTTGCTTGTGAGGATGGACGGTAAGGGGTCTAAAGGGTTTGGAGGGGGTCGTGTTGGACACATTGCTCCCTACGAGCCGCTTTACAGAGAAGTCATCGAGACAGCCTTGTGCGTGGTCACCCCTACAGCCGCGAGGGGGATTCTGGTCATTATCGTGAGGTTGCCGTGGCCCCCCAATGCCTACTGTCCCCGCCAACCACTACCACCGCTCCTGCTGCACCGCTCAGCCTCCACGACCATCCTAACCAGGCGAACATCAAAAATAATTACATTTCACTTTGACAGCGTTCTTCACCGGAGGTTACGCAGAGCCGTGGAGAGAACATGTCGACAACAACATCAGAGTAGATCAATGAAAGTTAAGCAATGACTATTAATCGATTAAAGGCGTAAATTACAAATAAAATCATTGTTACACAAATAAAGGAAGAATAAGTGTTCCTGAGTAGGCAACAGCGAGTCATCATCCAATGGCGTCGGGATTAGGGCCGGAAGCCAAACAGAATGAGGGCCAAGAGAAGGGCTGGGTGCCACACAGGAAGGGATGGCGCCGACGAATATTCTGCTACACTGAGGACTCAAGGCAACAGAAGCGTACCCTCAAATACGTACAGCACGCAGGGCGTCTGCTAGATGATAATGAATAATAATAATAATGCTCTACAAGCAGCAAGCTATGGATGCTGGTTACACGGCCACAGGCCAACCCGTATTAACGAAAGGCGCTCCAGAAATACAAATATTATAATTTTTTATCGATTATTTGAATACCGGGGCAAAGCGTCTCGCTGGCACCGGAATGCCAGCGTCTGCCGGGCCGCGGCGCCAGCGTCCGCAGCTACGCTCACCGCTGCTGGAGGTGGAGCCGCCGAAGCTGAAGGGCAACTTGGCGGCGGAGGCACCGCCCGCCCCGGCGAGGGAGCTGGCTCCCATGAGGCCTCCTCCGAGCGTAAGGTTTTGTGTGGTGGCAGGGTTGCTGCACACACACGGCACGCACGCTGTTATTACCTTAAACACGCTACGTATTGTACACACGGTCTTATAACCTCATACACATTACGTACTGTAGACACGGCACGCGGTGATATGACCTCAAACACGTTACGTACTGTACACACAGCATACACGCTATATTACAACCCCATACACGCTAAGCAGTGCACACATGGCACGCACAGTGTTATAACCTTATAGACACTATGTACCGCACACAGCATGCACACAGTGTTATAACCTTATACATACTAAGTCCTGCACACAGTAAGGACGGTGTTATAACTTCACATACGTTACGTACTGTACACACTGCACGTACCGTTATAACCTCAAACATGCTATGTACTGTATATACGACACGCAGTGTTATAACCTCATACATGCTACGTACTGTACACACAGCGTGCACGGTGTTATAACCTCATACATGCTACGTACTGTACACACAGCGTGCACGGAGTTATAACCTCATACATACGACTGTACACATGGCACGTAGTGTCATACACGCGACCCACTCTATGCACGGCACGCGTGGTGTTCTAAACCTCATGCATGCTATCTACTGTACACACGGTACACAGTGCTACAACCTCAAACATACTACTACTGTGCACGGCACGCAGTGTTATAACCTCATAAATGCACTGTACACACACTCACACCACACCGCACCACAGACCCTCTCACACCACACAGATACTCTTTCATACCGCACACCGCACCACACAGACCCTTTCTCAAACTGCACACAGCACCACACAGACCCTCTCATACCACACTACACACCACACAGACCCTCTCACACCACACACCGCACTGCACACTCTCTCACCACACAACGCACCACACAGACCTTCTCTCACACCGCGCCGCACAGACCCCTTCTCATACTGCACACCGCACCGCACAGACCCTCTCTCACCACACATCGCACAATACAGACGCTCTCTCAAACCACACACCGCACCACAGACCCTCACACCACATCACAACATCCTATTATATCGCATACCGCACCACACAGACCCTCTCACACTGCACTCCACGCCACACAAACCCTCTCACATCGCACACCAAACCACACAGAACCTCTCACATCTCACCCAGCACCACACAAACCCTATCTCAAACCGCACCACATACCCACTCTCACCGCACTCCACACCACACAGACCCTCTCAAACCGCACACCGCACCACACAGACCCTCTCAAACCGCACACCGCACCACACAGACCCTCTCTCAAACCGCACACCGCACCACGCAGACCCTCTCACACCATGCTCCACACGACACAGACCCTCTCACACTGTACACCGCACGCGGCACCACACAGACACCATCACACCACACATCACACAGATGCTCTCTCACGTACACCGCACCACACAGACCCTCCTTCACCACACCGCACCACACAAACCGTCTCTCACACCGCACACCGCACCATACAGACCGTCTCACATCTCACCCCGCACCACACAGACCCTCTCTCACATCGCATCACAGACTCTCTCACACCACACACCGCACCACACAGACCCTCGCACACCACACACCGCACCACACAGACCCTCTCTCAAACCACACACCGCACCACACAGACCCTCGCACACCGCACCAGATCCTCTCATACAGCACTACACAAACCTTTGTACACCGCAGCACACAGACCCTTTCACACCGCACCACAGACCCTCTCGTACTGCACACCGCACCAAAGACCCTCTCACACCGCACACCGTACCAGAGCCTCTCACACCGCACACCGAACCACACAGATCCTCACACCGCACACCGAACCAGAGATCCTCATACCGCACACCGTACCACAGATCCTCTCACACCGCATATCGCACCACACAGACCCTGTCACACCGCACACTGTAGCACACAGACCCCCTTAGCGCAGCGCTCTGTGCAGCGGCACCTGAACGAGAAGGCCCCCGTCGCTCCTCCGAACCCGAACCCCCCCGTGGCAGCGCTGCTCGCCAGGGTGGCCGCGCCGGCGCTGCTCGCCGGGGTGGCCGTGCCGCTCGGGCCGAACGCAAACCCCGTGGGAGCGGTCGCCGCCCCCCCACCGACTTGGAACCCCGTGGCGGTGACGGCGGCGGGGGCGGCCGCCGCGGTGGAAGGGGCGCCTACGGCCGACTGACCAAACGAGAATCCGCTGGTGGCTCCTGCTGCAACACCTGCGCCGCCAAACGAGAACCCGGACGCCGCCGGAGGAGCCGCTGGAGCCGTGGCCGCGGCAGCCGGGGTGAAGCTGAAGGCCGAACCGGCGCCCGGCACCTGCGCCGCCGGCGCGGTCGTGGTGGCAGCACCGCCGAAGGAAAATCCGCCACCGGCGCTGGGCTGAGCGCCGAAGGAGAATCCGGTGGAGGTCCCCGTGCCGCCTGAACCGAAACTCATGGTGGATCTGGAAGTGTGGGTAGAGTAAGAATTACTGATCTGGGTAAACGGTGGTGCCGTGTACTGAATAACAGCCGAGAGTCACATTATCAATGTGATTCCACACGCGGCGCTCATTTTCAAACCAGATTGAGTCTGTAAAAAAGAGAAAAGGCTGTTACCATATCTGCCAATTATGCAGGTGTTAAGACCTTAAAACACCAAATAGAAACCAATGTCCTGAGCTTATTGCCTTTTGGCAACATCTGCCTATCACTCAGACCAGGCTATAAAGAAAGCCAAATCCAGTGTGGGTCAATCAGTGTCAAGGACAATGCATATATTATAAAAGCTTTTTGCATATTTTGCCACAAGTATCTGTGGGTTTTTGCAAACTGGACACTTTGTAGGAGTGGTCTATTTGGTGTTTTAAGATCTTAACGCCCGTATAATTGCCAAAAATTATTTTAAAAAACGTTTCTATTTTTTACATATGTATACTGGAAAAAGTACTCATATTTCAGTATGAGTCTAAATTTTGCCAGAAGTAATCAACAATGCCTTTAACGCTAAGATTTTATTGTAAGGCGTTGAAGTCATCTGAGACAATAATCAACACTCATTCATTCCTTTTTTTGTTTAACAATTATTTTATTTATTACTTGATGTCCTTCATTGATTATAGTCATTATTTTACTCAATTGATCTATACTGACGTTGTTGACATGCCATTCTCGACACAGCTCTGTGCAGCGCTGTGACCCTCGGGTAAAAGGCACTTTATCAATGCAGATATTATTATAACTACCTTAGTGATTGTAACAGGAGACACGTGCACCCTGTAACTAAGGACCAAGAGCAGATCCCAGGATAAATGTTGATGGATTTCTCAAATGAACCATGGACCACGGGGCTACTCTTGAACTAAAACCTCCAGACGAGTTGCTAATGCATTCGAAGGGTTCTATAATGGTAATGGGAAGACGTTCGTGATCAATGCTATCCACAACATACATTCGTCTAAGTCTGACTCACGTAGTTCGTAACACCTGCATAAATATATTTACCTAACTTGTAGCACCTGTGTAATGTTGCCCCTCCTCCCCAACCCCCATTGGATCTTTGCATGGGTGAGCACGTAATTGGTGACATCTCAATCTCCCTATACAGAAAGAAACTCAAGGCCGGACGACACTACTGAAGCTGCTCGTCCTACATCGGTGCGAGTTCTTGATGAAGCTGAGTGTAATGATCAGTCACCGGAGTACTGCTTAGTGAAGAATTGTCACGTTCTGTTCACGTGACAAAAACCTCACTATTTGGCTGTCGGGTGGAGGAGGGTTGACGGTACACGGTTTGGTGCGTGGCCGCAGAACCTGCTGTTTGCGGACGAGACGGAGGACGTCGCAGTCAAGATCATCGACTTCGGGTTTGCTCGCCTCAAACCATTTTTTGCGTAACCCAACCCAAAAAATGGATTTTATAGAAGAGTTCAGGTTCTCCGTTATGGGCAGATAAATCGTCTGGCTCACCACTGGTGCCTGTTCAGTCTTCAGGGTTCTACTCTGGGACCCATGTCTTCTTCTCTCCCATGAGGTCAGTCTTAGAAGCTCAAAGTACTTTCTGCTAAATGTTCCTAGGTTCACATCCAGACATGGGGAAAAGCTTTTGTGGTGGTTGTCCCACGCTTTTGGAACAATATTGCCTTGAGCTTGAAGCTAGTCACTACCTTCGATGAGCAACCTTAGATCCCAATTAGAATATCTACCTAGCTGTAATTGCAAATAGTTATTCATGTTTGAAATGTTGCCAAGGTTACAATTATTCCCTCTCAATGTGCAATATGCTACCTATGATTTTTCCCCATTGCAATGTTTAACTGTGTTTTTTAATCTATTTTGTTAATTATGCGCACTGTTGTGTGAAAATGTGTTTTTTTTATTTTGGTTGGTTAATTTGATATTATAGTATCTTACTTATTTTTTTTGCAATTCGCAAGTTTGTTGTGTCACAGAAATCCCGTAAAGAGCTTGCAAGCTCACTGGGGTTTTTTTTTTTCTGTGATAAAAATAAACATCAATCTATAATAAACATCTATCATGAGAGCCCGGAGAAGGGGGGCAGTGTCAAACAGCAGAGTGATGCTGAGCAGCGCACCCAGAGAATGCCGGCTCCATTCCAATCTCCCGGCACGGCAGGTCAAACGGTGGGAGACGCTACTGACGGAGGCCAAATGTTTCTTAAAATTCCACGCCTCCTCAAAATCCACTCAGTATAATACGGGCTTGCTGCATGTGCACAGATGGCACCTCCATTCGATGGGTGACCGTGCCTTCGCGTGCACTGCTCCCAGACTGTGGAACTACCTTCCATTGGAGATTTGATCAGCTGAGTCCCTGGGAATTTTCAAATCCCGTCTCAAAACTCACTTGTTCCGTAAGGCTTTCAAGTTCACTGTCTAGGACTGTTGATGCGGCTCACTGTTGTTGTGCCAGCATGTCGGCTCGCTGCCGACCTGCGCCTGCTCGGGAACATTTATTCCTTCCTTGTTTGTCGAAAAAGTATTTTTATCACTTATGTTATGTCCTATAAATTATAGCTATTATTTGACACTCAGTTGAACTGTCCTGATGTTGTTGCTGACATGCCATTATTATTATTATTCTCTTCACAACTCAGATTTGTAAAACAATAAAAACGTTATTGTTGCTGATTTTCTGTTCTTATGTCGTTGCTGACGTGCCGTTCTCTCTGCAGCTTTGTGCAGCGCTTTGTGACCCTCGGGTGAAAAGCGCTCTAGAAAAACAATTATTATTATAACGGGGCTACCGCAGTTGAAGGGCACATCACGTGTGGTGGGGTAAAGCGTGGGTACTGACAGCCCTTCCAAGACGCCTCGGGAGGTGGAAGAGTAGGCCGGACACACTCTCGAGCCACCACTCTCTACCATCAGTGGTCTGTGAACCTCAACTAGCGATCCGTGGAGACAAGATCCAAGCGAGTCCTGCCTGCAAGCAATGGCGCAAAGGCGGCGATCGCAGTGCTGCGCATTTACCAGCTCGGGAGAGGCAAACAGGATCCCTGACAGCTGTACAGTCGGGTTGTACTGTACTACACCTGAGACGGCTGTACTCACCCGGGTGAGAGTCTGGGGGCGGCTGTACAGTCGGGTTGTACTGTACTACACCTGAGACGGCTGTACTCACCCGGGTGAGAGTGTGGGGGCAGCTGTACAGTCGGGTTGTACTGTACTACACCTGAGACAGCTGTACTCACCCGGGTGAGAGTCTAGGGGCAGCTATACTGTCGGGTTGTACTGTACTACACCTGAGACGGCTGTACTCACCCGGGTGAGAGTCTGGGGGCGGCTGTACAGTCGGGTTGTACTGTACTACACCTGAGACGGCTGTACTCACCCGGGTGAGAGTCTGGGGGCGGCTGTACAGTCGGGTTGTACTGCACTACACCTGAGACGGCTGTACTCACCCGGGTGACACAGTCCGGGGGCGGCTGTAGAGACGGCTGTAGACTCCTGTAGAGAGATCTGTAGAGGGAGATGTGTAGAGAGCTGTCGAAAGATCGTCCTGGAGAAAGAGATGTGTAGAGAAAACAGTGATGAGTAGAGAGAGAGCCCTACAGAGATCTGCTGAAAGAGATCTACAGAGAGATCACTAGGAAGATCAATAGAGGTAAGCAGAGAGACCCGTAGAGAGAGATGAGTAGACAGAGATGAGTAGAGATGAGTCGAGAGATGAGTAGAGATGAGTCGAGAGATGAGTAGAGATGAGTCGACAGATGAGTAGAGATGAGTAGACAGAGATGAGTAGAGATGAGTGAGTAGACAGTGATGAGTAGATGAGTAGACAGAGATGAGTAGACAGAGATGAGTAGAGATGAGTGAGTAGACAGAGATGAGTAGACAGAGATGAGTAGACAGAGATGAGTCGACAGAGATGAGTCGACATCGATGAGTAGAGATGAGTAGACAGAGATGAGTAGAGATGAGTAGACAGAGATGAGTAGAGAGAGATGAGTAGACAGGGATGAGTAGAGATGAGTAGACAGAGATGAGTAGAGATGAGTGAGTAGACAGATGAGTAGAGATGAGTAGATAGAGATGAGTAGAGATGAGTAGACAGCGATGAGTAGAGATGAGTAGACAGAGATGAGTAGATAGAGATGAGTAGACAGAGATGAGTAGAGATGAGTAGACAGAGATGAGTAGACAGCGATGAGTAGAGATGAGTAGACAGAGATGAGTAGAGATGAGTAGAGATGAGTAGATAGAGATGAGTAGACAGAGATGAGTAGACAGAGATGAGTAGAGATGAGTAGACAGAAATGAGTAGACAGAGATGAGTAGAGATGAGTAGACAGAGATGAGTAGACAGAGATGAGTAGAGATGAGTAGACAGAGATGAGTAGCGTACAGCCTCACCACAAGGTCCCGCCAAACCCACGTGATTCCATCACCCAATTCGCGGCTCCCGATTCGCGTATCAATGGAAACGCCTTGCCCCGATTTCGCCTCCGCCCGATTCGCGGCTCAAGGGACCGCGCTCAGCGCTACCGCCCTCAGCTACCCACGTGGACCCCACCACGTGCCCAGAAAGAGCCGCTCTCACAGAGCAGCGCTGTCGCCTCACAGCAAGAAGGTCCCGGGTTCGAGTCTCTCGGCTCGGGTGCCTTTCTGTGTGGAGTTTGCATGCTCTCCCCGTGTCCGCGTGGGTTTTCGCCGGGCACTCCGGTTTCCTCCCACAGTCCAAAAAACATGCTGCTACATAGGTTAATTGGCTCGCAGGCTAAATTGCCCCGCAGTGCCCGGCGATGGACTGGTGTCCCATCGTCGGTATATCCTTGCCTTGCGCCCTGTGTCTGCCGGGATAGGCTCCGGCTTCACCGTGACCCTGTGTAGGACTAAGCGGTTTCAGACAATGAGATAAGATGAGATCTCTAACACTATTTCTAACACAGGCTCCTGTCTCTAACACTGGCTCCTCTGCCGCTAGACAGATGTTCATTAGAGCAGAAAATGCTCAGTGAACTTGCAAGCTCAAGATGTTGTCCTGACTAAACTACCCACGAGATATTGCAACTTGCTTACCCCTCCCCGCTGGACAACTGTTAAAAAGAGCTGCATAGCTCGACGATGACAGCTTAAAAATTGACTGAAATTTCCAAACTCTGGAGGCCTCTACATATTAAGATGTATCCAGTCGATGTCTTGATGTTCATACATGAATGATCTACATTAAAGTGAGTGGTCAGTGAGTTGTCAGCGCGCTCTTCACGCCCAGCTATTCCGCGAGGGTGCGGGGTGATGATTAATCAGTCAGCACAGGTACCCGCTTAATCGTCTACCCCGGCAGTAAACAGGGCGCAAGGCTGGGAAACACTCCGGATGTGACGCCAGTTCATCGCAGGTCGTACTTTTTTTTTGAGGCAATTGACTCAACAGGCCCGTTAACTTGGTTAGCAGCGTGTCTTTGGACGGCGGGAGCAAACCGGAGTACCCGGCTGAAAACCAACGCGGGGAACGGGACAGAGAACTCGCAAACTCCACACAGAAAGGCACCCGAGCCGGGAATCGAACCCGGGTGCTGCGAGGTGACAGCGCTACTCACTGCCAACGCCACCCTCACACGCATCGTTTTGTTGTCTCGGGCTTTCCTTAGCGCGCTGTGCGCAGCCGAGCCATGTTGAGCAGAGTGTACGGTGACTCTAGTAGACGCGCCACACGCAGAGCACGTGCCTTTTAACAGTCGTTAGGAATAACACATCGCTTTGCCAGAATTCACTGTCGATCGATCTGGGTCTTTTAACAGATGTCCAGCGGCGAGGGGTAAGCAAGTTACAACGTCTCGGCACTCGGGGCCATTTAGTCGCCATGACAACCGAGATAGCAGCGTTTCTTTGGGTTGTGGGAGGAAAGCGGAGTACCCGGCGAAAACCCACGTGGACACGGGGGGCGGTGAGAGAGAAATCGCAAACTTCACACAGACACCGGAGTCGAGAATGGCTCGATGAGGCGGCAGCGCTTCTCACTGCGGTCGTCCTCATCCAGCAGTGGACGGAGCACTGAAACCACGTGGCCTACGGGCGGGCGCCGAGCAGCCACGCCACGTGACCCGCGCAGCGCGCTCGCATTGGCGCAGGAAGAGAAGGACACCGCCCGGGCCCGGATGTTGGGACGCGGCGTCACGTGACCGCCGCGGCGCGCTGTGATTGGTGGAGACGGAGCCGAGGGGGAGAGGGAGAGGAGAGCGAAAGGAGAAGGAGGGGAGAGCGACGGGCGAAGTGAGAGCGAAAGGAGAAGGGAGGGGAGAGCGAAGGGAGAGGAAACGAGAGGGAGGGGAGAGGAGAGCGCGGGGAGAGGGAAGGGAGGGGAATGGGAGACGGAAGAGAACGGAAGGAGAGAGTAAAGGGCGCGCAAGGGGAGATGGAAGTATAGAGCGGAGAGTAAGGTGAGAGTACATAGGGAGGGGGATGAGAGTGTGAGGAGTGAGGGGAGCGTAAAGGGAGAGTGAGGCGAGAGCGTCAGGGTGAGGTCCTACATGTGAGTCACAGGCGGTGTAATTCACACGCGACATCGACAACATCAACAACATCGACATCAACAACATCAACAACATCGACATCGAGCCCCCCCC
>JAZEWT010000005.1:5455321-5465707 GCA_036362905.1 Mordacia mordax
GGGGAAGGCTCTGTCACCCATCAAATATAGGCGTGATCTGGACACTTGCAACAAACCTGATGTATGTCAGAGTAGCACCAGTGAGAGCCTTGTAGGTGAGAAGGAGGGTCTTGAATTCAATCCTGTATTTAACCAGTGGCAATTACTGGAGGTATGTGGTCATGGAGTGCAGGTGAGGACTCTAGCATCCGCACTCTGCGCATGTTGAAGATGATTTATGAAGTAGATAGGGATACCAGAAAGTAGTGCATTGTAATTATCGATTTGTGAAAAGATGAAGATGTAGATTAGCTTCTGAGCAGTTGGATGGTGACAGGACATTGCACAGTTTGGCTATATTTTTGAGATGGAAATGGGCTACCTTCCTCACCTTCTTGATATGTGTCTCGAAGGTGAGTGAGCAATCAGGAATCACTCATAAATTCTGAACTGGCTTTTCAACTTCGATGATCTGGTGAGAGGTTCTAACAAGCAAAACTTCTGTTTTGTCACCATTTAGTTTTAAGAAATTTGAATGAAGCCAGGCCTTCACAATTGACAGTAGGACGACATGCAAAGACCAGCCACATTGACGGACGGCATTGCGTGGATATAGATTTGGATGTCATTGGCTTATGAATCAATGGTAGCTGAGTTTGAGGCTGTGCAGGATATGTGTCCAAGTGGGTTTTATGTATATGCTGAAGATAAATGGACCAAGGACTGAAATCTGAGGAATACGATATCTGAGTTACATCCACCAAGGCTGATGAATCGCTTCCGGTTGGAGAGGTAGGAGTTCAATTAGGGCAGAGCCAGAGACTTATCTGCCCTCCAGTCACTCCAGTAATGTACGGTGGTCAGCAGTATCAAAGGCTGCACTCAGGTCGAGGAGGACAAGTATACTTGACAAGTCTTCATCAGCAGTGACAAGGAGGTCATTAACTACTTTGACCAGAGCAACTTCAGTACTCTGGTCAGATCTAAACCCACATTGGAAGAGATCGAGGTCATTGTTGAAGACGTGTATCAGGAGTTGCACGGCTACTGCACGTTCACAGACCTTAGAGAGGAATGGTAGACTGAAGATTGGTTGATAATTATCAGCGATTTTGCAATCGAGGCAGGTTTTTTGAGCAGAGGGATAACTGCAGCATATTTGAAAAGTGGGGACACGATGCCGGAGCAAAGTGAGTTATTGCAAAAATTAGCAACGACGGTGGCAAGGGATTAAAAGTTTGCTGGATGCGTTTAAATTTGAAGGGGCCCAAAAAGCAGTTTGTAGGCCGAGATCTGGTAGCAATGAAGAAACGTCAGATACGTTAACTTAGAAAATTTCAGGAGTTTTTAGATCCGGGTAGGAGAGAGAACAATGGCTGATGTAGTGGGTGGAGGTTGAGACCGGGTAGAGTTGCGGTGGGCTTTGGTTTTGTCTGAAAAACTGAATCAATTGATCTGCCTGATTATTATTAATGAAGAGAGGTGAGCGAGCGGGAATGACTTAGTGGGTGAAGGATACATAAATGTTTTTTATTCCAGTAGAAAAATACCAAGTGAACTTACAATCTATTTACAGGATTCCTGTGACACAACAAATATGCAAGCGGCAAAAAAATAAATATATATAGATACATAAATTAATAAAGACATCAAAATACCAAATTAACCAAACAAAATCAAAGGAGCCGATGGATGGTCGAAAAGAGGATCTTGGGGTTTTCCCAAACATCAGGTAGGCTTCTCAAAAGGTGGTTGGTATTGGTGCAATCAAGTGCCTTCTGGCAGCAATTGAGCTGGTCCTCATAGATTTGAGCGTGAACAGTGAGGCCAGATTTTCTCCAAGTCGGTTCGGCCCTGCATGCATTCACCTTAAGCTCCCGGAGTTCAACATTATACTAGGGGGGTGGTTTTCCACCTGACTCACAGCGCGATTTTATTGGGGTCAAATTATCCAGTATGTGTGATAGCGAGCTGTTGTGAGTTATACTGTCGCATCAGAGGCAGAGTGAGCCGAGGCAGAGCTTGATGAACGGCGGAGAATAAGTCGAGAGTGATGGAGTTAAGATTTTGGAATTGCATTTGGCGCCTAGCAATGGAAAGCTGTGGCGGCACCTGACGATCAAACCAGACAGTGGATTGATCACACAGACAGGATCAGTGACGGACTGGTTGGTAACCGATATGTCCCTTGAGCAAACCAGGTCAAGAGTGTGGCCACATATGTGAGTGGCAGACATCAGTATCCCAAGGTGGATGGCGTAGAAAGCAATCTAAATCAATAGATCAAAATTACGTCCACAGTAGATTTGCCTTAAACTTTGTCTATGCCTTACAGGTAGAGAATGTTTTCATCACTACAGCAGAAAGTACCCAATGAGCTTGCAAGCTCTGGATGCGGGATTCCTGCGACACAAGTGTCCCAACGCAACAACGCATAATATCAAAGGGTAAATAAACTCACTGGCAACAATGTGTTGCAAAATAAATCTCCATCCTTAATCTTAAAACCATAACACGCAAGATTGCACAATTAAACACAATACGAACATGTACAAAGATAAAGCCTCAAGCGTTATCATAAGTAAATAGTAGCAACTCTAGATCGAGTTGCAGATATGTATAGTTGTGGATATAATAGACGTGTATAATTTGTGTAGTTTATAAATCTAAAGTCAGAGCACATTTGTGTATATTGCATGCATAATCCTATATGTTGCAGTTGAGTGTTACGGGAGCTTATAAGTACGAGCGTATCGAGACAACATGTCATCAGCAAAATGAGAATAGATCAAACAAGTATAATAATGACTATAAATCTATGAAGGACGTGACATAAAAATAATATAATTGAAACCGTATCTCCACCCGCTTAATCCTGTACAAGGTCGTAGGGGGCTGGCGCTTATCCTGCCCGACGAAGTGCGCAAGGTGGGGGAATACCGGAGTGAAGATAAAGCGCGTGTGGGGGGGGGGGGATTCGCCGGCTACTCCGGTTTCATCCCACCGTCCAAAGACACAAAGACACGCTGCTGCCTAGGTTTATTGGCCTGCTGAGTAAATTACCCCAAAACGTGTTCCCTGCAATGTACAGGCGTCACATCCTGGGTATTCCCCTGCCTTGAACCTTCCGTTGGCCGAGATAGGCTCTGGCCCCTGGCGACCCAGTACAGGATTAAAGCGGTTGTTGATGATGATGATGATGAATCCGCTTTCGGACCACTGTTTAGGGGGAGGCTTACTACCCAGACGGAATGGTTTCCTATCCACCGTGCACCCTGCTCCGGCCTCCGCTTAGGGAATGTGGAGTTTCCACCGCCGCCTTAATAATGATAATCTACCGCCTCTAATGCGATGTTCGTTTACTGTCAAAAGCAGAATGACTCAGAGACATGAGGGGCTGCAGGTGGGGGAGAGGGGTTGGAGATCAAAGGCGCTCGCTCGTTAAGCCGCAGCCAACGCTAAGAGACACCTGTACATGTTCACGCATAATCCCCCATATAGCAAATCTATTTTTTTTACCTTTGGGAGGAAAGCAGAGTATCCGGTGCAAACCCAACACGGACACGGGGAGAGAACATGCAAACTCCACACAGAAAGGCGACTGAGCCGGGAATCGGACCCCGGTCTTGCTTTCCGCGAGGCGTGTGCATTATCACCGCGTTACCACTGCGTTACCGACGGAGATGCTCGTCTCAGCTGGGGGAGACGCGCGGAGGTGACTGGGCAGCACGCACGTCACGGCGCTGAGCCGGCTCCACCGAGCGCGGGATTAGAACGCAGTCGACCGCGTGTGGTTAAACCGCTCTCGCTCATGGAGACCTGATCATTAGTAATCATTAATAATTATTTATTACTGTCATATAATAGCGCCTCTCACCCAAATGTCCCAATAAGATATTTTTATAAATATTGTAGATGTTTATTATTATAGTAGAAAGTACCCAGTGAGCTTGCAAGTTCTAGATGTGGGATTCTTGCGATACAACACTGGCTAACACTAGATATCAATCATTATCAATACCCACTTAATCCTGTACGGGGAGGGCACAAGGCGAAGCTATGCCCAGGATATGACGCCAGTACATCGCATGGCACTGGGGGCAATATACTCAACAGGACTGTTAACTTAGGCAGCAGCCTGTCTTTGGACAGTGGGATGAAATTGGAGTACCCGAGGAAAACCCATATGGACACGGAGAGAGAGAGAGAGATGCAAACACCACACAGACACTCGAGCCAGGAAGCGAACCCGGGGCCTTCTTACTGTGAGACAACAGCGCTACGCACTGCGCTACCACCGAGCCGCCCAGATGTTTGTTATTAGCGCAAAATGTACCCGGTGAGCTTGCAAGCTCTCGATGTGGGGAGTTGCTTTTGGGGGGCAGAGGCAGACATGTGGATATCCAGCGCCAACCCGCCAGGCACTGCATTCCAATATATTATGACTTAAGCCAATTAATCATTGAGTTTTTGTTGTTGTGGGAAGAAGACCGGAAGACCCGGAGGAAACCCATGCAGAACAGAGAGCGCATGCAATTCTCATCTCTCATCTCATTATCTGAAACCGCTTAATCCTAAATCCGGTCACGGTGAGCCGGAGCCTATCCCGGAAACACAGGGCGTAAGGCAGGAATACACCCGACGACGGGACGCCAGTCCATCGCCGGCGCATGCAATTGTTGTACATAAAGTTGCCCAAGGTGGAAACGGAACCGCCTCGGGCAGGACCTTCTTCCTGTGCCGACGCAGGTTTTACCACTGCACAGACGCCCTGCCACCAATGGCTATACCACACGATAAAACCACAGCACGCCGTTTGATTCTGCAATTATTTTGGTAAAAAAATTCCAGTGTAGAGAATTGACAGTATCAGTTTGACAGTTACTTTAATCATTGCTTCAACTTGTAACTCCACTCAGTGCTTCCTCACTCTCCGCTATCGAGAGGACTACTCACATATCAGTTCATTGAGCTGGAAGGAACTGCTGATCTGTGTAGCTCTTTTAAACAGTTGTCCAGCGGGAGACGACTCACCTGACGAATGTTTATATTTTGGAGATAACACTAGCACCTGGAAAGCCTTCTCCTGGGGCAAGCCGGGGTACAGCACCGAAACACTCATGGGGAGGGAGTTCCAACACAGTTGTTTATCGATCCACCAGCCCTCATTGCCTCCGCAGCACTGACTTACACAGGTCAGGTGTAGGGCTGCCGCCGCCTGGCTAAAACAGGGTGAGATGAACCTGACCTCCGGTGGCAGGGTAGTGCCGTGGCAACGAGTCAGGGAAGAACGTTGAGTCTCTTGTTTGAAAAGCACACAGTCCGACGTGTTCACCAATTAGAGCGGAGACTGTAACCATGTGGGTGATCGACACGGGGTGCCACGGGTCTCCCACACAGTGTCCCTGTTCATCGCTCGGCAGAGCGTTTCTGTTTCCCAAACAGGTGACCCACGCACGGCACAAACACCGGCAGGTCTCCGCTCGGCTTGCACCGCGTGCCACCAAACGCAGGATTCCGTGTCGTCATTCGGACAAAGGAGGCTTTCTTTGGTACCCTCCCCCCATGGTGTTACAATGGGTGTAAAACCAACATAACAACGGTGTACAATGTTTCTACAATACGATAGAGACTCACTCGGGGAGACTTGCGAGCGGCCCGCCATTCAATCGGATGGAATTGCAAACAGCGGGCCAAGCCGTTACTACGCCGCCAGCGCTGACCCCGGTTGCCACGGTTTGTGTCCACGGCCAAATCCATGGCTTATGGTGGTCGCCCGGCCTAGCAGTCGCTGCAGAGCTGCGCGGCTCGAATCCGCCAGGCCGCCCAGGTGAATAACCGACAACCGCGGTGCACGTTAACCTTGGCCGTCGCCGCTTGGCATTGTTGAGGGGATGCGCCGCGTGCTCTACCCCCTCCCCACCCCAGTGGATTGAGATCTCAGATCGCGAATGTGGGATAGGAAAGTAATCGTACGGCAGAGATGTTCACCTAAAGCCACTCACGGCTAAGTTGACGGTTGGGTGGGTGGATGACGGGGAGAGGCGTGCAGAGGCAATGGGAGCCCCACGGATTACGCGGGAGAACAAAGCGTGGGCTGTTTAATTCGCTTGCCACTCTGCGGGCAGACGTGCGCGGCGGGGCGGCTGCTCGAGAAGCTACCACTCTCCGCGTCGACGGCGCGAGTCTCGTTACCTTCGGCTTAGCGGCGGACAGTGGTGGCGTGGTGTGGCGAGGTGTGGTATGGGGCGGTGTGGGGCAGTGTGGAATGAGGTGGTGCAGTGCGGTGGAGCGTGGCGCAGCCTGGTGCGGTTTCGTGCAACACCTGGCTCTGTGGAGGAGCAGCGAGGTTGTGCTGTGTGCTCAGCGGTTTTCCCCTCCACGTCGGACGAGCGGAGGAGCTGTGCGGTTACCGACGTCCCAGCGGTGCGTGCGGGCTCAGCTCCTCACCCTTTTTCCATCGGCACATCTGCGCCATGCCGGCGCGGGGCCCTTGTTGCACGGGCGGTTTTCCACCTGCCCTTTGTGAAGCCGTGCCGGAGCCTAACCGTGAAGCTCGAGGTTCATGACCCCACGGATCTAGCTCGGGGATGAGCAGGGCCACAAACAGGGTCCTTCCCGCCATATGGCGCGTCGCCCCTCTCTGCTGCCTCGGCGCAGCTCGGTTGTGCGGTGGAAAAATTACAACCCAGGAGCCTTGGCACGGTTAGGTGGTGGGAAATGCGATCGGGAGATTCCGGCGGACAGAGTGGGAGCCACCTTTCGGTTGGGACGGAGTGCCCGCCCACCCGCGAGCGTGCGGCGGGGCCCGTGTCCGGCTGAACAGCGTGGGCGGTGGCGACGCGACCTGCGTACCCACGGCTGTGTCCAGACCCTTGTGGCACGGTGTGACCCTGGTAACACTCGTGCCTCTCAGCACAAAGGCGCTGGGTTTGATTCCTGGCTCGGGTTGGCGGGGTTGTACTCCACTGATGAGTAATAATATCAGCGAAACCAATGTGTTGTTATTCTTTGCACCTCATTATGATCTTTGATTATGACTACGACACCTGTGCACGTTCACCCAGGACAGCCTTACGGCCGTTTTTCAAGAGGGTCTTGCCAGGTTTTCTCAGGAGGATCAAGTGCCGTTAGCGAGTAGCACCTACAATGCCTGACGTGGCATACGAGGAGGTGAGTGGCCAGCACGCCCTGCCACTCCCCGCATGCTGTATTCGCTCAGTGGAGAGAGCGTACAAACTCCACACAGCAGGGCTTCCGGGTCCGAATTCAAACCCAGGCGCTTGCGCCTGCGGGATGCGGGCACCACCACCGCGCCCACCCTTGCCGCCGGCACGGCATTGTCACGGTGGCGGGCGCCGCCGCTGGACGCCAGGGCGGGCCGCCCTGCTCCCGTTCTATTGCTGTGTGGGAATACACGGCGCGGTGGCGGCAGTTAGAAGGATCTCGCGTCGCAGAGCGCGCCGGTGGTGGTGCCAATGATTTGTCAGGTTTGTCGCGGCTCGATGTGCGTTGAGAATCGCTTACCGTAGTTGTTGATTTGGGAAAGCCATGCTGAGCAGCGTTCCTGCTTCGTCAGTTGCGACATCACCTCCCAGCCATGAGCCTAATGATGTCTCCAGTGTGGGAGGAGAAACGTCTCCAGCAGATGACGATATTTGATGATTTAGGCAGCGCCATACTTGGTCAGCTAGGTCCCCTGAGTGCTTTTCACCTGAGGGTCACAAAGCGCAACACAGAGCTGTGGAGGGAACATCATGTTAACAACAACATCAACATGACAGTCGATCGATTGACGTAAAATAATGGTTATAATTCAATGAACGACATAAAATAACGAATAAAATGATTGTTAAACAAATCAAGTAAGGAATAAGCGCTCCTGAGATTGCAGGTCAGCAGTCCTAGCCAGAGGACTTCAAGGCCTAACAGAACAAGTGAGACGGGGTTTGAAGATAGCATTTGCGCCTCTTCATTCAATTCCTGCCCGAGGCACATTTTTGTACAAAATTTGTGTATCCCTCCCCCCCTCCGTGATCTTCGTGGGTTTCCTCCGGGTTCTCCGGTTTCCTCCCGCAACTAAAAAACACATTCGTTAATGAATTGACTGATAGCATCGTAATACATGGGACGACATGGTGTCTGTTTTATCGCCCTTATAAATCGTCCGCCGTTCGAAAGGGAACCTCGGACGTTGAACTTGTGCATGTGGTGGGGCGCAGGACGCTGTAACGTTCCGACTCATTGTGAACGTCACGCTCTGCGCGGTGCTCGAGGTAACGGTATCCCCGGTCTCTGTCGTCGGTGCTGTCCTCGTCGCCGCTGGGCCGGCCCAGCGGTGCTTGCGAGGGAAGTCCGTGCTCACCACCACCAATGCCGCTGCCGTGGTCTGGGGAGCGAGAGCTAAGTCCCGCAAGAGGGAAGCGGCTGCGGCTGCGGCTCACAAAGTTATCGCGTTCGGGGCCCGTGGCGTAATTAGTGGTCGGTGGCTACGACGCGCCGATGCTGCCAGGCTGCAAAAATAAAGACAACGATCCCCCGGACTGTAGGGTCAAATGCTGTTAGCGAGCACCTATAAAGGTCGACATGGCATGTAAGGAGGTGGGATGACCAGCATCACGCCCGGCCAGCTTTGTCTCTCTAGTGGCAATGTTGACACATCGTGGCACCAGGCACTCACTTGAGAATGAGTCGACCTAGGGGAGGCCAGAGACGGGTTCAGAAAATCGTCACTGGTGTTGGATTCAAACTCTGGTTGCCGGATTTGTAGCCCAGCGCTCTATCTGCTGACACACCGGGCGTGTTGATGGTCACCCACCTCATCTTGTGCCGTGTCAGCATTTCTAGCAGGGTGGCGCAGTGGTCGCATATCTGCTCCTCACAGAAAGAAAGTCTTGCTCTCGGCGGTTCGATTCCTGCATAGAGCAGCTTTTTTCTGTGTGGAGTTTGTATCTTCTCTCTCTCCCCCTGTTCTCTCGTTTCCTCCCACATCTAAAAAAAATCCTGAATTAATTGGTCGATAATATAATATAACGTATTGTCTGGCAAATGTTGGCACCGACTGAATGCGTGGCTGCCTCCCCCTCACCTGTCTGTGGTTTCTTCGCTGCACCTCGAATTATGTAAGTCGCTTTGGACCAGGGCGTCTGCTAAATAATAATGAATATTAATAATTAATAATAATATAGGCACTACTCGCTAACGGAACCTGACCCTGCAGTCTGTTAAGGCCACACGGGGAAGCCATGTGCTTGTGTGCGCGTGTGTAGCGGTTGGCACGCTGCACTACGAGCACAGCAACTGGACACCCATCCACGGCTACCAACGGCGGTGTGGGTCATCTGGACATCCCCGAGGTCGACTCGACCTCAATTGAGTAATAATAATATTACTATTAATTATTGCATTTATAAAGCGCTTTTAACCCGAGGGTCACAAAGCACTGCACAAAGCTGTGGAGAGAACATATGTCAGCCACAACAACATCAGAGTAGATCAGTTGAGTAAACAAAATAATGACTATAAATCAATGAAGGACGTAAAATAACAAATAACATAATTGTTAAACAAAAAAAATGAAGGAACAAGTGTTCCTGAGTAAGTGCAGGTCAACAGTGAGCCATCATCCCAGCACAACAACAGTGAGCAGCAGAGGACCGGGTGACTTGTTTTAATATCGGTATGCATCCCGCTTGCTGTGATTATTATGATTAATTATTATTTAGAAGATGCACTTATCCAGGGTGACTCACATCATTGTATCGTGAGGAAAACACAGAGGCGAGGGGAAGGCAGCCATGGATTCAGCCGGCGTCAACATTTGCCAGACAGTGCGTTATATTCCAATGCTGTCGGCCAATTAATTAATAACAATTTCTTTTGAGATGTCGGAGGAAACCGGAGAACCCGGAGGAAACCCACGCAGAACAGGGGGAGAGAGAGAATACACAAACTACACACAGAAAGGTGCCATAGGCAGGAATCTTACGGCTCAGGCAGGACTTTCTCTGAGGCACGGATGTTGCCGCTGCGCCATCCTGCCGCTGGTCTTGGCTGTGAGCGGGATTCGAACTCGGGTCGCCGGGTTTGTAATCCAGCGCGCTAAACGCTGAACCACCGCTCCCCACACGCACACGTGGCTGGCATAGGCAAGGCTTGCACGGGGAATATCTCCGTGCCCCCCGTGTATCCACTTGGCCAGCTTCTCGCGACCCCGCGCGGAAAGAATGCCATTATTTTTAGCACCGCGGACCGTTAATTCGGGGGCAGGGGAGGTGGTTCCCAGAGTGAGGCTCGTGTGCCAGGCTCGGTGTCCGATCGGGGGAGACGGCGGCTGCAGGCAGCTGAGATGTTCTGTCCCACCTGGCAGGCGTGCGGGAACCTGCGTACCCTGACCCCCCCCCCCCC
>JAZEWT010000005.1:5505018-5520864 GCA_036362905.1 Mordacia mordax
GACACAAAAAATTACGTCGGCCGCTTTACATACATTCGACGAAATGAAATGCGATCGCGGTGCAGAGCTGTATTTTTCTAAGGGTATTTAATTCGTTTTGCAGCAAATAATATTTTGAGGATCCCAAAAGCTCACGTGGACTGATGATGTGAAAGCATTGTCGTGTTTTAGAAACCAGTAATTTAATTGCTTTGAGAGCTCTGGTTAAAGAGCTGGGTTTGGTCTTTACCCGAGAGTTTTGTATTTTTTATTGAAACGCACGACTTGTCAACGTTTAAATCATGATAATAATTTAGTAACTCCCAGTGGAAATTCCGTGCCTGATGAGGGAACGAGGCATGGATACCGAGGTTCGGAGTCGAGCTTATTGTGGGAATTTGATGAGAGAGGTGGTGTTTGTGTCATTGTGTGAATGTTGCGGTTGTGTCGTTTGGTCCAAGGTGCAGTGCGAGGCTATTTCAGGTTATGGGTGCGGATGTTTTTTCTCGACGGAGGGATACTGAGCTAAGAGTTTGCACGTTCAATGTGCCCCGCACAGTTGCGAGATGATTACTGTCGCAGTGATTGTACGAACGTGCCTCCGCTCTCGGCTCGCCATGGAAAGGGGACCTGATCGCCCGCACGCCAAACCTGGACTCGACCTGCCGATGCTGCCGTAGCCGCGGCTGTTTGTCTGGCAGTGCCAGACGCCCCCTGCGGGTTTGGCGCCAGAGTGCCGTCCCCTGCGATGGGGATTGAAGGCCGTGTGCGCTACGCTCACGGTCGTTTCGTAAGGAACTCGCTTGCTCACTTACTCGTTGACTCACTTGCTCACCCCTCTGTTCTCTCATTGGCTGGCTTCTAAGTCACTCAATCTGTCGTTGACTCATTCGTTCAACGACTCGCTCAGTTGTCGGTTAAACGAAAGCGTCAGGAGGCATCGAGCCCTGGACCGAGTGTGGCAGCCTCGAGCCAGTCATTGCACTGAGGATTCACGAATCCCTGTCATCCAGGATCACCTAGGAGAGAGAGCTTGTTACCTGGCGATCCACGGGATACACCTGCAACAGCAAAGCTGTTGGTTGTAGCCCTTCTAGAGATGTGAGGATCACCAGGCTTTAAAGAGAAACAGATGAGTTTGATGAGGGATGAGCAGGACATGGAGCCTCAGACGAAGTCAGTGAGATAAGTGGCAAAAATAGGTGAGCGTTTTAGTCGAGTTGCAGGGCAGCGAGGTGAATGAAGTCTGAGACGAAAAGGCTGTAGCAGAGAGGCAAAGATGCATGGCCGTGTGAGTGACTGATACCACGGCACGGCCTGCCAGCTCGGTTCGTGGTGTGGCCCGCCGTACGATGCCGTCGGGCATCTGCGCGTCCTCGAGCATTCCGCCGGTACGTACTGGTCCGCGGCCAGTCTAAATAACTACGGGCTGCGCGTGTGGTGAGAGCCGAAGGCTCGCCAGTTCTGGTTGTCTCTGATGTCGTCTGGCAGAAGACGTGATTGCAGCGAGACACAAGGTTGTCCCACTCGAAATACTCAAAAGTCGAATTCGGAGCACAGCACGGTTATGCTCGTGGCCCAATCTTATTTAGAACACTTGCGGATGTTCCCATGTTGTCGTTTTAATGTTCTTTACATTTGATTAATACTCGAGGTTTATTGACAGCGAGGCTCTCTTGCAAAGAGCAGGAAGACACTAACATTGGTGGTTGTCATCATATACGTCAGCCTTTATAGTGCAAGCTTTGCCGAGGTCCCTTACAAAATACACATCTCATGAACCACCCTTGCGACACCCTCACACGACGATATATCTACGCACGTTTTATTTGCGTAAATAAGCTTAGTGCTTTACAGATAAATATTGTAAAACTTTGCATGCAATCGTAAACTCCACCATTACCCAAATGCCATAGATCTCTCGAGCAGATGCACGGTGTTGGTGTCATTAATGGCCAGTTGTAATTTGTCACCACGGTGGACGTCAAACAACAAATTGGTTTATTGTCGTACGAAAAATTACAATGTCTTTGGGATTGCATCGTCATTTTACGAGTGTCGCTGTTACGGTCGGCGCCGAAGTGACCCCGGTTTCGCAACTCGTTCCGGTCGCGCTATGGCGCCGTCGAGAAATTGTCCGGAGGCGGAGACGCGTGGTGCCACGAACGGGGGTGCGGTGTCACCACGTCATCCGAAACCGAAACAAGAAGACCGCAACGCTTCAATCACAATCATTGCATTGACACTTTGCGCTACCTGCTCCGCTCTGTACCCTCCCGTGTTAGTGTTCCGGCAGGACGCAATGTAAAGTGTCCACGGGTATCTCGCAGCCTTTACGCACACAAGCACGCCGGTTCCATTTGAAAGCTCTGCTTGCAGCCTCGTGCGTGCTTCAGCACAGCACGCTACGAACAGCCGAGCTGTTTTTCTGGAGCTGTTCTCCGCAGCTTGCAAACGGCAAAATCATTATCGCGCAAGTTTTCACGCCTGCTCGGAAAAGCAAGCGTGCTTTCCTGAGTCATGCTGCGCGTTGAGCTACTTCCTATCGCGGCCGTTTGCCACGAACCACTTACTGTGGCATCTTCGCAACAATGTAGGCTCCACGACTTCGTTGTGTGAAAATTGTTGTCGAGATCTGTTCTTTCTGCAGAGCCTTGTCGAGCGTTACTCCTGCTTCACGACGTTTTGCCCCCAACGTTGGAAGCATCGCCGTGCTCCCATCGGAGAAGGCGAAACTTTTTCAGAGAGAGGAGGAACGCTCAGCATACTAACGCATCGTCGCAAACGAACGCGGAAAGAAATTCTCAACACGGAGCGCCACTCATGGACATGCCGGCTGTGTTTTGGTGCCAAAGGCTTCGGTATTTTAAACCCTGAGGGTAAGAGCAGTCGTGGTCGCCTTCGTGGCTTGTTGCCCCCCTGCGTGTCTCACCAGAGATACCGTCGTTTCACAGAGACCGGCCGAGCGTCGCCCGGTCGAGCGTCTCCCTGTCGGTGGTGGTCGTGCCTCATCCACGGTGGGCACCACGGGGACGGTGGCCGCTTTTTACGACGACACGGTTTTTCACGGCTTTACTTGAAGAGCGGTGGTGAGCGTGCGCGTGCACTGGTCAGGATTTACCGAGTGCGCGACTCGAGCACTAAAAAAGGGCTACGCTGCCACTTGCTCGCGGCGCCGTCGGTTCTCCGCGGCGTTAAACGTTTCAAGGGGATTTCAGCGCCTGTTGCTGGCGGGCGGTCCGAGTAATACTGCTTAGCACTGTGGATTAGCGATGCGCTAACTAGAGACTGTCACGACACTGTGATTATTGAGGCGACCGTTATTTCAGTCTTCGCCGGGTGGACACCGAGGGCGTGCTCTGCGTGAGTTTTTGGCGAGCCGTGGCTTTATCGGAGTCGCGTTTAAACAACATTTCCGCGGTTTTATTCCTGACGTTGGCAATATTTCCGTGGATTTTTTTTGGTCCGCTCACTGTGTACGGTGACCTGCGTGCGGTGTAGCGGCGACGGGCGGCCCTGCGGTCCAAACACCCCCGCGTTCCGCACGGCCCCGCGTTCCGCACGGCCCCGCGTTCCGCACGGCCCCGCGTTCCGCACGGAGTCACACGTAAAAATCTCTGTTTTCAAAGTGTTCTGAAGGGTCGCAGGCAGTCGATCCCACGAGCGCCTCGCCACGTCGAACTCCGCGCTGCGCGCTCTCGCGGGTTTGTTTATTGAAACGCGGCGCAGGCTCCCGGGGGTGCGTCCGACGTCTCGCGGCTGCGGATCTGCCACCCGCTCGGCGAGGCCCCGTCAGCACGGTCATTGTCGGCGTTCTCTCGTTTGGGATTGGCTGGCGCCGTTTGTGCAGAAACAACTGGGACGCGCGGGTTCAGGGATTGATGCGAGCGCCAGCACGACTTTCGTGCCTGCGTCGTTTTACCGGTGCACCACCGAACCGTGCGAGTCGCAAATCCTGCAGCAGTTGTCCGCCCGCGCGAGTAAACGAACGATCTTTTCTGGTTTGTACAGTTTTATAACGTAATCCGTACCCACAGAGGTTTCGTCCAAGGCGAGTGGTGTTTGATCAGCATTATTACGTTGGCTGCTGTGTTGTAATGAGGGATGCTGTATGCTGAGTGTTGCACGTTGGTTTGAAAGTAACCGGTACCGGTCGCTTCTGTTTTGTGTCGAGCTCCTCTCACCCGATGGCTCGAGATATAGATGTTTTATTATTACGGCCTGCGATACAACAGACATTCGAACTGACCACTGCAACAACATATAAGGTAAATAAACAAAGTCAGAGCACCAGTTTGTGCAAAGATGAAACCCAAACCATGATCATAAAGTAAAATAGTAATTGCAGAATGTAAATGCACATTCTTCACAAGGTTCCTATAATCACTGTATCCCACGAGCCTTAGTGCTAGAGTTCACTAGGGTAAATCACGGGATTTGTCAAGCAGGAGTTTTTTTTTTGTACATTTAAAAGGGATTTTTTGAAAAATTCTGAAAAATGTCCAAATACTGTTGCCAGCAATAGGCGGTTACTGCTGTGCGGAATCGCACGAATCTTCGATCGAGTACTGTGATCCGTTCTGGTGGAGCTCAGTGGAACTCCGCTATTCACCACAGAGCAGTGACCTCCAACAATTACCGCTATAGATGATCGGTACATCATGGGCCGGCACGGACTCATTTTCTAAACAAATGTCATTTATGTCCAGTCGACTTGTATAAAGCATTCATGCCATTATTTCACATGAGACAATATTTTCAGTGTACGAATTAACAGGTGGGTTTTTAGTCCCCATCAGCCCTTACAAGAATTGCTGTCTGCTTGCTTTAGAAGTGTTTTAAATTGTTCTGATTCCTCAACAGTCTTTTGCGATCCGCCGGTGGATTGCGATCCCTGTGTCGGCCATCGCTGATCTGAGAGGCCGCCCCCTTTTTAGATTCTCCCCGTGATCGCTTCTTGCTGCGTCATGGAACCGGCAGGTGTCACGGAACCGACCGTGTGTGCGCACTTCGGTTTTTAGCGTCACGCGCGGGACGGGCGCCTATCGTTCTGAGTCCCAGTCGCTCGAGGAGCTGAGACAATCAAAGTGGCTGGAGTGCAGAGCTGTTGGTCGATAACCAGCAATGCTCCGGGTGATGGCGGGGATTTGTGTCACACCGGTTCCAGTCCTGGTTGCTGTGTTGTGTTTACATGACAGCTGTATTTACAGAAGAGCTGTGTTTACACAACAGCTCTCACCAGGGGTTTACATGTCCCACTGAATATATTCCCGGGGTCGCTGGTAATAATTATAATTTGCACAAATAGAGCGCTTTTCACCCGAGGGTCACAAAGCACTGCACAGAGCTAGGGAGAGAACGGCATGTCAACAACACTATCAGAGTAGATCAATTAAAATAAAATAATTTTTATAAATCAATGGAATAAGTGTTCCTGAGCAGGCCGGGATAGACTTCGTCAAGTGTTACTCGGCTCGTAGCCACAGCGTGGAGTGCGGGAGTAGACATGAGTTGAGGTGGACCTGGCTGACACGAGGCCGCACCATTAACGTCCATCCCACCCGTGTGGCATTAACCCTCGCACTTGCACAATTTATCCCTCCAATGTTTACTTGACAATGAATAAAATAAACCTTTGAATTCCTCAACAACAACTGACACGTCATAGCAGTCAATGCTGTGGATGTCAAGCCATAGGTAGTGCTTCCTTCCGCTTGTACGATTGACGTATGATGTCTAAAGTCTGCGATTAGAATCGTCTGCAATCTGAACGCGTGTTTGGTCATCGGGGCCTCCCTTTGATTGGCCTTACACTGAAAACATCTTAATAATTAAAGTACCATCAGAATGACGTTTCACAAACATAACCAGTACACGAGCAGTAGGTGTTGGAGCGGCACAGTGGTAACACTCAAGCCTCGTAGCCAGAGCACCCTGTGTTCGATTCCCAACTCTGTCGTTTTATATTTGGGGAGTGCGTTCTCTTCCTGTCCTGCTTGCTTTTCCTCCGGGTTTTCTAAAAATAAAAAGTGCCCATAGAAGAATCAATACGTAACACAACCGTTGTTTGCCGAGCATCTTAATGCTGAAAAATGATTTGAAAATTACTCATTTCGGATTACGCACGTTAAGCCTTCCTGTGAAAATTAGCACGACCCTGAACCAGTACAATAGTAACTTGGCATTGACCCTGTCTGAAGGTGATGGAGTTGGTGCGCTCACAAATCCCTTGTCGGCGTGCTGTTGAGGGACGGTTGGAACGCCCTTCTAGCTGGTCTAGACCTTTGGAATTGTGTACATTTATTTCAAAGCTTGACACCAACTGAAAATTTCTTTAGTAAGGTGTGTTTTATTTTTGTGCCCGCCACTATAGTTGGTCTCTCGGTGTACGCGCGCGTATGTGTAGGTGTGTGTGTGTGTACGTGTATCTACATAAGATGCGTCTCTACACGGAGAATGTCTACCGAATGTGAACGAGGATCTTAACGTTTTTCGAGACGGATGTCGAACTGCTGTTGTGCAGTCGTGGAGTTGACATCGTAGCTGAGGCTAGTGGGGGAGAGCGCGTTAGAGTTGAGTTGTCGCTACGCGAGTTTGTCCCTCTGGAGTAGATGTCCACCGCGGTGGGGCCGGACAGCGTGACCACGCCGGCCACGTGCGTACAACGCCGGGCCGCGACCGGTTAGACAATCGCTCTAGAAATCGCACATCATCGTTGCACGCAACGCTCATTTACACGACTCTGCAAACTGCAGGCGGCAACGTGTAAATAGCTCCGCTGCGCGCAACCAGGTTGCATGCCACCAGGTTGCATGCAATCAAGTTGCGCGACGGATTGCTCGGTTGTGAGCCGACCTGTGTTCAGTCTGTGAATCGGATCTCTTCATGTTAACCTGTCCTCGCCGGGTCAAGATTATTATTATTATTTAGGAGACGCCTTATCGAGGGCGACTCGCATCAGACAGAGGCATAGCGAGGAAACCACAGAGAGGCAAGGGGAAGGCAGCCAGCCATGCAGTCAGCCAGCACCAAGATGAGCTTCAGTCTTGGAGTCCCTTAAAACGTGTGTGAACTTGACCTCAAAAATTAATACAAGTAACCTTGTGTGTACAACACATGGCATATCAACCGTTTGACGAGACTATACATCATTGGTATACACAATATTAACACAATTGCCACCCCGTGTATGTACAGCCCTTTTTCCAATTCACTGCTGGATAAAAATCATAATTTAGCACTTAGAGCGTGCACGTTTGTTCAGTCTCGTGGACAGAACGACTCAGAGGCATGGGGAATTGCGGAGAAGGGAGGGGAGAGACATCACGCGGTAATCCGGTGCAAAAATTCGCCAGATTTTGTGGTTTCTATGTATTCAGGTGTTTTCGGGCAAAATCACAGTTTCACAGAACCGCGGTGGAGTGGATTGTGCACTGCGACCAACGTTTCACTGCTGACCACACCCCACAATATTGACAAGTGAGGTCTAAACCAGTTTTAGGCTCCAGCTTTACCGGTGCACACTGACCTGTGTGGTGAGGTACGGTCAAACAACCTCCATGACCGACATGGTGTGTGAGCGGCTTTCATGGAGTGTTCTGCGACCTTTGTGCGAATTATTATCCGGCAGTGACTGCAGGAGGGCCGCGCGTTGTTGTTAAACACACAAATGTAAATTATCCTCTTAGCAAACAAGATTAACCTGGGCAGCGCATGTAATGCAGACGATTCACACGAGACAACGATATTTAACACGGAAGGGAATGGTCGCACGCCTCGTCCATTGCCACCACCCGCCGAGCGGGGAGCGAAACCCTGAAGTTCGCGTTGTGAGCACCGTGCCTGTGATGATGTGGCCACTCGTCACCCTGCAGAACGGGAATACTGATCCAGGCAGAAGGGACTCCAGGTGGCCTCGCTCTGTGTGACGATTGACATGAAAGTCTACGCGTTATCCACGACTACCATTACGATTAGCGATTATTATTTTTCAGTACGTATTTGAATGTGGAATTGATGATCCTCAATTACAAAATGATTCCATTTGACCAGAGGGACATCGGCAGGCACATGAACGTCCTGCACAGTTTTCCACCCCGATCCCCAACTGCATACTCGTAATCATCTGTCAACTTAATGCAACGTTTGCTTCACGTGGCTTCATAAAAACATGCGAATGCAAGTCGACACGCGGACGACTAAACGTTCAACTTTACACGTTCTATAGGTCAAATAAACGCAAAACTTTACCACATGCATGCTATGGAGCTTGCTAATCGCACGCTCCTGGTTTGCATATCGACACAACCTGCGTGTCCAAATCCTGGTTGCTTCTGTTCTACATCGCTCAGAGTCCACCCAGACCTCCACGTCAACAAACCACTGAGGTTCGTCTCACCAGGTTGCACGTGACTGGTGACAGGTGGTTGTCATCTGAACATGTGGTCATTAGCGACGTTTCCTGCAGCTTAAGCAGTGATGCTCAGGGTTTTCTCGGCTTCAGTACGATGTGAGCAGACGCTCATCATGTCGGCGAGCAAACCGACTGACACCTCTGCGCAGTGAAGAGGTTCATGTTTGGTGACCTTTTAGACACGGACTGGTTTGTGAGTCATGCCAGTGAATGCGAACGGCCCTAAGGTCGCGGGCGTCTGTTTTGTTTGCGGTCCAAGTTTCTTACACCATGCAGGAGTACGGGCACGCCACAGGATGGGGGTATGTTCGTAGTTGGGAGGCCCAGGCAAGCCTGCCGCCAGACTGCGCGGTTGGCCCTTGGCAGGAGCCGAGATATCCGTGTGACGGGGTGGAGGGGTTGCGTCAGGCGAACAGAAAGCTGTGGACTCCATGTCACACTCCAAGTATGGGAATAATTGGTGATAACAGGGGACTGACCTTGAACAGTGACAGCTTGTGTTGATGGCTCAAACGCAATATTACGCGTTTTAGTTTTCGTTCAAGATGTGTGCAACCCCAACACTTGAGTCTCTTCCTCAAGATGCTGGAGATGCACTTTCCAAGTCTGCAGGTTGTCATGTCAGGACAACATCGTGCACGTGTGTGTGTGGGTGGACGTCATTGAGGTCTGTGAAGAGATGTTCGTGGACTATCTTGCCAAGCGGCTAATGATCTCCAATCGATGGCAATGCAGACCAGAGCCAGTGTGGGAATACAACCTTGCCTAACTCCTCAACATGTGTGGAAACGTTTTGAGACACGACGGCTGATCCCCACACGTGCCGTAGTGCCAGCGTGGAGGTCCCGTGTCCGCTGCAACAGAGACGTGTGCCAACTACTTCATGGCTTCACTATCGACTGAGACAAACACAGCTTGGATGTCAATATACGAAACGTCCAGTGGCCTGACACCTTCCCGGTGGAGTTCATATGACAGTCGTAGAGCGAGTGTTGTCTGTTGTGGAGCGACCGTCTGTGAATCCCGATTAAGACGTCTGGTGAGGAGTGGTTGCTCTCCCTCAATCTGGAGTCTGCTGCTTCACACCGCATACATCAATGACCTGAAGGTCGCATCCTGGAGTTGAGTGTTCACGGACGCCTTATACAATCACTCCGATCCTTGGTTTTAAAGCTGGAATTTTCTTTTGATTCTTCTTTCATGAAGAAGGGCTCATTGTAGGAATCAAGCCGATTTCATCATAGCTTTGTCGGTCTTCTGGTGATTATTTTGATTATTGACAATGCTTCCCCACGCGGTGATGGTGTAGTTACCTGTCAAATTGACGAATGAGCCCTGGCCTTGACGTCTTGTCATAGTCGAGGTCCTTGTTCAAGTCACTGTTTTGCTCTCGAGACACTTTGCATATATTTGCTTCGCAGGGAATACCGTGCTCATTGGCTGCACCCAGCACAAGAAACACTGACTCAAGGAGTATTTTGTCGAGAAGATGTGGACAGTCACTCGATTCAGCATCACTAGGTATAGGAGCCGCTTTGCTGGCTGCTCACAAGCGATATTCTACGATGGTCATTGCATGAGAATCGGTTGCTTTACTTTTTGTAGAAATGACGTCTCATATCATTGTCAGAAACCGCTAAGTCCTGTACAGGGTCGCGGTGATCCGGAGCCTATGCCGGCAGACAGGGCGCAAGGCAGGCATATACCCACGATGGGACGCCAGTTTATCACCGGGTACTGTAGGCAATTTAATCAGCAAGCCAATTAACCTATGCAGCAGCATGTTTTTTTTTAACTAGGGGGAAACCGGAGTGCTCGGCGAAAACCCTCTTGGACACGAGGAGAACATGCAAACTCTACACAGGAAGGCACCCGAGCCGAGATTCGAACCCGCGACCTTCTTGCTGTGAGGCGACAGCGCCACCCACTGGGCCACCGTGCCGCCAGCATTCTAAATTTCCAGAAGCATGTTTCCAGTTCCCAGAACTAATGAAAAAGAGCAGTTGTTTTCCTGATGAGCTTCCGTCATTTTGTACTCGTACACTTCAGCAGGGATGCCACCCGACCCAGCTGTTCCACCAGGAGAGAGCAGGGGAGTTTTGTTTTTATGAAATCGCAGGTAGGTAGGAGAACTTGCCTTGTTCTGGGAACTGCTCCACACGACTTATAACCTTGTCATAAATAGTGGATGGGCAGTTGAGCGCCTTGTTAAACTGCTCAGCCTATCTTTTCAAGGTCGTCTTGTCGGTAAGCAGTAGTCTCGTCACTGAGAACGGGAGACGACCTGCTTATCATGGGGCCGTACACTGCTTTCAATTTGTTGAAGAATTTCTTTGAATCGTTTTGCTCGGGAGCTGCTTGTAAGTCCAAAGCTTTGTTTTGTCACCAGCTGCCTTTTATCTGGCGTAAATGACTCTCTGCCGCCTACTAGGTGTGTTCATAGGACGCCTTCTTACCGGATGATGTCTTGTCGTTTATCCATTTCAGATGTTGCTCGTGCATCGTTGCTCGGAGTAGCTGGATCGAGTCGTCGTTTTCACAGCAGTACTTTTAATGCTCCTTTTGACAATGCCGGCGACCTCCGCTGTGTTTACCGCTTCCTCCTTTAGAGATGCCCAGGCATCCTCCGTGCTCTGCGGTGCTTGGAACAACGGCTCGTTGTCGAACAAGGCACAGAGCGTCGTGTGTTAGTGCTTGAACATTCGTCCTCCTTGCAGTCGGATGACGATTATGCTGCGGTTGCCAATGTAAGCGTCGGTAACATGTGATCCGTCGCGTCTTTGCAGTTACACTGACACACAATGTTATTGATCATGTTCCAGTGACTGGGATATGGCGAGATGCATCCAGGCAGTCCTGTGTTTGGTGGCAGCCAAAATATGGTGTTTGTGGCAGCCAGTTGATTCTACAGCCAGTCGTGGTGTCTTCGTGATGTGATGACTGGTAACCTTTGCCCATACATCATGATCTAGTCCTGCTTTTGTGTTGGAAGTCTCTACACGGAACTGCCTTCATCCACGGTGTCTAGTTCCTCAGACGCTTTCGTTAATCTGCATACGTCTCATCTCATCTCATTATCTGAAACCGCTTAATCCTATATAGGGTCACGGTGAAGCCGGAGCCTATCCCGGAAACACAGGGCGTAAGGCAGGAATACACCCGACGACGGGACGCCGGTCCATCGCCGGGCATTGCGGGACAATTTTAGTCTGCGAGCCAATCAACCTATCCAGGAGCATGCTTTTGGACTGTGGGAGGAAACCGGAGTACCCGGCGAAAACCCACGCGAACACGGGGAGAGCATGCAAACTCCACACAGAAAGGCACCGGAGCCGAGAGACTCGAACCCGGGACCTTCTTGCTGTGAGGCGTCAGCGCTAACCACTGCGCCACCGCGCCGCCGTCATTATGCATAAGTCGTCATTTTCACATCACGTCCCAATGCCAGTCTTAAATTTGAGAACTGTCAAGCGGGCACTCATTCTCTGTTGAGTGCCGACAGGCATGCGGGCAAAGGTTAATGAATCGCGAAACCCACTCCAGCTTGATACCTTTCACGCAACTGGTTTAAACAGCCGTTATCTTAAGTACAACCAGGTTGAATTGTTGTCCCCTCAAATGCCCTTTCTCCACCTGTCACGAGCCAGGGCTTCCCCAGGGGTCGACCCAGTCTTCATGTTTTCCCTCACCACCTCCATCCACGCCCCCCTTGGTCTTCATCTGGGCCTCGTGCTCCTGACCACCTCCGATCTCTTCACCCAGACGTCCCCCGCGCACCACTGCACTTGGCCAGACCACCTCAGCCTGTCTCCTCCTCGCCACTCCGATCCTCTCAACTCCACATTTGTCCTACTCTCACTCAGTGACGTTCTGCACAGCCACCTGATCGATCTCATCTCCTTTCTTACCAACTTTGCTTATTGTTCCACCCTCATTGGCCACACGTTACTCCCATAAACCATACAACTCCCCACACAACGTGGGTGAACTCTTTGGCTCAGTGCCAGAGAGGCCCCATTTAGATATTAGGATGGGGGACAGCTCGCAGAACTTCGGCCTTGCGCAGCTCACCCTCGCCACAACCCTCGTCACAACGCTCGCCACCACCCTCGCCACAACCCTCGCCACCACCCTCGCCACAACCCTCGCCACCACCCTCGCCACAACCGCCGCGTCTACACGTCCTTCCGCTATTATCGTGTCACCGGAGTAATAGAACTTTCAGACTTTCACTAAGCTATTTTTATTACGGATTTCCAAGCCTTTACAGCACCAACACCAGAAACAAACATTGCGCTTGCTGCCTGAAGACCTCCCCTCGCACCACTACATAAGCACTTTCTGGTTTGCCAATCCAGTAGCACGTGTATGCGTCACAAACTTCCACAACGCTCGCTTCGCCTGGCAGTCTGGTCTTGCCCAATGCAATTATGGCAATGTTGCCAGTTCTCTGGCAACGAGTGCAGTACGTCTGTCAAGACTACTGTTGTCCTCGTGTTCAAGCGTTCCAGAGCAACACTCAGCACGTTTCTAATTGTCTGGATGGTCTTACCACATGGTGGAATAGCCAACTCGGTATACTGGCAAGTCGGTGTTGAGGCGAGCACGTTTTGGGATCGTTTCCTCTGCCCTCAACAGGGATTTTTAAGATTGTTATTTGACCAATGATTCGCCATGCTAGTGGAGCGAGTTGAAGGCGATGGAACATATGAAAACAGTACAACAGCAAATGTCGCTGCACTTATATACGTATACCCATCACAAAACTAATGACCTTCCACACCCACGCATCCGTATGTCTGACAATCTCTCCATGGTTTAGCTGACGTTCATGCAGTTCCGTAGGCCCACTTGAGACCACTTGAGCTTGATGTGACACCAGTTGCTGACGCTCCCTCGATCTGTAGCCACACCTGACACTGCCCAAAGTTCAACTCCCGCAGTTGTCAACCTGCAATAACACTTGCATCAAGGGCTGATACACATTCGCCGTATAGATAAATCGGTATCGGCGATCCTCAATATGGCACGGTGGCGCAGTGGGTAGCGCTGTTGCTTCACGGCATTAAGGTCCCGGGTTAGATTCCTGGCTCGGGTGCCTTTCTGTGTGGAGTTTAAGTGTTCTCTCTCTCCCCGTGCCCGCGTGGGTTTTCGCCGGATACTCCGGTTTCCTTCCGCCGTCCAAAGACACGCTGCTACCTAGGTTAATTTTCCTGCGGAGTAAATTGTCCCAAGTAGTGTGCCCTGCAATGTTCTGGCATCACATCTTGGGTATTCCCACGTCTTGCGCCCTCTGTAGGCAGGGATAGGCTCCGCCCCCCCCCCCTTGCGACCCTGTACAGAATTGAGCGGGCATTGATAGCGAACGAACCTCAATGTGTGTTGATTGCGTACTGGAAGACCTAAATGTAAAGAAACCTCATACTCTAACCTTTTTTCCTAATAAGGTCCCATTATATAACCTAAGATGTGTTCATAATATGTTCCGACCCAAAACCCTCTGAAAGAAATTTGCAAAACGACGAAGATATTTTCACGCACAAATGTTGAGAACAATAACGAGACGCTTAATCATGAACAGCGTGCACTGTGATTTACCAACGAGACGCCAGCGCACGTTGTGTGTGGTATGGAGGGGTGATGGAGGAGGGCAGCAGGAGTGGTGTCTGCCTCCACCTTTTACTCGGCGACCGTAATAACGACACACGCCGTTTATAGGAGGCACTACCTGATGATCCGTCTCGTTCTAATTGGCAACCACACGGTTCGCAGATTGTTGGCTGCATAAAGAATTTGGAGCCAGTAAAGTGATGCCACCTAAGGTGGTCCCGAGATGCGAAATGCCTGGCCTGGTCTCGTCAATCTACTTCGAAAGGTTCGACATTACTGCCGCCTTAACGGAATGTAGTGTGGAGAGGGTTTCATGAACACACTGCGCCTGCACCATGAGTCCAAGGTTATATCTTAACGAGCTAGGCACACAAGTTTAACATTGCACCGCTGTCTTTGAAAGCAGTTGTACAAAAGGGTCCTGGTTTACTCAGTGCTGAATGAGAGCCTTCACCGTCAGTCGTGAGAAGTTGTTTGACCGTACTTCACCACACCGGTGATTGTGAGTGAGGCAGAAACTGCGTGGTCCGTGCGCAGTGCTGTGTGTGAATACAGCAACTCGAGCTTCAGTTCACGGTCGACGCGAGTGGCGAGGTCACGTGTGGACTGACGGCCGTGCGCGCCCACCGAGTGAAGCGCATGGAGGCCTTTCTCCAGCAGTGGGTCGACAAGGGGTTGCACATAGACACGGCGTTTATTCGTGTTGAAAGCCAGATATAATGCACATTAAAGCATGTTGAACTCCGTGGTGCATTTTACTAGACTCAGCATTGTATTCTCTGTATTTCAGTTGTCTCAAGTTTAAATGGCACGGTGTGTCTGTTTTATAGTAAGGCAATCGTGTCTTCTGCGTGAGAAGTTATACACACGTTACGTTGCTGTCACGGTCACACATTTTAAAGTTTTGAATCCTGCTTCTATGGTGACAACATTGTCACCACTGCGTTTTTAACAGCATTACAATAAAGTGTTAACGTACAAGGTGCTGTGACCGATGCATTATAGGTGTTTGCTGCGATGCTCCGCGTGTTTATTCCGTGTACAGGAAAGACGAGTCAACTCGGATCAACTCGAGTCGATTACTCCCCATGCCACAAGTTGGTGGACGAAATAGATTGATTAAAGAGAGGAGTATTTAGGCCAACCTGTGGACCAATATACCTCGCCCTCGATGATCAATGCATTTGAGTATCGGGTTCACAGCTTGTCAATGCGGCATTCTTACAAAGTTCCTCGATTTCTAATCATGGTTCCACCCACAATCGGTGTCGGATTTTGTCCGCAGCCCAAAATGCCCCCCCTCCGAGGCTCCAACCCACGGTCACTCCTCTGCCAGGCAGTAAACCACACAACAGCCCTACTGCCCCCTACTCAATTTTGGAAGGCTGCAGCTCGGCCTGGTTTTACACTTTCTCGAAGTTCAAGTTGTTGGGCAAATAATTCCAACAAACTGCAGTGGTGAGAAATATTTCGAGAATTTTTGCGAACCCTTTATGTCTGCATAAATGGTACAATATCATGAGATCTTCATCCGAGTTCTAATATTAGATATCAAAAACCTGATTTAATAAACAACACTAAAAACAATCTACTTTTTCATTTATTTATTGAGCTAAACGATCAAACATTACATATCTTTGTGATCCAAAGTGGCACCTCATCGAGCACCAAACGTTTCCTGTAACTTGATCAGTCATGCGGTCTGCAGCTCCGATATTTGTGGGCGTCCTTGGATTTGCTGTTCGCTGCAGTTGCTGTCACAACATTTCAGTTGCGTTAAGGACTGGACTTTGACGTGGCCATTCATCTCATTGTCTGAAACCGCTTTGTCCTATACAGGGTCA
>JAZEWT010000005.1:5520882-5533828 GCA_036362905.1 Mordacia mordax
ACACAGAAAGGCACCCGAGCCGAGAGATTCGAACCCGGGACCTTCTTGCTGTGAGGCGTCAGCGCTAACCACTGGGCCACCGCGCCGCCCAACGTGGCCATTCCAAATCGCTAAATCTCTTCTGCTTCAGCCGATGTGTTGTAGATTTACTTGTGTGCTTAGACTCGTTGTCTTGCTGCATGACCCACTTTCTGTTAAACTTCAGCTCATGGAAGGATGCCCTGAGTCTGTAGAATTAACTGATATTTTTCAGAATTCGTCGTGCCGTCAATGTCACAGGCTCGAACCCAACTGAGGCTCTATCGTATGTGTGGGTATAATCCACTCCGTAATAAATGTTATACACATTGTTAATGAGTATGAGTGGGTTATTGTAATGCGCAAACCGCGTGCCATAGTGTACGCACACGATGCAAGTGCAACACAAAACACAACCTCTCGTCTTCATGACAACATGCTGAATTCTCGGGAATAATGAGTCATCTATCAATGAGGACAGCTTGTGCACGGTAAAACACATGCCCAGCCCAGCACATTAAAGTGCTAATTTTAGGCGGTCACTGGTTGTTATTGGATCATTCCTCAATATAATTTGAGATGTTCTTGTGGGGTGGGCGGCACGGTGGCCCAGTGGGTAGCGCTGTCGCCTCACAGCAAGACGGCCCGGTGTTCGAATCTCGGCTCGGGTGCCTTTCTGTGTGGAGTTTGCGAGTTCTCTCCCGTGTCCGCGTGTTTTTTTGCCGGGCACGCCGGTTTCCTCCCACAGTCTAAAAAAAACATGCTGCTGCATAGATTAATTGGCTTGCAGACTAAATTGCCCGCAGTGCCCGGTGATGGACTAACGTCCCATCGTAGGTATATCTCTGCCTTGCGCCCTGTGTCTGCCGGGATTGGCTCCGGCTCACCACGACCCTGTACAGGACTAAGCAGTTTCTGACAATGAGATGAGATGTTCTTGTGGGGTATTCCGAAATATTTTATGGAATGCTGAGGAGCGAGGCGCTCTGCGGACAAAGCCGGCTCAAGAGGCGAACCACCGACCTCCAAGACATGCGACGGAGCTTGACAACAGCGAGATGCGCCTGGGAAGGGGTTTCGCAAGGCGCCCAAAGAGTGGGTGATCAGAGCGCCGCGTGTGGAAGACGCTACAACCATTGGCATGCATCAGCAACACCCAGGTCTCCAGTCAGTGCCAGGGTACGGAGAGTGAGCGAGTGTTCAGGAGAAGCAGGGCGCTCCGACACCACGCGATTACAGGAGGTGAACTTGTGTGCAGTGGTAGTGAGTTCCACAAGAGTGACTCCACCAGCACCCCGGCAGTGGAGCGAGCGTCGTTTGCTGGGGCGGCAGTCAAGTAAATGCAAGCTGTACGACAAACATCGCCCAGTTACAGCGTGTGCATCGGCCGGTGACGAACGCTCCACTCACACACGCACCTCCGCCACGGACTGAGAAGCACAGACGTAATCACACCACAATATAGGTCTTGACAACGAAGGTGTGATACCTATGCGTTGCAGTCACATGTGAGGGTTTGTGGGTGGTTTGTGGTTCCGCTGGCAGGGTCGCGAATTTTCTGCACTATTCAGAGACGCAGCGGCGGTTTTTGTATCGCGGCAGCCTTGGGATTTGATCCTCCGTGCGACTGTCTTAGTTGCGACTCCAGTCACTTTACATCATCTCATCTCATTGTCTGAAACCGCTTAGTCCTACACAGGGTCACGGTGAAGCCGGAGCCTATCCCGGCAGACACAGGGCGCAAAGCAAGGATATGCCGATGATGGGACGCCAGTCCATCGCCGGGCACTGCGGGGCAATTTAGCCTGCGAGCCAATCAACCTCTGCAGCAGCATGCTTTTTGGACTGTGGGAGGAAACCGGAGTGCCCGGCGAAAACCCACGAGGACACGGGGAGAGCATGCAAACTCCACACATAAAGGCACCCGAGCCGAGAGATTCGAACCCGGGACCTTCTTGCTGTGAGGCGTCAGCGCTAACCACTGGGCCAGCCCCGGTTTATGAAATACCTATTTGCCGTATGGTGCTCTAAAAAAAATACATTGACTAAATCTGAGATTCAAATGTCAATCTAGTTTTGCAACATTCATTGGAAGGATTCAGTTCTTTATAATCTATAGGGGGGGGAGGGGGGTGGCATCGTTATCGTTGAATTTTTACATTTTACCGGGGGCCCCAGAATCACGAAGACCGCCCCTGGGTGTGGAGAGCCAACTGGCTCCCACGCCACGGGGAATTGTCCGTGCGAGTCGTGACGCATTTCGCTTTGGGGACGTCAGGACATCACCACACACCTGTGCGGAGCGGTGACGCAACATCTGGGTGATGTCACTGCATCAGCGCACTGTGGTCAAGCAGTGGTCCAGTGGGCGGACCGCACGAGCAGGTGTGTGTGTTACTCCATGTGTGTGTTACTCCATGTGTGACTGGGGGTGTGTGGTGTGCAGGTGTGTGTTACTCCCTGTGGGGAGCGGTGGCTCAACGGTTAGCGCGTTGGTCTACAAACCCGGCGAGTCGAGTTCGAATCCCGCTCATGGCCAACACCAGTGGCGATTTTCTGAACCAGTCCTGGGCCTCTCCTAGTTCGACTCAACCTCAACTGAGAATCTGGTTTGGATGGTATACATTGCCACTACGGAGACAAAGGCGGCCGTGGCGTGGTCCTAACCACCCACCCCTTTATGCGCCGCAATGACCTTATAGTTGCTCGCGAACAACACTTGCCTCTACAGTCTGTTAAGTTATACTGGGGATCTTGGTCTAGGCTGTGTGTGTACACTGTGTGTGTGGGTTTGCACACTGTGTTTGTGAGCTGTGTCCTACATGATCAATCTGCATGACGGTGGGTAGGATACAGCTCGTGGTCTTCACTGGGATCCATTCCTGGCTTATACATTATTTAACATCGCCTTTATCGGGGATTTCAAGTCGCTTCTCATGGCTATTCCTGAAGGATTACTATCTGGTGGGGGTACATTGGGAAGTTAATCGAGGCACGTTGCGGTTAAGGACGGGGCATCGAACTGGTAAACGATGTAATTTGCAACTTAAATTCGAAGGCTTTCGTGACGAATGTTATCGATGAATTCCATTGTTTGGGTTAAGTCACGTAAACTATGTTTATCGTAAACCCTCCACCACCCAACAACGGCCAATTAGTAAAGTTTTTCAAGGTGAACAGAACGTGCCAATTCTTCGCTATCTCAACACACGTGACCTAACCCAAAAAAATTAAATTCATTGATATCATATGATCTAGTAATTGCTGCTGATCCTGAGAAGGAGTTGTAGACAGTTGCTGAATCTGGAGCGTTCAACGAATAATGGAGAAGTTTCCGTACCTTAGCAGAGTGCTTAAAACCAGCTTGGTTTTTGCAACGGAGGTCGCTGAATAAGTTGAGCTGCTTTAAGTTATCGTGAACTGCGCGATTCTGTGTTCAAGAAGCCCAATCTATCGCTTCATATAAAGCTCTGAGTCTTCTCTTCCACAGTTATGCCCCCTATTTTCTCTAGGACTGTGAAATCTAAACAGCTTTGAGAGGCCACATGTGCCGGTCTGAAGCATTCAGGCTGCTCTGCCTACGATGGGTCGTCGGTTAACCAAGCTGGATTGTTTGAGAGGCTCACAGATCCTTGATAGATGTGGACACTCACGTTACCGAACTTTTTATTACATGAGAGCCACCGCATGTCCAAGCAGCTTCTGTTTGGATAGACATTCGCGGAATGGCTTAGAGTTAAAATAGACTAATGCGGTACAGGAGGATGGGGAGCTGAGTTGGCTTGCGATTGATTCGCACCAGAGGCGTTAAAGTCAACCCCTGTAGAGGAGTTCTCGTGAAGAACGCTACTGGGCATTTGGAAGCAGTCGCCCTCCAACAGTAGTGGGGACCAGAGGGGCGACGCTCACAACGATGAGTGAAGCGTCAGGCGGCTAAAACAAAGAGAGTTGGCAGAGGGTTAAGCACAGGCGGTGCATATCAGTCGTCTCAATCCATCAACCAGTAACACCTGGGTCTCCCCCTTGACATGGCAATGAGCCTCTCAGACTTCATCCAATAGCCTCAAAGTGTACCTAGCCTGGCACACACAATGTGGTGATACCACTACCACTAAAGTAGCGAATAGCAGCTGTTTGTATGCACGTCGTGTGTGCACGCTGCAGTGTGTGTACTGTGTGTGTGTACACTATGTGTGCAGTGTGGTAGTGTGTGTACACTGTGTGTGTACTATGGGTACTTTTTTGCCAGTATACAAATATAAGATTACAATAGGTTTTACCGTATCTGGCGATTATGCAGGTGTTAAGATCTTAACACCGTATCTGGCGATTATGCAGGTGTTAAGATCTTAACACCTGCATAACCTATTGTAATCTGGCGTGCCGCTCATGTATAGGGTGGTCTGTATGTCTTGTGACCCATAACATTTCTTTCGTGCCTTTATTCATCTCTGTGGCAAAATTGAAATAGATTATGCAGGTGTTAAGATTTTAACACCTGCATAATCGCCAGATACGGTAAAACCTGTTGTAATCTTATATGTGTGTGTACTGTTTACAAGTGGTGTGTGAACTGTGTGTGTGTAAGCTATGGGTACGTTTGCCAATGTACATATGTAAAAAAGAGAAATGGTTTTTACCATTTCTGGCAATGATACAGTGTTAAGATCTTAAAACACCAACATAGACACCTTTCACAAAGTGTGTGACATACACTGCACAGTGTGCACTATGTGTGCGTGTAGTCTGTATAAGTGGTGTGTGCACTGCGTGTGCAGCTCGCGTGACGTGTAAACATCAGGTCGGGAGGTAAAGATGGCAGAGTGCTGGCCACCCACCCCCTCCCGCCCCGGTGTTCCTAGGCGCTCACTACCAGCAGCCGTCCCAACCCCCGTGTCGGCTTCACGTGGGATCCGTGGCTTTGTCGAGGTCCGGCCGCATCGCCTCCGCCTCCTCCTCACTCTCAAACGCCACTCTTCTCGCTGCACGACGAGGAGCCACCGGGCGCATGGCGGACACCTCCACTCCGAACCGAATGTCCCTGGAGGCACGAGCAAACTGTCCTGCACCTGTAGTCATCCATAATGCCACCGCTGGTAGTTCTGTGCGTGATGTTTAGGACACGCTTCGCGTTTGTGACATCAAGATGAAATGCAGTTGGTTTGTGGCGATTTCGCTGGGCCCGATATTTCCAGAAATATCCGACCATGAGAGTCCACGGTGTTGGCTTCAAGGTGATGTTTATCTTGTGGAGCTGGCTGCTTATCTTACATCTACTTTTGCAAACATGCTCGACTATGTGGCTGGCGTGCCGCTCATGTATAGGGTGGTCTGTATGTCTTGTGACCCATAACATTTCTTTCGTGCCTTTATTCATCTCTGGGGCAAAATTGAAATAGATTTTTTTTTAATATTCGAGGAAATAAGACGAGGCTGGACATTGTGTTTTTGTACAGGTATCTTTTTTCACAACAAGAATGCAAAAAGAGAAGAGGTTTTTTTTATCTGATGTAGGTTTTCACGGCTCGATGCATGATGATTGCTTCGAAAAGCTGCTCTCTCGGGACAGCCGCGTCGATCGCTTCCTCTCTCCACCTCGCGACGTTTCGCCTCACACATTAGAGGCACCCTCAGGCGCAGTGTGCGTGTGTCTTGTGTGTGACTTCTATTTATATCTAGGTACCATATATGTGTTGAGGCACCTCCACAGAGTTGCTGTATTCCAGGATCAATGGACAACTGTCGGGGTCCACTTGAAAGGCTTCCATTGTCCTGCTCACACCCCGGAATCACATTAACCCTATCTGTGACTAATCTCCTAGTTTGCATCTCATGAAAGAAGTTCCCAAACACTTAGTGATTCCCCTCTGATGTCCGCATTTCAGAGCTCTATATCTATGTATTACTGACTTCAATGACTGGCCTCCAGGTTTGGCTGAGCTTTATCCTCATTTCTTGTTTGAGGTTCATAGTATTTTCTGTCTTGTGCATGGATATACGTAGGCAATAATTGAGTTTAAGATCGAGATCAGTTGATGTTTAAATTGTGACTTGAAGCTGAGTCTCGAGTCGAATACAACTCCAAGATTATGAAAAAAAAAGAGAAAACGATTTAACCTCTCTGGCATGTAGGGAATTTTCAGACAGGGTAAAACCTTTTCTCTTTTTTCTTCATCTGTATACTAGCAAAAACGGTGCCCACAATTAGCTCCCTGATTGCACACTATACTGGAGCAGTGGAAGACAGTGCCATTAATCGATATGTTGACGTTACCAACTTTACAGAGCTGTCTTCTAGTCCATATTTGTAAAACATTAGTTTTAGAGGCATTCAAACGCAGGTAATTTAATTGAAGCCAGATTCGGCTTTTTTATGTAAAGATAATTCAGCTTAGTTTGCGTCAGTGAATGGCTTTGGGCACCTTTGGTAAGGTAGGCAGAGACTGACCTGGACTAAGGTGAATTCGTCATCTTTACAGAAGGCTTCTACGCCTGGTATCCTACGTTACATTATCCTGCTTTAGTCAAGCAACCAGTAACATGGATCACCACGCGTGTTGTGCAAATACGAATCTACACAACATTGGTTGTGGTCCTGCACTATTTCCTGTTTCTATACCTGGCCAAACCGGTTAAGCCAGAGATGAGTTTACAAACCTGATTAGCGATATAGACTTGGCCTCCGATATGCACAGGGCGAAGAGAGGGATGCTACTGAGGACCAATGCATCGACAGTGCAGATGTTTCACGCGTAATGCCTTCAATACATAGCTGGAGTTTATTGGCTTGACTTTGTGAATGACAACACAATAACGGCGCTGCGTGTGACGTTAATATAAGTCGCCCTGGATAAGGCGTCTGCAAAATTGTAAATAATTAATAGTGGATTACTGCGGGTGGTCAATTGGACTGGAGGGCTCCACGACCTTGTCCCAGTCAAGTTTAATAGTAGTAGAAGTAAGTTGATGGTATTGGTCCGGTTAACAATGGCTGCACAAAATTTAATATTAAATTTGGTTCGGTATCTCATTTGGCAAAATAATAACCATCCAAAATTAAAATTCAGTTTAAATCTCATGCAAAAGGCATTATTTTTTGTAGCTGAGCTGGTGGGAAAGTGCTGCCTTCTACTGTGTGGATCAGAGGTCACTTGAAGGGTCCTGTCATCTATGCTTGACCACAGGCTGTTTTCTGTGCTTTGGTTGGGTTCCGAATTGATTGTTATGTAGAACAATATGACACTGGCACAATTGCGGAAATGTAATGGTGTGCTCCATGAATAACATCGTGGCTGTGCACGTGCATCCACACCAGGCTGGAAGCAGTACCACGAGGAAATGCTCAAGCATCACGCGAGTGGCTATCGTGAGGGTCTCGCCATGCAGGCGAAGCAACAGCAGCAGCGGCTCTACATTAAAGAGGCACAGCTGCAGGCGAAGCAGCATGTGCTCGAGTCACTGGAGAAGAAGCTGCAGAGTGACTCGAACGCGTTGGAGTCAACGCAAGGATCTCAAGGATGAATTGCACACAATAAACGTGCAGCGCAAGACGCTGCAGGATAAGCAGTGTGAGATAAACTTGAAGAATGACACGCTGAGGCTGAGTCACTCACAATGGAATCACAGCGCGAAGAGCTTAATGGGAAGCAGCGCGCAGTGAAGCTACAGCAGGCGAAGCTGCAGGAGGAGCGACGCAAGCTGGATTCACTGCGTCACGTGGGGCCGTTGCACCATGAGGTGATGTCCCAGGAGGAGCAAGCACTGGCTGGGGTGCGGGCGTCACTTCAGGTGCTGAGAAATCACCTCGAAACGCGCCAGGAGATCTATTGCGACACGAAGAAGATCCAGAAGAGCAGACTCGATTTGGAGCGTGACAGGCTGCGGCACGTGCACTCGGACCCGTTGATGAGCCACGTGGCGGTGCGCGACGGTCTCCGAGTCATCTTCGATCACGACGGGCACTGCTCGAACACGGGTCAGCGCAACGGGAAGCTCATGTGGGTGTACATGCGGCGCTGGCAGGCACTGGTGGAGCTGAACGAGTACCAGCGAGCTCAGCAGCGTCTGCACACAAAGGATCTGCTCAGACCTCCGTCTGCATGAGCAGGAGTGTTATGTAAAGGGTAGTCCACTGGTCTTGTGACCCTCATTTCATAGTTTGTGATATGTCATAAACCCACATGCTCACTACAAGCCGTTCTTTAATAGTATATGGACTTGTGTTAGTCATCTGAAATAAATGAGAGTTATTTAAAACAGAAATCATTGAACAAAATTTTTAAAATGTGATTCGTCAAATGAATGGCGTTCACAAGACATCTGGACCATGCTGTAGTAAGCAATGATTTGTACTGCCATGGTTCTTCACAGGGGCTTAGATAAGAACGATGATATGGGGAATGGGTTATAAGGTGTCTCTATTGAATGCAATGTGGATGTATATAGCATTCCATCTGTACGTGATGCTCTGGGTGAGGGTCCTACAGGAGAAGTCGAACAACAGGGTGATGTCATTATTGCATTCATTTATGAATAAATAATTACAGAAATCTCAATCTCATATCTGGGTCACTTCCGTAGTGGCAGAGGTGAGATCTTAAGAAAAATACCCTGGCATGAAAAGAGAATGGGGTCGACTCGAAACTTGGAAGATGGCGAGAGGGAGAACACTGAACAACACAGCCAGCTACAGGAGGGACAGAGAGAGGAGAATCGGGTGGCACCGGCTGGTGCGGAGGATCCGCAACAACTCCGACCGGAGCCGGTCGACCGTCGGAATCGACCCTTGGATCGCTCCAGACATACAAAGTTAAATCGCATCCTAGATGTATTGCTCGCAGTCTTGGAGCATATGGAGGCATGCGAATCGGTGAGAGAAGCTATGGTGGAGCTCTGAGGAGGGCAGCGAGCTGTGCCAGTGGGTGCAGAGGGAATGCTGAGAGAGTCAACGCTGGAATGGGGACGCCTGATCTCGGAGCCCTATGCAGGTAAGAGGAAATTCAGAGCTGTTGGGAGAGCATCGCGAAACATCGGCCTGGCTCGGAACCCCCCCCCCCCCCCCCCCACAGCATCGAGAGATGGCCGGAGCTTCTTCACATGCCGATTCCAAGCTGCCTGTGAGTCTGAGGGTTAGGACGAGGAGGAGGATGCTTGAAGGGCATTACCCGCCTTGCTGGACGATACCACCCGGGCTGTCTATTTGAGCATCCTGGCGAAGAGGAATGGGATGCTAGAGACGACCATTAAAGAGGTTTGGAGAGAACCTCCTTCCATTGCAAAAAACATCAGTTCTGGGAGCGACGCAGGAGTCCTCAGTAAACTATCATGACCTACTGGGGCACATCCAGACAGCTGAGGAGGTGAGTGGCGTGGCCGGGATTGATGGCGTTTTCCTCCCCAGCTACAACACCAGCGAACCGAGGCCTTACCTGGGAGGTAGGGAACGGAGCCTGCCGGGAGTCGCAAGGGAAACGTTAGTGCCGGCCGGGATGCAGCTGGCGGAAATGGGGACCATGCTGGCGGAGGTGGTGATCCGAGACGTGACCGCTGAGCATGATGAGCGGAACCGGCAGTCCCGGTCATCACGTCGGGGAGGCGCTGAACAGCAGGGACCAGGGCGTGTTACGATAACTTGCTTCCGATGTAGATAAGTGGGCCAGATAGGGAGGGGATGCAGGAACGCCACGCCGGAGAACACAGACGTGTGGCGCCTGACGGAATCCCTCTCATGCGGAGTCGAGGACGTCGTATCTCCACCAGACACCTGGATTCCGACGCGCGCATGCGGCCACGTGGCAGGGGCTTCTCACGGCTTAAGTGGCGACACTACAGCGACATCAACACTCCTTGATGCTCTCACCCAGCCAGCGACAACAGATGATGCAGAGCAAGCACGATGGGAACCTCGCTCATAGTGGGAAACATAGCAGGCTCAGTATCAAAATGCTAATAGACACAGGCGCAGAGGACACGATTATATCCAAAGAAATGTTGAGATCGTCCTACAAAAACATAACCAGCTGCAACCTGTACACACCAACTATATAGCTCCAAATGGGGGGATTCGGAAAAATTGGAATGCTTGCTGTGAGGCGACAGCGCTAACCACTGGGCCACCGTAATCTCGTCTTGTTTTCCTGCACATTGACAGTGGCTTGCCTGTTGGGCACAGAATTTCTAAAGAAATTGCCCCTAAAAATCTACATTGTTCATGGCTGTATCGAGACCAAATCGGGTGGTAGGTTCTTTCTCCACAGTTGGACCGCAGATGCAAGCTTCGGCAGGTTTCAAGTTGTGGTACAACAATTGTGTCAAATCCATGCCTATCACAGATAGGCATGGATTTCTGGAAGCAGACACAGTCGTACGTAGAAACAAACCCTTATTTAAGCAGGTTCTGAATATTTCCAATTTACCACAGCCCGCTCAAGTGGGGACCGTTATTGCACAGGTGGCGCCCATGATCCGCACGAAAGACGACAGCCACTTGATCGGCGCCAATTCCCAAGACCAACTGCGGGAGACAGATACTCGTTGGATAAACAAGCTCTGCAGCACTAATGATAACCTGATAGGGGAACAATTATAGCACTTATGAGAGTTACTCAAGGATTTAACGGACATATTGAGCAAGAGCCAATGCGATTGGAGCCGAGCAAACATTGTAGAATACCACATTGACACGGGAAATGCTACCCCGCTATGTCAACATTTTTATAGAATGGGCCCCAATGAAAAACAACATGCTCAAGAGGCAGTACGAGAGATGTTAAGAGCTGAAATCATCGCTCCTTTAACCAATCCATGGGTGGCACCCATTGTCCTAGTTAACAAACCAGATAACTCCCTGCGATTTTGCGTTGACTTCAGAAAATTAAATAAGGTCACCCAGCAGATGCGTCGTTGCACAGGAGGGGGCCTTGTGATGGATGACTCGTTAGATGCTTTGTTAGGGGCAAAGTATTTCATTACCCTCGACCTACCGTCGGGATTTTGGTAATTCCCTCAAGACGATGTTCAAAACCCAAAATGGCATTTAAAACACTCCAGGGCCGATATCACTTAAATTGCCTGTCAATGGGGTTGAAGTTGGCCCCGGTCAGGATTCCGGTGGGAAACGTGTCTCATCTACCTGGATGATGTAATTGTTTTCAAGTATACATTTGAGGAGCAAATACAGCGTTTCTGCCAAGCTTTTTTTTTTAAGAATGCGTAAGGCGGGTCTGAAACATAAACTGGCAAAGTGCAACTTTGTGCGAACATCTGTTCAGTATTTGTGCCGCATCATCAATGCCAACGGAATTGCCACAGACCCAGAGAAAAAGGCTTGTGTGGCAAATTGACCTCGTTCCACCACGGTTACGCAGGTACGACAATTGCGTGGGGGTTGTTTCGTATTACCGGGGGTTAATTGCTCACCTACAAGGCTCTCACTGGCGCTGTTCCGACATACATCCGTGACCCACTTCCGGCACCCTTCTCAACACAACAACTTCGGTCCTCCAATACGGTCTTGTTGCGTGTGCCCAGATCGCACCTTCATTCGATGGGTGACAGAGCCTTCTCGCGCGCTGCTCCCAGACTCTACAACGCCCTTCCATTGGAGATTCGGTCAGCTGAGTCCCTGGGCATCTTCAAATCTTGTCTCAAGACACAATTGTTCCGTAAGGCTTTCAAGTTCTCTCGCCAGGACTGGACTGTTGATGCGGCTCACTATTGTTGTTCTGCGATGATGGCTTGCTGTTGACCTGCACCTACTCAGGAACACTTTTCCTTCCTTTTTTGTTATTTGTATGGCTTATTTTATGTCTTTCTCAAAATTATAGCCTTTATTTAACTTTCAGTTGAACTGCTCTGGTGGTGTTGTTGTTGTTGACATGGCGTTCTCTCCGCAGCTTAGATTTGTAACAAAAAACAAACGTTATTGTTGTTGATTTGACGTTCTTGTGTTGTTGTTGTTGCTAACATGCGTTCTCTGCACAGCTTTGTGCAGCGCTTTGTGACCATCGGGTGAAGAGCGCTTTAGAAGTGCAATTATTATTATTAATGTTGCGTCCATCGGTAAACTATTACATGCAATCATGGGTAATAACGTAGATTCGTTTGGGAGGAACCACAAAAGGATGCTTTTGCAGGGCTCAGAACACACCTGGTATGTGCTACACCCTCAGCATATCCTGACATCATGAAGCCTTTCATTTTCAACAAGGATGCGAGCGACACAGGTTTGGGCGCAGTGCTGTCACACTCCATGACGGCACAAAGTCCTCACTGCATATGGCAGCAGCGGGTTGACCAGCGGGCGGCACGGTGGCCCAGTGGTTAGCGATGTCGCCTCACAGCAAGAAGGTCCCGGGTTCGAATCTCTCGGCTCGGGTGCCTTTCTGTGTGGAGTTTGCATGCTCTCCCCGTGTCCACGTGGGTTTTCGCCGGGCACTCCGTTTTCCTCCCACAGTCCAAAAGCATGCTGCTGCATAGGTTAATTGGCTCGCAGGCTAAATTGCCCCGCAGTGCCCGGCGATGGACTGGCGTCCCATCGTGGGTGTATCCCTGCCTTGCGCCCTGTGTCTGCGGGGATAGGCTCCGGCTCACCGTGACCCTGTATAGGACTAAGCGGTTTCAGACAATGAGATGAGATGGGTTGACCAGCCCGGAACAGTGGTATTTTGCCACCCTATGGGAACTGTTGGAATCGTACATTTGACGCAACAATTTTGCCCATACATTTAAGGAAGAAAATTCTTTATGAGGTCCAATCATGCGTCCCTACAATATTCCCTCCGGGTCGGTCTGCAATCGGGCCAATTGGCTCGCTGTATTGAAAATTTACAGGTATTTCTGCATGACATTGTTCACAGAAAAGGTACATGACATGCCAATCCTGATGCTTTATCAATGTTACCCTATCGAACTAAATATGTCTAAAGTT
>JAZEWT010000005.1:5578489-5596344 GCA_036362905.1 Mordacia mordax
TTCCATGCTGTAGGTTGATGTGCAGTGAGTGTGGGTGTAGCAGGGTGTTCCATGCTGTAGGTGGAGGTGCAGTGAGTGATCGTGTAGCGGGGTGTTCCATGCTGTAGGTTGATGTGCAGTGTGTGGGTGTAGCGGGGTGTTCCATGCTGTAGGTTGATGTGCAGTGTGTGGGTGTAGCAGGGTGTTCCAGGCTGTAGGTGGCGGTGTAGTGAGTGAGAGTGTAGCTGGGTGTTCCAGGCTTTAGGTGGAGGTGCAGTGATTGTGGGTGTAGCGGAGTGTTCCAGGCTGAAGGTAGAAGTGCAGTGAGTGTGGGTGTAGCAGGGTGTTCCATGCTGTAGGTTGATGTGCAGTGAGTGTGGGTGTAGCAGGGTGTTCCAGGCTGTAGGTGGATGTTGCAGTGAGTGAGAGTGTAGCGGAGTGTTCCAGGCTGTAGGTGGAATTGCAGTGAGTGAGAGTCCAGCAGGGTGTTCCATGCTGTAGGTGGAGGTGCAGTGAGTGAGAGTATAGCAGGGTGTTCCAGGCTGTAGGTGGAGGTGCAGTGAGAAAAGGCGTAGCAGGGTGTTCCAGGCTGTAGGTGGTGGTGCAGTGAGTGATCCTGTAGCAGGGTGTTCCAGGCTGCAGGTGGAGGTGCAGTGAGTGAGAGTGTATCGGAGTGTTCGGGGCTGTAGGTGGAGGTGCTGTAAGTGAGGGTGTAGCAGTAGCAGGGTATTCCGGACTGGAGGTGGCGGAGGATGTGGAATATCTCGTGACACCACGGCTTCGACTGCGGGCTTGTGACGGCTTACAGCGGCAACACCACGGCGAGGATCAGCATTCACTCCACCGCAATAGATCAGCCAGAGGCCGCGGATGAGCAGAGACTTCTTAATTTTGATGCTTTATTGAAACCAGCAAGACACGGGGCCTGGGAGTAGCGGCACACAACGAGCTCCTACATCGTGACGCTCCTTCTCCTTCTCGTTACCCCAGGAGACTCTCTTCGCCCCTCCAACCCCCCCCCCGCCTATATATCCCCGCAGCGCCTTCTAGCGAATTCTAAACGACGTCACCCCACGTGGATTTGTCCCCCCTCTACAGTAAAAGTCCACCCTCCCCTATTCCTTAACTCTGCACTCTCATTCAGGTTCAAGCCGTATTTCCGTGAGAAGCTAAACATCGCGGACGCAGTGATCGTCCTCATCACCTTCGTCATCTCCATCGTCTACACAACCATCGACCTCTCTGGCACCGCCCTGCTACCCCGGTAACACAGGCACAGCTCTCCCAGTGGCGCCTGCGGAGGCCAATAGGGTGCAGGAGCGGTGATGTTGTGAGCTCGACGTGTGCGTGCAGGGGATCTGTGTGTTTGACTAAACAACCCCCTTCCTCCTCGTGGTGCCGGTCGGTAATGCTGTGGTGGCTGCTCTCACAGCTTCCACAGTGGCCATAGGGGCTCTCGATGGGTTGCGCGGGACGAGTAACGCCTGCTGCTGATTCTGAGGAGGAGTTGGGGGCTCTGCTGTTGAACCTGGAGCATACTACAAAGATGTGGGGTCTTACCATCAGCCCCACCGAAACTAAGCACCTGTCTGGGTATTTGGTACCATCGAATACTCCACCTCCTGCGCTCTCCATGAGTGTTGGGGTAGTTGTGAAGAGAGTGGAGACGTTTCTATACCGAGGTTTTGTGGTTATGGTAGGTTTCGGTTTGGCAGCGTAGGTCTTGCTCTGAATCAGTCGGGCGGCATCATCGTTTCATCGCTGTGTTGAAGCTGCTTGGCTTTTCGCTCTATACGAAGCTTCTGATCTTCTCAGCTGCAGTAATGTCCTTTCCTCTCTATGCTTGAGTAATGCGGACCCCCCTGGGGGAACATCTGCACCGTTTATAAACTTTCCGGCTTGCCTGCCTACGATCGATTCTGGGTTTACCACGGTTGGATTGTGTGAGGAGCTCACAAAATGTCGCAAGATCTGGACATAGTACCATTAGTGAGCTCCTCCGGCAAGCGAGGCTGCGGTGGTTGGGTCATGTAGTGTGCATGCCCAGCCACCGCATGCCCAAGCAGTTGCGGTTTGGCTGGATAGAGAGGGTTAAACGGGCACGGCACGGGCTAGAGAAGAGTTGCACTGATGTGGCACAGAAAGATCTGGAGCTGAGTAGACTTGCTAAAGACTGGTACCAGCGGTGTCCACAGCAAGTTGCCACAGCAGGGAGCATCGGTGGTGCATCTGCCAGTCATCTCATTCAGGCGACCCTTAACACCTGGGTCTGTCCCGTGGCGTCCTGTCAGCGAGCCTTTGGCCACTTAGTGGCCAAAGGCGATTGTTGTTGTACAGAGATCTGTGTGTATAGGTATCTATATGGACAGGAATCTGTGTGTGTATAGGTGTTTGTGTGTGTACAGGTATCTGTGTGCGTGTGTACAGGTATCTGTGTGTACAGGTATCCGTTTGTGTGTGTCTGTACAGGTATCTTGTGTGTGTACAGGTATATGTATGTATGTATCGGTATCTGTGTGTGTACAGGTATCTGTGTGCATGTGCGTGTGTACAGGCATCTGTGTGTACAGGTATCTGTGTGTGTACAGGTATCTGTATGTATGATAGGTATCTGTGTGTGTGTGCGTGTATACAGGAATCTGTGTGTGTACAGGTATCTGTGTGCGCGTGCGTGTGTACAGGTATCTGTTTGTATAGGTATCTGTATGCTTGTGTACAGGTATTTGTGTGTGTACAGGTATCTGTGTGTGTGCACAGGGATCTGTGTGTGCACAAATATCTTGTGTGTGCACGGGGATCTGTGTGTGTACAGGTATGTTGTGTGTGTGTGTACAGGGATTTCTTAGGTAGTAGGCAATGTGCTTATGGCCGGTTCCGGTTTGACAATGGAGGTGTGCTGAGTAGCCTCGACCGTGCCAGGCCACGTGCAGGTGGGGAGTGCGTTGGGCTTCCCCCCCCCTTGCCCATGGGTATGCAAGTTTTCAGTGAGTCACAGGGCGCCGGGGGGGGGGTCGAGGAGGGAATGTGTTTGGCCACCCCCCTGCTGACCTAATGGGTAGCCAAGAGGGGGGCCGTTTGGACTGAGAGGACGCTGGTGACCGTGCGCCTGCCCGCTGGCATTGGCCAGCGATGGAGGGGTCGAGGCGCCGGCGTGGCTACTCGTCGGAGCTTAGTCATCTGACGCATGATCAGCGCATGTCCTGTGACGTGACGACCAATGAGGGGCCGGGGGTTGAATATAAACACATAGCGCCAGGGGGCGGCGCGGTGGCCCAGTGGTTAGCGCTGACGCCTCACAGCAAGAAGGTCCCGGGTTCGAATCTCTCGGCTCGGGTGCCTTTCTGTGTGGAGTTTGCATGCTCTCCCCGTGTCCGCGTGGGTTTTCGCCGGGTACTCCGGTTTCCTCCCACAGTCCAAAAGCATGCTCCTGGATAGGTTGATTGGCTCGCAGACTAAAATTGTCCCGCAATGCCCAGCAATGCCCGGCGATGGACTGGCGTCCCGTCGTCGGGTGTATTCCTGCCTTACGCCCTGTGTTTCTGGGATAGGCTCCGGCTCACCGTGACCCTATATAGGATTAAGCGGTTTCAGATAATGAGATGAGATGAGACATAGCGCCAGGGTCTGAGAGTGTCTTTTGGATTGCCATGGAGTGCTACGTCCCTCGGAGTTGGATACGGTCTTGGTGTCTCGTCAGTCTGCTCGCAACTAGTGCGGTATTGCTGTGAGTTGGCCAGTGGCCAGTGTGACACTAAGTTGCGCTAAAATAAACCTGGTTCGCTGTTACAATGGAGACTCCGGGTGATGCTGTGGCTGACAAGGAGGATTTATGCGTGCGGTGGTGGAAACGGTGCGTGCCCCATTGCAGGAGAGGGTCTGGATGACCTGGGAGGAATACCCCACTGCAACCCAGCCGCCTACGTCAACGCACAGGGAGGGAGAGCGGGAAGGGGAGCCGACCCCTTCGGTCATAGAAAGCCCTTAAATTCGCCACAGAGGTCTCGCTCTGACTCAGTTGGGCAGAATTATTGTTTCATTGGCTACGTAAGCTGCCTGGCCTGTCGCTCCACACGAAGCTTCGGGTCTTCTTAGCTGCAGTCATACCCTCTTTTCTCTATGCTTGCGAAACGTGGACCCCCCCCCCCCCGTGGAACATTTACGCCATCTTGAAACTTTCCGGCAGGCCTGCCCACGATCCATTCTGGGTTTACACAGATTGGATTGTGTGAGGAGCTTACAAATTCTCGAAAAATCTGGACAAAGTCCCATTGGTCAGCTCCTCCGGCAGGCGAGGCTGCGGTGGCTGGGTCATGTAGCCCGCATGCCCAGCCACCGCATGCCCAAGCAATTGCTGTTTGGCCGGATAGAGGGGACTAAACGGGCGCGAGCAGGGCTGATGTGACAGGAATACCTGGACCTGAGCAGACTTACTAAATTCTGGTACCAGCGGTGTCCAGGTCGACCTCTGTGGAGGAATATCGTGAAGTACGCTATGGGGCAGTTGGAGGCATTTACGCTCCAAAATCAACGGAGGACGGGGGGGTCGATGCTTACAACAACGAGTGGAGCTTCGGGCGGCTAAAACATACCAAGTTGCCATAGTAGTAAGCATCGGTGGTGCCTCTGCCAGTCATCTCAGTCAGACGACCCTTAACACCTGGCTCTGTCCCGTAACCTCCTGTCAGCGAACCTTCGACACTTTACATGGCTTTAAGGTGCATATGGCCTGGCACAGGCGCCGTGGTGACGTCACCGCTACTTAGTGGCGAATGACGGTTGTTCTTTTGTTGTTGTACACGTATCTGTGTGTGTGTACAGGGATCTGTGTGTACAGGGATGTGTGTGTACAGGTATCTGTGTGTGTGTGTATAGGGATCTGTGTGTGTGTATAGGGATCTGTGTGTGTGTACAGGGATCTGTATGTGTGTGTACACGTATCTGTGTGTGTGTACAGAGATCTGTGTGCGTGTACAGGGATCTGTGTGTGTGTGTGTACAGGGATCTGTGTATGTGTACAGGTATCTGTGTGTGTATGTGTACAGGTATCTGTGTGTGTGTGTACAGGGATCTGTATGTGTGTATACACGTATCTGTGTGTGTGTGTGTGTGTACAGGTATCTGTGTGTGTGTACAGAGATCTGTATGTGTGTGTACACGTATCTGTGTGTGTGTGTGTACAGGGATCTGTGTGTGTGTGTGTGTACAGGGATCTGTGTGTGTGTACAGAGATCTGTATGTGTGTGTACACGTATCTGTGTGTGTGTGTGTACAGGGATCTGTGTGTGTGTGTGTGTACAGGTATCTGTGTGTGTGTACAGAGATCTGTATGTGTGTGTACACGTATCTGTGTGTGTGTGTACAGAGATCTGTATGTGTGTGTACAGGGATCTGTGTGTGTGTGTGTGTACAGGGATCTGTGTGTGTGTACAGGGATCTGTGTGTGTGTACAGAGATCTGTATGTGTGTGTACAGAGATCTGTATGTGTGTGTGTACAGGGATCTGTGTGTGTGTGTGTACAGGGATCTGTGTGTGTGTACAGAGATCTGTGTGTGTGTACAGAGATCTGTATGTGTGTGTACAGGTATCTGTGTGTGTGTACAGAGATCTGTATGTGTGTGTACACGTATCTGTGTGTGTGTGTGTGTACAGGCTGTTGAGCGTGCTGCGCGTGCTCCGCCTGATCATGATCATCCGCGTGTGGCGCATCGTGTCCCAGAGACGACATCTGGAGAAGGCGTCGCGGCAGATGGTGAGCGTCGGGACCACAGCGCCACGCTCGCTCCCCTCGGGCTCCTTCCGGAGCCGGTGTCCGATCCGTTTGTAATTCCGAGCGATTCCCTCGATACGCCCGTGCCGCGCGGCGCCACGCGGCGTCACGTGAGGCCATGCTCTGCTTATCGATGCACGGAGAGGGGACATCTCGTGTGGGTTTTTCTTCACGGCTCTTCTTGCGGGATAGCCGTGTCGGGCGCTCCTCCTGCACTCTCCTTCGTGACGTCTGTGCTCCCACATTGGAGGCATCGTCAGCAGCTGTGGGAGCAACTCTCACGCACTGAGCCAGAGAAACAGACATCAGAACATCTCATGAGTCCACAGTTTGACCCATGGGTACTTTTGTCACTATACATATGTTAAAAAGAGAAAAGGTTTTACCATTTCTGACAATTATACAGGTGTTACGAACTTAAAACACCAAATAGATACCTTGCACAAAGTGTCCAGTTTGCTAAAAGCCACATGTACAGCACATATATGCATTGTCCTTGAAACTGATTGGCCCATACCAGAGATGGATTTCTTTAGAGCCTGATTCTGAGTGTTAGCAAGTATTGCTAAAAGACAATCAGTTCGAGCTGGACACCTTGTAAAGAGTGTATCTTTGGTATTTTAAAACCTTAACACTCTGTATAATTGCAAGAAATGGTAAAACCTTTTCTCTTTTTTTACACAGTTTGACCGTCTGAGATGACCTGCCTTTAGAGATCGATAGTAATAGGACATACCATGAGTAAGACAACGATCCTGCGTACTGCCTTAACAGACTGTAGGTCTTAGTGTTGTGAGCGAGTCGTATCTATCGATCCCGATACAGCACACAGCGGGGTGGGTGGCCAGCACCAGGCCTAGCCACCTTCGCATCCCCAATAGCGATGTTTACACCAGGTTCTCGTTTGAAGCTGAGTTGCCAAAGGGGAGGCGCATGACTCCTTCAGATAATCGTCGCTCGCGTTTGCTCTGGGGCGGCATGGTGGCCCAGTGGGTAGCGCTGTCGCCTCACAGCAAGAAGGTCCCGGGTTCGAATCTGTCGGCTCGGGTGCCTTTCTGTGTGGAGTTTGCATGCTCTCCCAGTGTCCGCGTGGGTTTTCGCCGGGTACTCCGGTTTCCTCCCACAGTCCAAAAGCATGCTCCTGGATAGGTTGATTGGCTCGCAGACTAAACTTGTCCCGCAATACCCAGCGATGGACTGGCGTCCCGTCGTCGGGTGTATTCCTGCCTTACGCCCTGTGTTTCCGGGATAGGCTCCGGCTCACCGTGACCCTATATAGGATTAAGCGGTTTCAGATAATGAGATGAGATTAAATTGTCCTCACTACCCAGTGATTGACTAGCGTCCCGTCGTGGGTGTATCCCTGCCTTGCGCCCTGTATCTGCCGGGATAGACTCCGGCTCACCGCGACCCTGTACAGGATTAAGAGGTTGCTGACAATGAGATGAGATGAGACGTTGGCTCTGAGCGGAAATCGAACTTGGGCCGCTGGATTTGTAGCGCAGCACATTAACTCCGCTCCGCCGCTCCCCGCACAACGCGTCTAAACGAAATCGTTTACGGTTCCGTTCCTTTCCGCGTCTCAGGTGTCTCAGAACAAGCGACGCTACCGCAAAGATGGATTCGACCTCGACCTCACCTACGTGACAGGTGAGTCGGTGAAAAGACCTTCAAACAGTGAGCCCCACCGGCTGCGGTGGCTGAGTCATGTAGCCTGCATCACCCAGCGGCCGTGTGCCCAAGCAGCTTCCGTTTGGTCAGATCGAGGGGCTAAAGGGGCGCAGCACGGGCTGGAGAAGAGATGGACTGATGTGTGAGTGAGTGGGTGCATGGCATGAACCAGAAAAGCGATGGAGTGATGCGGCACAGGAGGATATGGAGTAAAGTGAACTTGCCAATGACTGGTACCAGCGGTGTCAAGATTGCCTATTTAAGAGATGTATAAAGGATGCTACTGGAGAGTTGGAGGCAGTCGCCCTCCGGCAGCAAGTGGAGCGCTGGGCGGCTAAAACACAGCAGTTGGGGCAGTGGAGAACACAGGTGGTGCATCTGACAGTTTCCTCGGGCAGCCAGCCCATGCATGGCACCTGGATATGTCCGGTGACCTACAGCCAGGGATCCTTTGACAAATTAAGTGATATTAAAGTGCACCTAGCCTGGCACAAGGAAGATGGTGGCATCATCACGATGAGGGTAAAATGGCAGTTATCATTGTGGTGGGTTAGGAGTGGTGGCGCAGTGGTTAGCGCATCGCGCTGTAAACCCACCGTCGTGATTTCAATTCATAGCCGGATGACGTCAGTGGCGATTACCTGGTCCTTGATCTCCCCTAGGTCAAGCCAGCCCTAAATGACTATTTGATGCGATGTGTAAACATCACCACTGGGGCGATGCTCGTTACCCACCTCTTGTAGGTGCCGTCCATTCTGGGTGCTGTTCGGTCACAGTCCGCGATCCCCACCCATGTGTACGTCCACACGGAGTGACCTGTGTCTTTGTGTCTCCTGTGTGTCTCTGTGTCTCCTGTGTGTTTCTGTGTCTCCTGTGTGTCTCTGTGTCTCCTGTGTGTCTCTGTGTCTCCTCTGTGTCTCCGTGTCTCCTGTGTGTTTCCGTGTCTCCTGTGTGTCTCCGTGTCTCCTGTGTGTCTCCGTGTCTCCTGTGTGTCTCCGTGTCTCCTGTGTGTCCCTGTGTGGGACGATGCACGGTCACAGAGCGAGTGATCGCGATGTCATTTCCCTCTTCGGGAACCCAGTCTATGTACCGCAACCCGATCAAAGTGAGTAGCAATCGTTACCACCATCACCACCACCATAAATACCATCACCACTGCCACCATGAACACCACCACAACAACCGCATCCATCATCCCCGCCACCACCATCATTACCACTACTCCACCGCTCCCCACTATCACCGCGAACTCATACCCCGACTCAGTCCGTATTCGCTCTGTGTATAAATCACTCACAATGCATGCGGTCAGAAAAAAAAACATATCTAGAGTTCTAAAAAAGAAGAGGTTTTCTGGCAATAACAGTGTTAAGATCTAAAAAACACCAAATAGACACTTTTCATAAAGTGTCAAGTTTGCAAAAACCACACACGTTGGTGGTATAGACTGCAAACAACATGCTTTGATAATATCGAGTGTATTTTAAACATCGGCGATGGACTGGCGTCCCATCGTCGGTATATCGTTGCCTTGCGCCCTGTGTCTGCCGGGATAGGCTCCGGCTTCACCGTGACCCTGTATAGGACTAAGCGGTTTCAGACAATGAGATGAGATGAGATTTTAAACATCCCATGAGCGACACGACCTTCTGTGAGCGCTGGGGTGGGTGCAGCCATGGTGGGGTCTGCGCATCTGTGCTCCCCGCTGTAATCAACCCGCACTGCCCGGGCACGGGGAAGTATGGTCAAGGAGCGCAACGGCTGCGGGCGGTGTGTTTGAGTCGATGTGCGCGTCCGTAGGAATCAAGTCACTGGAGGACTCATGCAATGGACTGTAGCACCCTGCAGTAGACTATAGCGCCCTGCAGTGGACTGTAGCGCCCTGCAGTGGACTGTAGCACCCTGCAGTGGACTGTAGCGCCTTGCAGTGGACTGTAGCGCCCTGCAGTGGCGTCGGCCCTGCTGAGATTAACCCGTTCTTCTTTGCGACCGAATCTGTCTCAGTCGTTCCTTTCCACTTAAAGAGAGTCCCCTACCCTCAGGGTCTGTTTCTGGGGGGATGGTAGGGGATGAGTGGGGCGGGAGGTTCTGCTCTCCGCGTGATTCCGGAGTGGGGTACAGAGGGAAAACCGGGATAGAGTTTCTGTAGTTGCGAGGGGCGAGGGGAAGGGGGTCGTCTCGGGAACTCATGAGGTCGCCAGAGGTTCTGTAAATGTTTCTGGGACCTGCTACAGGCAGTCCTTCTCTCCCTGTGGCTGTTCTCCCTACAGGCCCCCATCCCCCTTTCCACATCGCCTACTGTGGTAACATCCTCCGTTCCCTTTTTGCCCTTTCTTAAAATGAATAGCGTTACAAACAAAATGGTGAATCCCCTGGTCCCCAATGCAACGCACGTAGCGACTGGTGAAGGTCGCGTCCAGGGCGAGGAGGAGGTGACGCGGGGCGATGACGTGAGTGCCGTCCGAGTGATTTCCCAAATGGGTTTCTAATCAAATAAATAACCAACGCTTGTAGCCATGGGCTCCCTGCAGGACGGGCTGTGAGGCAGGGACGCTACCGCTGCATAGCCACCCTGCTGCTCATTACGAGCGCTCGGCTGGCGCATTGAGCAGCGCTGGCGCATTGAGCAGCGCTGGCGCATTGAGCAGCGCTGGCGCATTGAGCAGCGCTGGCGCATTGAGCAGCGCTGCCACCTCACAGCAAGGAGGTCCCGAGTGCAGTTCCTGGCTCGGGTGCCATTCTGTATTAAGTTTGCGGCTTTTGTCCCCCCCCCCCCCTCGGTTCCTGCGTGGGGTTTCGCATGGTACTCCGGTTTCTTCCCACTGTCCAAATATACGCTGCTGCCCAGGTTAATTCGCCTTCTCAGTAAATTGCCCCAAAACGTGTTCCCTGCGATGTACTGGCGTCACATCCGGGGTATTCCCCCGCCTTGCGCCCTGTGTCGGCCACGGGACACGCAGTGTCTGGCAAATCTTGGCTTTGACTGAATGCATGGCTACCTTCCCCTCACCTCTCTGTGGTTTCCTCACTACACCTCTATAATGATGTGAGGCGCTCTGGATAAGGCGTCTAATAAATAATTATTAATAATAATTTCGAATGTTTCACCTGCTGAGGACTGCTCTTAAGAGCTGCTCTTCTGTGATGTCCATACCGTGCGTTCCTCCTCGCTCTGGTAGAAGATTGCAGTGAGAGCCAGTTGCAGTTCATAAGCTGTGTCTCCCGTTTCTCTGTAGGAGGTGCAGAGGTTTTTGAATTCAAAGCACATGGATCACTACAAAGTCTACAACTTGTGCAGTAAGTCACCTGACTGCTTTTATTATTCATTATTATTTAGCAAACACCATTAACCAGGACGACTTACATCATTATAGAGGTGTAGTGAGGAAATCCCAGAGAGACGAGGGAAAGGCAGTCATGCGTTCAGCCGACGCCAACATTTGTCAGACGCTGCATTATAATACAATGTCATCGGCCAATTAATTGATGAGTTTTTTTTAGATGTGGGAGGAAACCGAAGAACCCGGAGGAAACCCGCCCAGAACAGGGGGAGAGAGAGAGAGAGATCACACACAAACTCCACACAGAAAGGCGCCACGGGCGGAAATCGAACCGCCTCGGGCACAACTTTCTTTCTGTGAGGCGATGATCTTACTGCTCCTTCACCATGCCGCCTCCATCACACACTTCAACCCAGAGGTGGTGTAGGTTTTCACAACTCGCTACGAGAGGATCGTTCTCAGGCGCTTCTCTTTTGTGACATCCGTGTCGAACGTTCATCCTCTCCCCTTCGTGACCTCTCACGCTGGAGGCAGAACATCTGCCTCCAGCGTGGGAGGTGGAACTTCTCGAAGTTATCCCGAGAGAGCATCTATTGAGAGCGATTAACACACACCTTGTCCTCGCCTGCATCGGTGCTTTGTAATTATTGATGCTGGCCGTCTAGTCCGGTTTGTTTCCTCACAAGCACCGTTAGACGGCGAGGCGATCGACTCTGAGCCGAGAGAACAGCCTACCGGGGAGCCGTCACGTGACACCGACACGGTGTGGAATGATACCGTGACCGCTGCGCTATTTGCCGGTTGCCACGATGATGACGATGGTGGCGACGCGTGCCGTCACCGCGTGCAGGCGAGAAGGGCTACGACGCCAAGCACTTCCACTACCGCGTGGACCGCATCTTCATCGACGACCACAACGTCCCGTCGCTCGCGTGAGTGGCGCGCGGTGGTGGGGCGCGCGGTGGGTGGGCCACGCGGTGGGGCGCGCGGTGGGTGGGCCACGCGATTGTGCGCGCGGTGGTGGGCCATGCGGTGGTGGGCCACGCGGTGGGGCGCGCGGTGGGTGGGCCACGCGGTGGTGGGCCACGCGGTGGGTGGGCCACGCGGTGGGGCGCGCGGTGGGTGGGCCACGCGATTGTGCACGCGGTGGTGGGCCACGCGGTGGTGGGCCACGCGGTGGTGGGCCACGCGGTGGGGCACAGTGGGTGGGCCACGCGGTAGAGCGCGTGGTGCGGTGCGTGGTGGCGCACCGCACGCCGCCGCTCCCCCACTTAGCCGGGGAGGCGCGGGGAGCGACGGCGCTGCCGCCTCACAGCAAGGAGTACCCGGGTTCGATTCCCGGCTCGGGCCCTGCGTAGAGTTTACGTGTCCTGCCCGCACCCTTTGGAGGGGTTTTCTTTTCCAGGTTCTCCGGTTTCTTCCCGTAACTAAAAATAACATCACGATATGCGGGACGCAGTGACTGGCAAATGACGAGTTCTCTCAAACAAATACCTTGAACAAAGACTGTGTCACGTGGCATTATACATCACGAAATTAAATTAAATTACAGCCAGTCGTAGCCATTCCACGTTCCTATGACAGCAATGGGTCTATCCATAGGATAGCCACCGTTGACGTCCCTACAAGTTGGTACTTATTTCATCGATCCCGGATGTGTTATCATTGACTGTGTCAACCCCGACGTGACCCCGGTGATGGTGAGCCCCCTTGTCGCTGAGCCACCGCTCTGCCAGCGGATGGCACGTGCAAGTCGACGTATACGTGCGTGTGTTGGCATGTTAGTGCACGTGTGCGTGGGAATTTGAACCTCAGCCAGAGCTAAAGATCAGTGACAAATATCTTAATCGGTCCTGAGCCTCCATCAGGTCGACTCGGCATTAAATGAGTGGTCGTTGCAGCGTTTAGGAGAGACGGAAGCAGCGACGCGTGCCCCCCCCTCCCCGGCCATACCAACTCCGATCCCGCGCGTGGGGCCGCTCGCTCACGGCCCCTGCGCGGTGGTTTGCGAGGTGCGCGAGTTTGTTCATGCGCCTGCTTGCAGGGACATGGTGAGATTCACAGCGAGCGTGCGGCACTGGATGGCCCAGGACCCAAGGAACATCATTGCCGTCCACTGCAAGGGGGGGAAAGGTTCGGGCTCCGGCACGTGTCTGTGTGTGTGTCTATGTGTGTGTGTCTATGTGTCTGTGTGTGTGTCTGTGTGTGTGTCTGTGTGTGTGTCTATGTGTGTGTCTATGTGTCTGTGTGTGTGTCTGTGTGGGGAGCAGTGGCCGAGCGGTTAGCGCGCCGAGGTTTAAACCCAGCGACTCGAGTTCGAATCCCGCTCACGGCCAACGCCAGTGACAATTTTCTGAACCGGTCCTGGGCCTCCCCTAAGTCGACTCAGCCTCAAATGAGTATCAAGTGCAATGTGAACATATTGCCACTAGGGAGACACAGACGGACGGGCGTGGTGCTGGTCACCCACTCCCTCGGTGCCGTGTCGACCTTCATAGGTGCTCGCTAACGGCACTTGACCCTACAGTCTGTATAGGCTATACGGGGGACTTTATCTTTGTGTGTGTGTGTGTGTATCTGTGTGTGTGTGTGTGTCTGTGTGTGTGTGTCTGTGTGTGTGGCTGGCAAAACAACCCTCTCACAGCTGACAGAGTGGCTCTGGATGGGTGCGGGGGCCTGGTAACCCGGAAAAAAGTGAAACTTATATTTGAGGGGTGGTGGTAGCTCACGTTCCCACTGAAAATGAACATCAGTGGAGGGATGCAGGCAAGGCCGATGAGTCAGATGCCTTCTATGACCTCCTGTTCCAGGTGTTCGCTAATGTGGCCCCTCGGGATCGAGTCATTCTGCTAGGTGGCTTTAATGCCCGAGTGGGTCACGATGCAGACACCTGAGCTGGAGTGATTGGAAGGCATGGGCCAGATCAGTTCAACTACAACGGTAGGAGGCTGCTAGACTTCTGTGCAGTCCCTGGACTCGTAATCACCAACACACTGTTCCGTCATCGGCGCATCCACACAACAAATTGGGTGCATGCCGGGGCCAATCAAGAACATCTGCTGGACTACATAGTGGCAGAACAGTGGATGCGGGTCCATGTCTTTGACACCAGGACCTACCGAGGAGCTGATCTGACCTCTGACCATTGGCTTGTCATCTCTAAGATCCACCTGCCATTCTTCCACGGCAGTGGTGGATATCCAGCAAGGACCCCATTAAATCTCACAGTGGCCTGGTCTCCGCGAGCTGATGAAAGCTGTAAGTAAGAATTTAATCATTGTGGTGGTCACGGGCTGCTGAAGAAATGGAGTCTGTTTCGGTAGCCCGTGATCAAAAATCACTCCTTAATTCCATAAAATATTTACTTACACAATGCTGCACCGATTACCCTTCTTAATGTGGAAAATGGTGATCCGATATCTGTCTCCCAGGAACAACTTTACAGATTTGCAAATCATTTCTATAAGGTCTTGGGGGAGGGGAACCCCCCAGTTCAGATAATACCATGGTACAACATGGAAGTGACCCTGCTGGATCTGTGGTACCTCGAATAATGTAAGAAGTAGCTACACCCTGTGAGAGGCTGGTGGAGGTGCCATTGAGAGATGAAGTACATAAGATGATCCAGAGCCTGAGACCAGGAAAAACACCAGGCAGAGATGATGTTCCAAGCGAAATGGTGAGGGAAAGTGGTGCTTGTCTGCAGACTGTCCTATATGACATTAAAACCGCCTAGAGCATAGGAAGGGTCCCGCAAGAATGAAAGGATTCCCTAGAGGTCCCCCTCTTTAAGAAGAGAGACTGCACTAATTGTAATAACTACAGGGGCATCTCGCTCCTCAGTGTTCAGGAAAAGGTCCTGGTAAGGTTCATTCAACTTTGCCTTGCCAGGCACGCTGAGAAGAGGCTTGCGGAACCGCAGTGTGGTTTCAGGCCGGAGCGGTCTTGCACAAACGCCATGTTCTCCGTCTGCTTGCTACAGCAGAGATGTAAGGAATTCCAATAGAACCAACATCTCTGCTTTATTGACCTGATCAAGGCTTATGATACCATCAGTAGGCCAGGGTTGTGGATTGTTCTTCGTGCTTTCAGGAACCCTGACACCCTGCTCACCATTATAAGGACCTTCATGATGGTGGGCAAACCCGGGTAAAGCTACGTGGTCGGGAGTCAGAGACATTCCCTGTTCACCTTGGGGTGCCACAGAGATGCCCTCTGGCTCCTACATGATTCAACATCTTTTTTGACCACGTAGTTCGAGAGGCTTTCCATGGATGTTCCAGTGGAATTTCCACCTGGTGCAGGTACAATGGGAGGCTGATCGATGCCTGGGTGCGATCAACAGATGGCTCTCTATTTTCTCCAACCATGTTATCTATGCCGATGATTTGGTGACTGCTGTTCATTCTGAGGAGGAGTTGGGGGCTCTGCTGTTAAACCTAGAGCATGCCACAAAGAGGTGGGGTCTTACCATCAGTCCCACCAAAACCAAGCATCTGTCTGGGTATTTAGTGCCACCGAATACTCCACCTCCTGAGCTCTCTATGAGTGATGGGGCAGTTATGGAGACAGTGGAGAAGTTTACATACCTGGGCAGTGTGCTTATGGTCATTTCCGGTTTGACAGTGGAGGTCTTGCTACGAATCAGTCGGGCAGCATTATCGTTTGATTGACTACGTAACGCTGTGTGGAAGCTGCCTGGCCTGTAACTCAACACGACACTTCAGGTCTTCTCAGCTCACAGCAACGAACGGAGCGTCGGGCGGCTTAAACACAGCAAGTTTCCACAGTAGGGAGCATAGGTGGTGCATCTGCCAGTAATCTCAGTCAGGCAGCCCATAATACTGGATCTGTCCCTTGACCTGTCAGCGAGCCTTCGACACTTCACGTGGCTTTAAGGTGCATATGGCCTGGCACAAGCGCCGTGGTGACGTCACCGCCACTTAGTGGCGAATATCGTTTGTTGTTGTTCGCGTGTGTGCGTGTGTGCGTGTGTGCACGTGTGAGTGTTAACTTGTATGCGTGTGTGCGCGTGTGTATGTTAGCGTATATACGTGTATGCATGTTAGCATGTTAGCCTGTGTGTGTGTGTGTGTGAACGTGTGTGTGGGGGAGCGGTGGCCCAGTGGTTTGCGCGCTGGGCTACGTACCTGGCTACCCGGGTTCATTTCCCGCTCTCTGCCTCCCACCAGTGATGATTAACTTAAACCAATCCCGGGCCTCCCCTAAGTTGACTCGGCCTTAAACGAGTACCTGGTACAGTGTGCAGTAGTAAACATCGCCATCGGGGAGACACAGTCGTGTTGCTGGCCACCCACCCCCTCTTGTGCAGGCCGCACGGGCACCATGATCTGCACGTGGCTCATCGACAGTGACGAGTTCGAGGGGGCGCAGGTATTCCATGCACGAGATGCACAACCCCGCGCAACTCAGCGCGCGGTCGTGCATCTCCATCGCCGTTCTCTGGTCTCCTCCGCTCGGCGTGTATTCCATCCGAATTCTCCGCTTTCCTCCCATCACCAACAAAAAATCACTCGTTAGTTGCGTCGGCTGACCATGCGGCTATCTTCATCTTCCCCACCAGTCGGTGGCTTTCTCATGCCTCCGAGTCGTTCTCTCTTCTAACGAAGACCTTCAGCTCTGAACGACTACCGTGCAGCCGCACGTTATGAATGTAACATTCATCATCAGTACCCGCTTAATCTGGATAGATTGGAGCCTATCCCGGCCATCAGATGGTGCAAGGCGGGGGAATGCCCACGATGTGATGCCAGTACATCACAGAGCACACTTTTTGGGGCGATTTACTCAGCAGGCCAATTAACCTGGGCAGAGCGTGTCTTTGGACGGTGGGAGGAAACCGTAGTACCCGGGGAAAACCCATTCAGGAACGGGGAGAGAGAGAAAAACATTCAAACTCCACACAGAAAGGTACCCGAGCCAGGAATTGAGTCTGGCACCTTCTTGCTGTGATGCGACAGCGCTACTCACTGCGGCACAGCGCCGCTCTTGGAATATTAACATTAAATAACGTGGAAATGAAATATTCAGGAGCCCTCACATCGTCGCTACCTCCACAGGGTGCTCTCCAAGACGTGGGAGACAGGTTTGGTTGATGTAGACGTTTGAGATCATCGCCGGGGTCAAGGAGCGCACGCGGGCGATGATTGTAACAACTCTCAAATGCATTCTCAATGTCACAGGAGAAGGAGGAGGATCTCATTACACGGTTTGCTGAGAGTGTGTTACCAGAAACACATCGAGGCTTCTGCAGAAACGGCGGCACAGTGGAAATGATTTTCACTCTAAGTCGACTGATGGAGACAGTCCGAGAGCAGAGATCTGATCCTAATTAGATCTTCGGCAATTTCACGAAGGCATTTGATACAGTTATATACCGTCAGGCGCTACAGGGTACTGGACATGGGAGGCGGACAGTTTATAAACATTATTAAAGCCTTAGATGAGGAAATGAAAGTCAAAATCAGGTTTGATGGGAAAATGTTGGCAGAAATCGCAGAAAGAAACGGGGTTAGTCAAAGATGCGTGTGTACGCTCAAATTTTATTATTATTCATTATTATTTAGTATACGCCCTTATCCAGGGCGAATCACATCATTATAGTAGTGAGAAACCATAGAAAGGCGAGGGGAAGGTAGCCATGTATTCAGCCGACGCCAGCATTTGCCAAACACTGCGTTAGATTACGATGTTATGGGCCAATGAATGAGTATTTTTTTAGACGTGGGAGGAAACCAGAGAACCCAGAGGAAACCGACGCAGAACAGGGGGAGAGAGAGAACACACAAACTCCACACAGAAAGACAACCTGGGTGGGACCTCTTATCGCCCCACACCGCCTGTCTGCATAAGCGAGCCTTGTCTTTGGGTCACACGTCGTGCTGACGGTGATGTCTCGGACAGACTGAAGGTCCATCCTCTCTGCCGAATGTTCACACCGTGGGACTGGCGCGTTTGCAGATGAAGGTGTCCGTGGCGTGGTCCACGCAGGCCCTGAGGAGCATCGTGGCTTCACGCGTCACGTGTCCAACGCGTTCTTCTGCCGTCTCTTGCTGATGACTCTCTCTGACGCTGGTGTGACCGCTATGACCCTGGACTTATTCCTGATGTCCTTCTGGAAATACTGCTGCTGTTG